>OW569340.1:16630738-17230738 GCA_937595015.1 Polyommatus icarus
ACTAAGTTTGGTACATTTTAAAGTTCCTCGATCTTTTTCCTCACGTTCTAAAGACACTTTTCACATTCCATTTTGCCACAGAAATTATGCAAAAAATACCTTTCTCAGGCGTTCTTGTATACATTATAACAAAAATCTATGCAAAGTAGACATCTTCTCCTCAAAGCTGCGCAATTACAAGAAACAAGTACGCGAGTTATCTGAATCTTAATATATAATGTTTTGAATTACCTAGTAGTATCCTGTAAGTCCACATTACTGTTGTATATTAGTAACCCATTAGTCTAGTATTGTGATCGCGACTGTTACTTAACAAACGCATCCATAATTCTTTCATATTTTAGCAACTAATGGTAATTTAGGTTTATTTGTAATCATACTTGTAATAATTTTTGTAAAAAACTGTTTTTGCCTTAATAAATAAATAAAATAAAAAAAATATACAATTTTTATCAACCTTCCACTGACATTGACAAATACGATAAAAAAATAATTAGCGAAATCGGTTTAACTGGTCTCGAGATTAGCGCTTAGTGACACTATTAGCTGTTCATTTTTATATTATTATTATTAATAATAATTGAAATTGAAACATGTTACAGCTAAAAAAATCAGCGTCGAATGCGTCTGAGCGTCGTCGGAGCGGCGGCGCGTCGTTGCTGCCGTGGCGGAGTCGCGCCGCGTCGCGGGACCGCGCCGCAAACCCCGCCCCCGCGCCCACACCGCCCGCGCCCGCGCAGCCCGAACCGCAAGTCACTGATGTGAGTACGCACCTCGCTCGTATACAAACCATTAGCTATGTCCACATTATGCAATTAATTCATCTTCAATTTTCGTCATCTTCTTTTTATTTAACTTTCGTTTGGCATATTCAATAATTGAATGCGTCAAAATCCACCCGCGTTGAAAGAAAAGTGTCATAGCGAGCGCTAAGATTTCAACGCGCGTCACGGGCATGCCTCACGTTCGCTGTTGACTGCGCTATAACGCATGCCCTTGATGAACAAAAAAGGTCCAGTGTGGACAAAGCTATAAAGTTAATACACCTAGCGGAATAGAGCAACACTCTCGAGCTGTCAAACGAAACCGAAATTGATTTACGTCTGTGTGTAAAAATTTGTTTATGTATAAGTACACTTATACAAGCACCTTTCTAAGAGATTAAATTGTCAACGTGCCGATAAGTGCCGACTGGACGTCAAACAGATGAAAAAAATTGGTTCTGCTGTCATGTATCACACGTCTTTTTTTACCACGCAGTGTACTGATAGTGACATCTCGCTTGCTCAGGCCTTTGTGTCTCTTTTCCGCTGGGCATACTAACTTTATGATACAAACGTATAGCTTGTCAAAAAAGAGAAGAAACTGTACAGTGTACACATTTTGAAATCATTAAAAAATATGAAAACCTTTATTAAATGGGGATGAAAATGTGCAAGTTGATAATATATAAAGCGTTCTCTATGGAAAAAACAAAGAGAAAAACACCTTTTGAGCGTGATTATGATTAGAAAATTTTGTACTGCGTCTACTCTTTCTTAACAGACTATATATTGTGCGCTCCTACACGCATATATACGATCGCACTACTGGTGTAATCGCAAGTTACTCATGTGGGAACGCAGGTATACGCACGTACGGACGCATACATACAATATAATAAATTAATAATAAAATGAAAAATGATATATTTGTGAATAGGTTAGTAACTCAAGTAATAAAGTGACGTAACTCGTACCGGTGGTATGGTACATTTTTGTTTTGTTGTACTTACGTTATTTTGATAAAGCTATAATACAAAGAGAGATATATATATATATATATATATATATATATATATATATATATATATAAGAAAAGTTTATTTTGCACATCACACATCACACAACACAATATTTACAAAGGACGAAAGGACGAAAGAACAAGGACACAGAACAATAATTTTAACATTATAGCTTTTAATTATTCCCGCATTTAATGTTTGTAAATTGTATGTGCATAGACACGCACACACTAGCTTAATATGTGCGTCAGTTTTTATCACATCACGATTTAAGTACGTACGAGTATTATAGTGTACGCACTAAGTACGCACAGATGCGCGATTATGACGTTCGCACCTCATTAGCGACGTCATATAAATCGTTAAATATAGAAAAGTTAATAGTTTTCCTGGTAAATTAATTACGGTTTTTACAGCACTTTCGAACATAAAAAAATATTGTATTATAATTTCAAAAGTGCTACAAATTTTGCACTTATATGACTTTAAATACTAAATAAATGAAATAACTTATAAAATAAATAAATAAATAAACGTTTATTCAGTAATCTGGACAAGTTCTGTACATTTAAATTTAAAAACACCGCACAATACAAGTAACATGATAGTAATCAGAAACACAAAAAAAAAACAATGCGAGAGAAGAAATAATAACCATAAAACAAATTACAAAACATAATAATGGATTAAGCAAGGCGCCAGATACAAATTGGTTGGTGGTGTAATGCCCAAACTATTGAAGTGGAATCCACTCAGGTTCATGACTGTGGGCTCCACAGTCCCTGATATTCTGTGGACCCATTTTGTCAGCGTTGGACAGACTACGTCTTGACTCTTGAGGCACACAGTAAACAATTATCTTATCTGTATCGAGTTACTGACACGTCGACACAAGCTGACGTGGCGTTTTGCCGACGTGGCGTTTGCCGCCGTGGCGTGTTTGCGGCACAAACAACTCGGTACAAACACAACGCACAAACAGACCACCACAGACACTCGAAATACGATGTGTATGTTGCATCAGTTGTGTCAATATCACCGGAGATTACCAGCTGAAATGAAAGCAATTGTTTTGAAAAACTTCTAAACTCAAGATATCCATACTAATATTATAAATGCGCAAGTGTGTCTGTCTGTCTGTCTGTCCATCTGTCTGTCTGTCTGTTACCTCCTCACGCCCAAACCGCTGAACAGATGACTGAGTTGCGGGCATCATCTAGATTCTAGTGTTATATATTTTCTCAGTCAAATATTTGTCTTTCTGACTAAAAAAATCTTTGTTAAAAAATACGCAGTCCACTTTAATATCATACTTTTTACGAAATAAAGGTACCCAAATAGTAGGTACTAAAGTGATTACATTTTTGCCTATAATTGCCATGTTTATTAGATACCTTTTATATGTCTTGGTTACTCTCAATAGTTTATGCAAATACTTCTCTAATCTCTTCTATTTCGTAAATAAAATGATGATATACTGACGGTAAATGGTAAAAACAAAAGCAAAAAAACATCAAATATACAAAGAATTAAAGCATCGTATTCATTTTCTTTTCCTTTTTTTGTAAAAACCACCATTTATTGCCTCAATTTTTATACGCTTTAGTTTTTGTTTATAAATAAAACGTCTAAAGTTTTGAGAAGGAAATTCCCAAGGCCCAGTTTGCTTACTTCAGAGTAAATATTGTTATTCAGATAATGTAATAAAGAAAGTAATCAATGATTTTAAATGATAGCTTAAATGATAGCAGTGTGCTATCATGACTAGACAAAACTCGCGAGCCTCCGCTAACAGACTGAGTCTACAACAAATATCACGATATAATATACAGAAATAAACGTTGCGCAATAAATTATATTATTATCTCCTGAATTGTTGTTCACTGCTTGTTATTTCGTACACACCCATCTTGACTTTGTATGGAGATTTATACGGTAATGTTATTTTGATATCGTATGATATGTTCTATAATTAAGACAATTATTACGTTGTTTATTATATATGACGCAGTTAAAGATAATCAGTTACATAATGAGATAAGCTGTGAGTGGCTGTGTGTTATGTTTAGCAAAATATAATGAAATATTACTTTCATATATTGGACCACATATTATATGAGGCTCCAGTTCACTGGTTATTATATCAGTACATACGAGTATCCGTAGCTAGGCAACAAAATTGTATGAGAATCAAGAAAAAGAGAGAGACACGATTCACAAACACGAGACAGATATATGCAATGTTTACAAAGCACCGAACGCTGCTTTCTCGTTATGAGATGTCGATGTGTTCGCCGGAAGCCCATCCCGCCCGAAACCGCACGCCAACCGCTATTAGTGTGATAAAACCGCCACCGCGTCCTATGGCACACTGCTCAAACATGAGTGAGCTCACTCATTTCGAAGGTGACACATTTTCGCGCTGACTGTTATAATTGTATGTTTCCAGGTGGTGATGTCAGGCGCGTTGTGCCGCGTGGTGCTGCCGGACGGCGCGACGTCGGTAGTGGGCGTGTCGGCGGCGCTGCCGGTCGGCCGGCTCGTCGAGCGGCTGCTGGCACGGCGGCGGCTGGCGGCGCGCGCGTACGACGTGCTGCTGGCTGACGCGGCGCCGGGCGAGCCGCGCGCGGTCCCCCCCACCGCCCCCTCCTCCGCGCTGGGGGGGAGGACCGCTGCGGTCGAGCGGAGAGCGGTACGTATTTTCTAGTACTAGTAGAGATAAACTATGATAACATGGCGCGCCCCTCCAAATGACTGTTTCAATGTGTGTAGTCACATCCTTATGAAAGAGTTTGTATGTAGTAAGTATTCAACCAATCAACTACTCGTAATATTTCACATAATGTCACTTATTACCAAGATTTGTTGGTCAACTAATCATAACTAGCCGACCGCGCAAGACAACGCACTTCAAACGTTTTGAATTTTGGAGGGGCGCGCCATGTTATCGTAGTTTATCTCTAATACGAGTTTTCTCATGGGGCATGGGGGAATCCTACGGGGCACCGGGCACAAAAGACAGTTTCGCCCAGCTGGTCTAAGTTGGCGCTGATTAATGTTTCCCTAACTCGAATACTTACACGATCGACCGAAGGCATGTCTTAAAAAAAGGATGTGTTGTAAACACTGACATCCAATTTATAAGTACGCTAGACATAAGATACCCAGCAGTTTTTTGTGCCTATTTGAAGCGGAATCAACGGGGGAAGAGAACTAAATCTGACGTAACTTGCAAATGGCCGCTCAATAGCTATTGGTTGTAGAAACCAAAGAGAGTATAATCACTACGGTGGTAGAAACTAGTATTAGTTCCAAGTACTCCCACTACTGCTATCAGCGCCAATATGACGACTTGTAAACGTCATGTTTGTAACGTCAGATTTAGTTCTCTTCCCTGCATTGGGGCGCTGATTCCGCTTCAAATAGGCAAAAAACAGCTGTCATTTCAAAGGGTATCATAGGTATTATGGTTATTATATAAGCTTCTTTATTTCAATGTGTCACGCAAATAGTACGTCATAAGGTCACTATAAAGTAGTCTGCAAACGATCAAATTGTTTGTCAAATTTTACGTGTTTGTCAAACAGTTTGATCGTGTACAGCTTTGTTTGAAGCGTTTGTCAAACAAACTACGTGTTTGACGTGTTTGAAGAAAATTTGGATTACGTAGCGTTTGTTTTTTTAACATGTTCCGCTGTGTTTGTCAAACAAAATCTCATGATCTCAAACCGATTCTAGCTAATTGTTTGACAAAAGTGTTTGATGCACGTTTGATCGTCTGCGCTGCTGTTTGATGAAAACGTAAATTACGTCAAACGTGTTTGTCAAACAAATTTGATCGTATGCTGGGTACTTAAGTTATGTTCCATGTGTGTACAGGTGCTGCGGCTCCAACTCGGCGGGCGGGCGCTGCTGGTCCGGTGCCGGCCGGCGCGCCGCCTGCGCCACGTGCTGCGGCCCGTGCTGGCGCGCTACTGCCCCGGCGCCACCGCCCGCGTCACGCTCGACGCCCGCCCCGTACACCCCGACACCACCGCCGCAGGTGAGTGCCGACTGCAGGCGGACATCTTGTGTGTGTCACGTGACGTGACGTCAGCACATAGTACACGGAAATGAGGGTGTTTGACATTATATTTGACACCAGGTGCCGCTATGTAGCCTTAGGGCCAACGCTAAAACACGGGCGGATGCGGGCGCTGGCGCACGCGTCGGGAGACCGCCGCGAGCGAGCGGGTACCCGTTGCGCGCGCCCATCTCATTTAGCGCTACTAGCATAATTTGTATCTGGAGCGTGTACAGTTGTGTCGAGTAGATTATCATCCAGGACTATTTACCAATTTATTATTTGGCAAAAAGACGTCAACGGAAACAACGACGACAGTGAAAAGCGTGCGCCCGCACCGAGTGGCGCGTGTGACAGTCCGTCGCCCGCGTCCGCGCTCCGTCGCACGCGCCTGCGCTGTCGATGCCAAGCCGATACTATTTTTCATTATACACACGCGAGCGTGCGCCCGCGCGAGTTTTAGTGTTGGCCCTTAGAGCCTATCGTGTCAAATAGGCATATTATTATCGTAATTCTTAAGAGCCCGTACTCTCTTTTCTACTGCTCTCTTCACACTCACGCCCGTCTTTCATATGCCAGGTGAAATAGGACGATCGCCAAGTTAGCGGGCAGTTATAGGTATTCTGTTTTTTAAAGGGTTTTTATATGAAAGTGGTAAAAAGTAATTCCAACATTGTATAGACGACTTTCTCAACAGTACATTGTATTTTTTTCATACCGTTAAGACGTCAATACAATCCATAAACAGGTGATATTCTAAACCTTTTACAGCAAAAATCCCAAAACTGTCGCGGGTGGGAGTTGGATTATTTAAATATACCTACTAAAAATCTAGCTCCAACATTAGATTATAATTGAAATGATCTTACAAGTTGTACATTAAAACTTATAAAAATACTGTATTTTAACTGTTAAATCACGTCTGTTAAATGAGCGAAATCGGCAAAATTTCGTATACGGACTCTTAAGACATGACAGTAATTTTTTACAAATAATTTCTGAATCGTGTTTTTTCTCACATTTCTTACAAATTGTCTTCTAATAAAAAGTGTTATATTTCAGAGCTGGACGGCGCTCGCCTCGTGTTAACGTTGGAGACGGACGCCGCGACCCCCGCGCCCCCCGCACCCACAGACACCGACGACGACCTGTCAGACCTCGCGCTCCGCCTGCAGGACGATGATGATGATGTATGTATACTTGACACTTGGAACCCCGTACCCAACATAGTATGAAGCGTAATACATTAATGAGGCATCTCCATGTTGGTCCATTATGGACGACGCGCAAAAAATTGAGGGAAATTTCTAGACAAAGAAAATTAAATTAAATTAAGAAATTTAAAAAAACCCCCGCCAAACAACTTTAAAAAGTAATAAAATAATATTTACTGCCTTTAAGTTCAAATAATTCCTAACTTGTGTAAAGTAATATTTTAGTCCATTATTGTTGTCACGGTGTGTCGGGGGACCGCTAAGTAAACTACAACATACAGCCGCCAAGTCGCTGACTATCTCGATTCAGTTCGCTATGAATTGATTGTGAAATCAAACATAATATCTACATTAGCGGTCCCCCGACACACCTTGACAACAATTATGGACTAAAATATTACTTTACACAAGTTAGGAATTATTTGAACTTAAAGGCAGTAAATATTATTTTATTTCTTTTTAAAGTTGTTTGGCGGGTTTTTTTTTTTTTAATTTCTTAATTTAATTTTATTTCATACTTTTTAAACTTGTGTTGGTTAAAGTGCAGAATTATTCCTATCAACAGAATCATAAGTATTCTCATGATTACCATCTATCAATGTCCTTTTCGATGAGGCTGTTGATATGAGCCCAAATATGAAACCTACCCTTTGGGTTCATACGAAGCTCGGTTCCTATAGAATCCAGGTGATGCTGCAGCAGCAGCATGTAAAATATATTTACTGTTTATCTACTTCTTACTGGTTGTCGCATTTAAAATGAGCCCAAACACGAAACCTTTACTCTAAGTGGCGAGGAGTTGGATATCCTATTGATTATCAGGTGATGGTGCATCACCAGGCCAACTTTCCATTATTATGTGTATACGTATATTGTATATTCACAAATGTCACGAACTAGAATGAAATAAAAAACCCATCAAATGACTACAAGTTGCTAAAGGCCTTTCATGAACCAGATAAACCCTGACTGTCCAGCACTGAGTAGGCTGATGATGATGAACTATAGCTAAGAACACTCTCGAACATGTTAGCTCTCAAACAAAAAAAAAAACTAGATCAAAATCGGTCCACCCGTTTGGATGCTACGATGCCACGAACATGAACCAGATAAACCCTGATTGTCCAGCACTGAGCAGGCTGATGATGATGAACTATAGCTAAGAACACTCTCGATCATGTAAGCTTTCAAAGCTTTCAAAGCTTGCTGGGCACTCTGCCAGATGGGGACGACCTGGCAAAGTTTTTCTTTTTATAATTTTATATTCTAAGTTTGTATATTTTATTCTAGTTTGTATTTTTAGCAAATATTCTATATATTTTTATAGAATTTATATTACAATATATTTATATAGAATTTGTATTATTATATATTAGAATAAATTCTGCCGCGCACTGTAAAACTCTGGAACGAACTGTCACCAGCAGTATTTCCGGACCTATACGACCTGCAAACCCTCAAGAAAAGAGCGTATTCCCTCTTAAAAGGCCGGCAACGCACCTGCAGCTCTTCTGATGTTGCGAGTGTCCATGGGCGACGGTAGTTGCTTACCATCAGGTGACCCGTTTGCTCGTTTGCCCCCCTATTAAATAAAAAAAAATACAAGATGACGGCCGCAACTCTGTTGCGCCAAACTTCAGTTATCGCGCGCGTACATTTTTCCGGGATGAAAAGTATTCTATGTCCTTTTCCGGGACTCAAAGTATATCCGTAGCTACTTTCGCATTTATAATATTAGGCTGTCTTCACATTAAGTCGCCAGTAGTGCGACAGCAGCGCGACTTCTATACGAGAGCAGCGCGACAGCCGCGCGACTCTCTTTGGTATAGAAGTCGCGCTGCTGCCGCACTACTGGCGACTTAATGTGAAGGCAGCCTTAATAAAACTGTTTTGCACTACAACAAAACAGATATTATATGGACAAGAAACACATATGTTAATTGGAGAGAAGCTGTCTACATTGCCTTGTATGGTCATGCATTTTATACTTACCGATGGCGTTTTGCTATCCCCCTCGCTCTCATGGGGATATTGATTACCTTACTCTTTCCCTCCAGCCGCCTGCCATATTGGTTTCATAGCAGTCTCCAATGAACCAGCAAGAGCTTGCTGTTAACATATGTGTTTCTTGTCCATATAATATCTGTTTTGTTGTAGTGCAAAACAGTTTTATTATATGTCCTTGAAACACATATGTTAATTGGAGACCTGTTTGATTTCTGCTGGTGAAAGAGTAGAATTGATTAGGTATTCTTATCTACTATGTGATTGACGCTATGTGATTCTGAATTCAATATCTAATAAAATGTACATGGTAAAATGTCTCTTATGTTATTTTATCCTTGCACCTTTTTAAAGCAAAAATAATTTATATTATAATAGCAGCAATTTCCCTGTAAAAATTGGACGATAAACATGGTAAACAAAAAAGGGAAGGAAATAATTTTAAATATGACTGGTAACATAATGTGTTCCTAAAATCCTTTTAACTCCTCTGCTTGTTATTCCTTGATCTTCTTAATAATAGTTGTTGTCTCTTAAACAAAATATATTTATTAAGTTTTATTAATATTTTAATATAATAATATTGTATCCGAGATTACGAAATATGACTTCTCCTACTGTTATTAGTTTATTACTCATACAGCTTAATTTAAAGGTTAATTTTTTATTTACTATAAATTAAAACAAAGCTTTTATTTTAAATGTCTAACAACTGTACTCCGAGTGGAGCATTAATTGTTATTAATGTAGTTAATTTAAAATTTTGGCTTAAGCCCTGATCCTACATTATCTATCAAACTCCTCATTAAATTGAAGTTTAATCATAATTAAATGTCTCTGGTAAGAACACAGTCTGCTCTCTCAGTGCTACACTCAGATTGGAACCTTTATTACTTATTAACATTATATGTAATGATTTCAACATTTTGATTTAAGCTCTATTTTCATTCTGTCAAACTAATTAATTAACATAAATATTAATCATATTTAAATATCTCTGAGTCTAGCAAATAAGTCACCTAATATTATTAGGCTAGAAAGCATAATATTTTTAAAATAGTAAGGGAATGAAATAAATCAGCATTTATAAATTCTGCAAATCTTATCTTCTAGTCGATTCTCATTACTCTTGTCATAGTTAACTTCTTAGGGTACCTCCTCTATTTATTATTATTATTACTCTTTATTTTGTTATTATTACTATTCAACCAACTACTAGTTTATATTATAGAGCAGCTAGCTGTATTTTCCTCTTTAAAATTGGACCACCCTCTTGCTATTATAGACCTTATAATTTTAATCTTACTTGATTCAGTAGCTACCTAATATCTTCAGGGTTGTGTAAGATTTATTAGTATTTTAATATATACCCTTACAGGACATATCTCAGGTTTTTTTAATTTTATTAATTAAGTTATTTATTTATTATTATAACTTAGCTAATATATTAGTCCCCCCTTTTTAATAGCCTATGTCCATCAGAGTCTGTCCTATGGTCAACTCCAGGCCACACTGCCAGAAGCGTAGCGTGATCTGGCGGGGCCCCATACAAAATTAGTTTGGGGGTCCTAAGGAAGGGTTACCCTTTTTTTTTTTTTTTTTTTTTTTTTTTTTTTTCTCATATCTTGTTTGAACTTACTTGAACTCAATAAAAGTAATTTATATTCCATTTGGGGGCCCTTGTGGCCCGGGGGCTCCGTATAATTAATACGGCATATATGGCGGTAGCTACGCCCCTGTAACTGTGCCCTCCTTAATGAAACAAAATCTTGTCCTTAGCTACCTCGAGAATATTAGGTCTTGCCACTGTTCCAGCTACCAAGAGTACTATTAGTTGTTACTATTTACTATTTTCTTAGATATCTCAATTACTATTTCTTTGGATTCAATTATCCCTGTAAATAATATGTTAGTTCTACTCTATTGCTCTAAGTATCTAGTTTATAAAGATGTATATGAAAACTTCTTGGTAGTATTGCTGGGGTCCTAGCACAATTATTATGACTTATGACTGATTTATGTAACAACCAGGTCTTAGACTCTAGGTTTTCTTTTAGATCTAAATGTGCTAGGAATCCATCTACATCCCTCACCCTCTAATGTACTTTATTGTACACAATAACTTCTGAGTTCTTATGAGGAATGGTTCCCTGATCAGACTGCCCCCCCCCCCTTTTTTTTTTTTTTTTTTTTTTTGTATTATGTCTGCCTGAGTGGGGGGCTGTTGTGCGAGTCCTGATATCTGGGATAGTAATCCTAGGTAATACCTGAGTCTTAAATTATGGATTTTTTCCCCAAGAAGCATTGCTTCTATTGAGGAAATATTTCTTTGGCACCGTACCTATGGTGCAGCTCTTAAAGTATTATTTGGGAGATTGGTGGAAATATCCAAACTAATGGTGCTGCCCTCCTTGACTAAAGGTATCACAGAATATTGCAGCAACGTCTCTCAAGTCCCAGGTAACCTGCGATTGCCTCATGGGCCATGGCTGATCTTCTCTAGTCGAGCAAGTCTAGCCGTTGGGACACCCCATATTGAAAATGGCCTCCGAGGCCTGGGGTAACAAGTGCCCTTCCGGCACGGGTATGCTATGAGACATCCACCTCCCTTTGACACCCTATATTGTGAATGGCCTCTTAGGCCTGGTGTGACACGTGCCCTTCCGGTATGGGTTTGTTGTGAGATATCCACCCTTGTATCGCCCCTTATTGAAAATGGCCTTCGAGGGCTAGGGTAACAGGCGCCCTTCCAGCGCTTTTATGTCGTGCGATAGCCACCTTTAGGACAACCCCTATTAAACTGGCCCCTAAGGCCTGGGGTAACAAGTGCACTTCCGGCACCGGTTTGTAATGAGACAGTATATCTACTCTGCTGTTGTGTCTCTCTGGCAGAAAAGCTGTTGATAATGTTATATTTAACAATCTAATATTGTAATGAAAATTAATAGCATATAATTAGGACTAAATTTACAAAATTCTTTGCTTTTCTGCCAGCTTTAATGTCAGGTTTAACCGGTCTAAGGAGCGTGTCCGTCCCTTGACTCCTCTGTACGCTATCAGCGTCCTGTTGTATGACTGCAAGTATACGAATAGCATCTGTATGAGCAGTCTTTGAGACTTTGTTATTGCTACCAAAGTGCATACATTTCACTTTTGTTTGAGTGCCACCCTCTCCGGTGTGGTCACTAAACTCCTGATAACTACTTCTGTTTTAGCTTGGCACCTCGGCTTATGTCTGCAGCATCCGCTGTCAGAAAGTGGAATACCTCCCTTATTATAGAGGTTTATAGAGCTGTTTTTAAGGCCTGTCACCCAGTTGTAAGTCTCGCAGCTGCTTTAGTATTTAAAGCGTTTGCTTTAATCTTTTGTCCCTAAATTTATTAGGAAAACCTATTGACAGGGTGTTGACAATGTCAACAGCTCTGGAGTGTTGAGATGTTTGCAAAGTGTAGAGATCCTCCTGGGGATTGTAGTTCTCTAACAGTACAGCTGTTCCTGTTTGTTAATTGACCTATGAGTTTGCTTATCTTTATATCCTTTCTACTAACAGAAGGTTAAATTCTTAAGGTGTCACTCACGATCATTGACATAAGCTCACAATGCACCAACCTATTATATTTGAAAAATCTATCTAGGTTTTGGAATTGATTTCCTTTGCTATTGAAATATTTGACACTATATGTATAGTGTCACCTCCTAATTATCTTATTAACTGCTTTAATTATTAATTGTTTTGGGGGAAAATACATAGGTGATCTATTCCTGAAGGGAATGTAAGATCCTATAAATAAAGTAGAGTATAACTGGAGTATAACTTTGTTACAAACAAGTGTTTTCCCTGCGACTAAGCTTTCTATAAGTCAGTGCCTCCCCCAGAACTTTTATGGCTACTTCTGTTCGTTGAACACGGCCTGGTTTTTTCTCTTCTACCCTGGTTATTCTTGTAGGAAAGGAATTGTTACTTTTTATAATTTGTTTTGAATTATTACATAATAATTTACACTAAAATTTTGTCAATTTGACCGAAAGGCGAAATTTGATGTTCGCTCGGCAATGTATTTTGACGCTATGAAACCAATATGGCAGGCGGCTGGAGGGAAAGAGTAAGGTAATCAATATCCCCATGAGAGCGAGGGGGATAGCAAAACGCCATCGGTAAGTATAAAATGCATGACCATACAAGGCAATGTAGACAGCTTCTCTCCAATTAACATATGTGTTTCAAGGACATATAATAAGTGTCTAAACACACCATGAATTTTGCCATGATTACGCCTGCAATGTATTTTAAATTACCGATGGCACACCATGCCAAAACTACGTCACGTTATATTGTATGCGTAGCGCATTGCTGACGTACCTAATCATGGCGAACTTCGGCTGCGTATTTTCGGCCTAGTGTGCTTAGACACTGTTGCCTCGCTTTACTTTAAAGTAACCAGATAACTAAACATTTCCAGGTGAGCACCCACAGCAGCGTGTCGGGTATATCGGGCGCGTCGTCGTCGTGGCCCCCCGCGCCCCTCGCCGCCCCCGCGCCCCTCACTGCCCCCGCGCCCGCCCCAGACCGCGTGCGCGCCGCGCTCAGACCCGGCCCCGCGCTGCACAACCATCCCCCAGGTAATATACCACCGAGGAAGTCGATTCCTAGGGAATTGACAGACCAACGTCAATTCAATGTTAACTGTGATCGGTCGGCTGAGTTTGACGTAATGCGACCAAACTACGTAGGTACCCTATCTGCATAGGAATCAACTTCTCTGATAGAACATTTGATACGGCTTGAAAAACCATGATATGTTATAACGCTTTGGACCCTGTTTAAAACTGAAATACTGAATGTTCAATCGTATTAGGCTTTGTCCGCATTTGTATCATGATCGCGTATCAGATCTCCGTCGCGTAGCATCGAAACGTCGATCATGATACAAAATATGTGGAAAAAGCCTTAAATGGCTTCTTAAGTTTTCAAGACACTGTATTTTTATATAAAAACTAGCTGTCCCGGCAAACGTTTCTTTGCCATATTATATAAAGTATATCGCCCATATTATTTTATTAATTTAATGACTAAATAAGTATGTCACCATGGCAACGTCCATCGCTATCCCGTGACCCGCGTCGCATAAACAATGGTCGCTCTTTATAGACAAATAATTTGCAATAAAATAAAATTGCGACTATAATTAAAGATCTAAGCTATCCTATCACACATTTAAAAAAAAACAACATTAAAATCGGTTAAGTAGTTTAGGAATCCATCGCGGACAAACATCGTGACAGGAGATTTATATATATTAGATTAAAAACCATCAAAATCAAATCACCAATATTCCTGTAAAATTAGTCTATTTTGGTTTTCTAATTACTGTAATCATAACAAACATTTCAGACTTCCTAGAGAATCTACGCGAGACTCAACGGCAGCGGCTAACGGCGCGCACGCCGCCGCCCCTCCCACCCAAACCGCCCCGCACAGCCCCCACGCTCGTGTGACTCCGCCCACCGCCCACCGCCCACCGCGCAACGCGGGCAGGAGAGAAAGAAAGAGAGAGACAAACTCTCACAGAGAATACAAAAACTGTCATCAAGAAAGAGGAGATTGTGAAAAATCTCTCAAGGACTTGTGGTAAAGTTATAATGGAATTGAAGCGGGGAAACCTGTGATAGGAAAGGTTTTGTGACCAAAAACATAACACTACCTTAACAAAGATACTTAGGTATAAGTCAAAATGATGGCGCCCAGTCTGTGTGCTAGGAAGAACTTTATAACAGGTCTGAACAATGTGAAAGTTTATGATTAATGTTGTGTATACCAAATATGTAGATTCTTTGGTTGTGGATCACTGTGACATAACTCATAAATACAAGTCAGTGTTTAGTGCCTAAATCCCTTTGTATGATTATTGTAAAATAGGAAATATTACGCAACGGTCGAAGCACAGGATTCTACTAGCAGTTAGCACATACAGTATATTATCCGGACAACATTCGAAATGTTGCACACGTCATAATATCAGAATATTGACAGAAACGTTGTCAAACGTCGAACAAAACTTTTTGTTTACTGACTGTGCTGGTGCTGCCCTCTAGCGGGAAAACGTTGAAGTAATATATCCTATTACAGAAAATTATGAAATTAATGAGCAATGCTGAGAACTAATGACTTTTTCATAAACAAAAATATATTTTTGTAAATTTATTTCTAAAACAAAGAAAGTCGTTTTGACTATATTATTATATCTGTAAATTACATATAGTCATGATATTATAGGTTTAGTAAACTAAAAATATGTTTGGAGCTCTTTTATAATTTGTAAATATATAGATATTTTTATAAAATTATTGTAATTTGTATCAAGTGTAAAAAATCTCCTACTTAATATAATAATGAAGATTTGTTACACGAACTATCAGTCTTCAATACATATCTTTAATCCTTTCACAATTTCTTTGCATCATTTGATTTTCTGAAAACTGCATTAAAAAAGAAAGATTTCGCCCACTAAAAAATAGAATCAAAAATAAATATTTCATAACCATATTCTATTTTTATGGACCAAGTCGCCCAAGTCTCATAAATGTTTTTGATAATCCTAAAGTCAATCAAAATAACGAGGTACCAAATTTTATACTAGTTTTGAAGTTTCATATGGAGTTTTTTACCTGGATTTGCCGTTTGAACTTTGATCCACAGGTTGTGTCACTCTCTTGCAATATGATTTTTGACACATAATAATATTATACGAATGAGACACCGTAAACATAAAAACGATTATCACAATTTTTTACCAGAATTTTTGTGATTTCATAACCTCAGACCAAATAAAGACTTTTTATTTGGTCTGAGATAATGGCTTTGTAAGCTTGAATTATTTGTATATTGAATGTAACATACTATTTTTATAAATATCTGAGTATTTGGAAGGGTAAATGTAAAAAGATAGCAAATGAATAGCAAAAATGTTATTTTAATGGAGAATGAATGAATTTATTTTATATTACATTCCTTTGGCTTTCTACTTACATCTTCATTATTAATCCGATCTTTTTCGAAAGTCTTCCACAATGAAAGGGCCACCAGAACGATGAGAATAAAAATTGCACTAGGTGATTTTTGTATGATATTATTTTATATTTTTCTATGATTGTCTACAACTGTATAGGTCTGCCAGATGGACATAATATCCCAAAGTGTGTAAGCAAGATGGCATCTGTCTTGTCGCTTGTGACGTCATTACTGTAATTTATTGTGTTTTAAGCTCAAAAATAAACTTTAAACTTGTTTCTTTAATAATTATAGTTTTATTTCCTTACTTGTTAAGTTAACAATAATAGAATATCCTTTATAGTAGGGGAGGTGATGCTATTTATTGCATAGTCATTTCATACCGACCAAATTTTTGTCCAGTAATAGATATTACTTATAGAAGAGACGAGACGAGAATAAGTATTACTTGTCAATTAACATAATAAGCGTCAGTCGCCGCACCCGTGGTGGGTTTTACATTGAGAGTGTCTCAAAGTTCTCGAAATTTTGTTGCTAAAAGTAATTTTATTTTATACTATAATATGAGTTTGATGGATGATTAATGATTATTGAGGTCATGTTTAACCAAAAAATCACCGTCAGCCGTAATGCAGACGGGGGATTCAACATCAGTCGCGATACTGAATATAATTATGTAAAAAAAAATTGAATATAAAGTCATTTTGGTGTCAGTGCAGTCTTACCTTTATACCGTACAAAATTTATACGGTGAATGTTTCTACTTTGTAAATAATAAAGAAAACTGTCAGGGTGGAAAAACCGTCAGCCAGCGATATAAGATATAACCAATATAACCCTACCCCTATTTTCACCTACAAACATTCATAAGGCGGCGATTTGCGTTTGAATTAACAATAAAATTGTCTCAGCAATTTTAAGTGATTATTTCGATAGTCAATATTTGCAAAGAAGAATCAAGAATTATATAGATTTTACTTCTAAAGCGCCACCTGTTGTTACATACTAAAACTAAAATTTACTTAATCAGCTATCTAGCTGATTCAGTATCAGTCTAAAATCAATTAAAATACATTGCAAGCGTAATCACGCCGAACTTCAGCCGCGTATTTTCGGCCTAGTGTGTTTAGAGTTTAGACACTAAAACAGGAAAACTTTCAGCTTTTATAAAATTAAGAGTCTGGCTGTTGCTGGCCCTTACTCTATAAAAAATTTTTCAAACTTAAAAAAGGAGATTTACATAAATAATAGACAAAAATCTATCTACAACAAGTTATATATTATTCTATTTTGCTTCTATTGCTGTTTTTTCTTCTTTTATTTCTTCTGCAGCAGCCTCCACCACTGCCGTTTCAATTGGGGCAATTCTGGTGAGCTTTGAGGGGTCTTTCGGTGGGGCCCAGTCGGGTATGATCTTATCGTGGACCCTCCATGTGCCATAGAGGTTGGCCAAATGCTTCTCAAACACGACATACTCCAGCACATCCTTGGCGAGAATCTCGCTACCATGGAGGAGACGACCAAAACGGTCGTACACCGCCAACTGTTGCCGAGTGTGGAACCGGACAGTCACCTAAAAACAAAAAGGGCAGATTATAAAATACACGCAATAAACAGATTCCATGCACTTTATCGACAAAAAGTACATATTTCTATGGTCTTTTCTATAATGTCTGTGCCAAGTTTTATGAAATCTAAAGCTCAGTTTAGACCAAACGAGCGAATGCTCATTCTAGTAAAGCTCTTTTGATGTAAACTAACAACGAGCATACTTTCGTTGTTCTAGTGTGTTCGCCACGTGTTCGGCGGTAAATAGGTAGAATGCTCTAAGAATCTCGCTCGTTTGGTGTAAACGACGCAAGAGCGCTCGAGCAATTGCCTAGAGCGTGCTCGGGCGTGTTCGGGCGTGCTCGCTCTTCGAGGCGGTCTCTTCAAAGGAATTCTAGTGTTCTTGAAATATTTTACTTTTTGGCGGGTTTTTTAAATTATCGAGTATTCTTCTTTTATTAAATTCGTCACCCACCAACTTCTTTTCCTTCTTTTCTTTTTCATTAATTGCGTTATAACAATAAATACAGCACTTGAAATCACAATACCGCTATTACAGTCAGATATAGTGTAGTTGTTACGTAGTTTATATACTCTTTGAGTGTAGTGTGAACCCTACTACTTATCGTTGACGAATGAGTAATGAGCATTCGCTCGTTTGGTCTAAACGGAGCTATATGATTCTCATCTATAGAGCAAACATTCTTATTCTTGATGTTCTTGTTGATTCGATTGGTGTAAACGATCTAAAGTATGTTGTAACGAATTATAGTTTACACTAAACGAATACGAAAGAATGTTCTTGTGCTGTTCTTGCTTTATGTTCTTTTGGTGTAAACCCACCTTAACCGATTCGTGGCCAATGCCGCGCCCAGCGCGTCATTCAAAAAGTTTTAGTGAGGCCGATGACGCGCCAGACGCGGCATATAAGAATTGTTAAAAAACACGTTAAAACTAATTTATTATACTGTAATTACAATTCCCTTGTCTAAATATACATGTTGAACTCAATTTTATGCGTGGCCGTTTATTTTAGAATTAAAGGCTACTAGTCAGAGATCGTCAATCATTGGTTCACTCGAAGAAACCTTACTTTTCTGCGATTAGCGTATTTATGAATTTTTTTTCTTATTAACACTCATCTTCATCAGCGTCAGTAATTTAGCTTCGATGCTACTGTCTGTTGAGTTATTTTTTACGTCATGACAAATACGAGAACTTTCAATTACTTAATATCCTTTTCAATATAAAGTTTTGCAATATTGAGTGACTATATTCTGGAAAACTTTCATTCTCCTTATTGTCGTTTTCCAGGCAATTTTCATTTGAGTATGTTTGTAAATCGTGGCTGGCTATATTCAGGAAAGTCATTATATTCCTGCTGATTATCCAAAACAAACGTATTTAATTTGTTTAAATAAACGATTTTCTGAGAGCTCTTAAATTTTAATACAAATTTATATTGTCATAGCTACACAACTACTCTAAGTTATTTATTCTTCAACTAAAATAGATGACGTTGCTAGTCATAATAAATCCCACAACCTTTACGGAAAAACTATCATGCCTATTGATTTGTACTTTAACATGTAATTAGGGTTCTAACTTCCGTACCCAAAAGATAAAAACGGGACCCTATTACTAAGGCTGGCCTCACACAGGCGGAACGTCTCTCTGAATAATTCATAATCGGAAATTCATAATCTAAATTTCGGCACCTTGCCTCACACACATCTTTGAAAGTAAGATTGATCAGTAGTCTCATGATTCCTGGCTCATATTTAAACGTCTTTATGGAAGAAGAATTAATACTAATAAATATTATTTTTCTTTTACTTTCGTTTTCACTTAATGTTTCCCAATTTGGAATTAAACTTTTAAGAATTTCCAACCACGCTATTTTTTTCCCTGTCATGGTAATCTTCAATGGATGTGTCCTATATTTCAATGCTTAAGATTAAATTTTCCGTGTCAGACATCACGCCAGCAGGTCACAACACGTCCAGGGGTTAGCTTCTTGCAGTGTCAACTGAAATAATTCATAATCTGATTCCAGTATGTGTGTGCCGCTCTATTAAAATGTATGGGAATACGCGCGTTATGAAATCATAATCTTAAATTTATCGATCCGGAATTCAGAACGCTCGTCAGTATCATTCTTACACGTGTATGCTCCACGTACACATTAAAAAATCAGAATGTGTACGTGGAGCATACTTACTGATATTATATGGAATTCCAGTCTTTCTGAATTAATAATATGAATTCAGAAAGACATTCCGGCTGTGTGAGGCCAGCCTAAGACTTCGTTGTCTGTCCGTCTGTCTGTCTGTCTGTCTGTCTCCAGGCCGCAACTCAAGAACGGTAATAGAATTGAAATTTTCACGGATTATGAATATCTGTTGCCGCTATAATAACAAATACTAAAAACAAAATAAAATTAAATAAATAAAATAAAAAAAGAAGGGTGGCTCCCATACAAAAACATAATTTTCGGCATAATTTTGCTCTATAATGGTACGGAACCCTTCGTGCGCGAGTCCGTGTTATATGTGTTATAATCAGTCAGTCAAGGTGTGACGACGTGAGGCCTCACAAAGCTCGGCTTTTAGTAACCAGCACTAATTAAAATCATTAATACCTACATACTCGTATGAGCAAAATTTGTGCCAAAGGTTGACGACTACTTACACATTTTGTTAACAGTATGAATTACAACTTTTATACGCCATATCAGCTTTGAATTACAACTAATACGAACACTGCACACAAAATTTATCTTTTCCCTCTCTGATTTACGCCTATTTACAATAAAATATGCATAAAACACAACCAGTGGCCAATGCCGCACGTGGCGCGTCATCGTTTAGCAGGGCCGATGACGCTTATGGTGCGTCATCGAACAAAGTACTTGGCCTGTCGTAAGAATTTGTTGAAATGAAGGTGGCAACGAATCGGTTAAGGTATGTGGTAATTAGAAGAACGCAATGGCTAGGCAATAGCCTAATTATAGAGGATAAAATAATCATTACCTGTCCAAAAATATTCTCCTTGCTTATAACATCTGTGCATCTAGCGTGAACGACTCGTGGAGGCTCCAAAGAGTCTAGGAACTTCCATCTTATAGTCTTACAGAAGGAGTTGTGTCTGAACTCGGGATACGCTTTCTCCGTAACAAAGGTTCTCAGAGCATGTTTATCACCGCTCGCTAGACTTTCATGTGCCTTGATGTAGATATCTTGTGCTTTGAGAGCAAACTCTTTAGCATCAAAATCTTCTTCATAGGATTTGATCTTCCGTATGGCCATCATAGATTTGGATTTCTTTTCCAGCAGTTGCACAGTCTGTTTGGCTCTTGTGGTAGAAACAAGAGACGCTTTACCATCTCCTTCCGGTGGGACATACGGCTCGAAGACACCACCTGAAAGAAATAACCAAAAATATCTATTAATAAACAAAACTAACATAATATACAAATATTAAATTATAAACCTAACCTTAATATGTTGTAATAAACTTCTTAATAAAAGTGAAAACAATTTAACCATCCCTATTTAAAAACTGTTATATTTCACATCTGTACAAAACTACCTGAAGCCATTTGAGCATACAAAAAGATTAAAATTTGGCATGGGGAAAACAAAATTATTATTCAACCACTTGGCCAAATTTGGTGATAGTAAATGTCACTTCTTTTTTCTTTTAAAAAAAAGAAAAAAGAAGCCACAAAAACAAATTATTATGGATAACTAAAAACATCACATCACCAGTAGCTGAGATATAGAAGGCCCGTTCCATCCACGGTCGGGGCGGCAGGATTCCTCTCTCCTTCATCTTCTGCTTGATTTTCTCCTGTGGCAACTCATTGACATTTTCATTGAAATCCGGAAGAGGGAACTTCAGGTATTTCTTGGCCCTGTCCTTCTTCCATTTAGGGTTCCAATGCTTTGATGTAGTTGTCCGGTAAGATTGAAGAAATGGCAGTGGTGGGGCCAAACGGAGGGAGGAGAGCTGAAATAAATTGTTTACAGTATTTATATTTGTAATGACCTAGTACGAGGCTTATGTAGGTGCAGCAAAGAGTACAATTAATTAAAGAAACCAACGAATATTACAAGTAAACAAAAATCTATATCACCTTGATGGCTATAGAATTTGCCATTCTTCTTTCGAATTTATGCGTCCTAAATATGTATAACCTTCTATTACACCATTACTTTACGTGAATAGTATCATAAATATTATAAATTTACTTAAATTCTTTTTAATAGACTTTCAATAGGTACCTAATCTTTTTTACAAAACATAACCTCAAATCTCAATGACTTTTTTTTTTTAATTTATTGGGAGCCGGAAACGAGTCCTTAGCTCCAAAAAAGGTACATATTATACATCAAAATAAAACGAGGAATTTTCTTAGCTTTTTAATTTGATTGTCAAACAGCTTCCATTTTAGTAACTAGATGGCGTATGGGTAGACAACTATCGGTAATACCAGGGAATACCATCAATAATTGCTACATAACTGGGCAAAAGCATGTAAAACTTGATACATTTCAATTTGAAAAAGACACAATAATATTCCAATGAATAGGATAATAAAGTTATAATAACTATGTTTTACTTAAAACTCGCGGAAGA
This sequence comes from Polyommatus icarus, assembly GCA_937595015.1. NCBI lineage: Eukaryota > Metazoa > Arthropoda > Insecta > Lepidoptera > Lycaenidae > Polyommatus > Polyommatus icarus. The sequence goes on from OW569340.1 coordinate 16,653,001, forward strand.
AATAGCCCTATTTACCGTTGTTCACACCAAATGTCACAGGATTAATACATTTTGGTTTTGACAACATCTTACCTGCACTTGTGCAAGATAACAGATATTTAGTGGCTAATATTTTACCAATAATGAACATCAAAAACCCAAATAACACAATTTGGGGAAAAATAATAAAAACCACACCGACAATAAAAAGTAGAAGTAGAAAACTCTTTCAGTTATCATGTTTTCAGTTTGACAAGTGCAAGCGTGTTCCTAAGCTGTTACCAGTATACTGGCCTAATTGCTTAGGCCAATGATCGCTTAGGAGTATGATATTTTGATTGATATTACACTTGACAGTACACTGATATTTTTTAGAAACATGACCATCATGTAGTCAGTAATGCCAACCTGCAGATAAATTCAAATCGGTGGGGAACCAATAGAAAATTAGTGAGTGTCTACCGTCGCGCCGTCTGGTGGAGATATTAAAAAGAAAACAAGCCTTGCGACAAGCCTTGCGACAAAGAACAAAGGCCATTCGTCTAACATGCTTGGACTATAAAAATCTTATAAAACGTAACTTGATGAAACATCTGTAATTTCAATTGCCTATATAAATGTAACATAGCACGGCATTCAATATATTTTTAAAAGCTGGGAGTTTCAAGTAATTGTGTATTAAGTTTTTGAATTTTGAGGTTATAAAGATAGTTAATAATAAGCTGTACTATCATTTTGAGTTATGGTTTTAGTTTAAATTATATGAAACACACGTCAGAGTTTTTAAAAATAAAAGTAGGAGGCAAACGAGCAAACAGGTCACCTGATAGAAAGCAACTACCGTCACTCATGGACACTCGCAAAATCGGAATACGCTCTGTTCTCGAAATCCTCAAGAAGAGAGCGTATTTATGCAGGTTGTATGGGTCCCTTGGAATGACAGAATATGCGTTCAATATAAAAAAAACATTATCCTGCGTTAAAAACACAAATTCAATATTCATATTTTTAGAGCCGATTATCTTTGTTTTCCCAGCTTCTAAAAATCAACTGTTTTTATTTAATTATAGCATTTTACCTAAACTACATTTTAGTTATAGTTCCACCTAGGTAACAAGAACCTTGTTTTTTTAGTCCATTTTGGCCATTGTTCTTTCCTTTGATCATTCCGACACCGCGCGGCAAGCTCGCAAACGCGTTGGCCAACGCGTTCGCCTATTTGTAGTGCCGACATTAGATTTTTTTTATTTATGTCATACTTGACAGTACACTGATATTTTTTAGAAACACAACCAATATGTAGTCAGTGATGCCAACCTGCAGATAATTTCAGATCCGGTGGGGAACCAATAGAAAATCTAGAAGTGTCTACCGTCGCGCCGTCCGGTGGAGATTTAAAAAAGAAAACAACCCATTAGAATTCTAGCTTTCTAAATGTTATTTCACTTGACTAAATTTAGTGACTAAATCATTTACAACGTCTAAATTTAGTGAAATGGAATAAGCGCTTTATACAGCCTTATCGAACTGTATACCTATTGCCATTGCCAACAAAAATAGGAATTAGAAAATATAATAAGTTGTCTATGATCGTAATGCCAATTTTGATTTTGAGTCAAAAAGACTTCTTTCAAATAACAAATTTTGGTTTAGAATTTTTATAACAAAAAAAATTATAGTTTCGAAAATTTAAAATTATATATTTTAATTTATAGGTAACACAAATTTAGCTATTTGTAACAAATTAAAAATTAATATTATATTTCGTGTTGTGCATATTTTTTTCTAATCAGTTCATTTGGTATTCGTTGCTATTTTTTTTCATTTATGTTCAATATTTATCAATACGTCCTCCAATTCAACGTAAAAACGCTAGCATTTTGGCTCTATTTAATTAATTACAATCGAAATTCACATAAAATCAATATTTCAGCCCCATCTGTACCGGATATCCGGCAGCTCCATACACGTTGTCTTTACCTCGCGAAGGGACAGAGACCGTAGCTGCGTTTCTTTCTTTTCTGAACAAGCGCAGTCCGAGAGAACTCGCAAAAGGAGTAAAAGGCTCCTACATAACCTGTAACTACGTAAGTATCGTTGCACACTACTGTACTTTGCGCAGACTTTACACATTTCGGTCCATTGTGCGCCGATTTTGATTGAATCACGCGATATTCGTTCTCTGCTGAGTCATACGTGTATTAACTCTAAACCTAACTGGGGGACACTAGTCTGTGTTCTCTCGGCAGTTTTCCTCGCCCAACTAGTAAGTTGACCGATATCCTCATAATACCGAAGGATATCTGCCTTGAGGAATACATTTTGTACTGAGTGTAGGGTAGGGTTGTTGAACCCTCGCTGGACCTCCGTCCTAACTGCCACGTGTGTTTTGTTTCAGCAATATATTGTATGAGTCAGAAGGTAGAAAAACCAGTATTATCGGGTCAACGGATCAAGACCAGAAAAAGAGGTGAGTGTTTGTACATTTGACATTTCGCCTGCACTATGCCCTATGCAGAAACAAAAGAAAGTAGATTGGCCGCTGCTATGTAGGTCAAGTGCAGAGATTGATCAGCCGGAGCGGAAGTATCGGTGCCAAATACTCTCGTAATGCATGTTTAATGTATCATACATCATCACAATATACATTTGACTAGGTCTAGTACATAGAACTTTGACATCCATACTTAATGATATTCTATGTTACCTACTAGATACTAATTGTCCACACTTCAATTATTATGAATGCAAATTGCAATCTATCACATCTTTGCAGTTAAACGGCTGATGGCTGAACTGATTTTAATGAAGTTAACTTTATCAGTCTATACTTTGAGCCAGGGAAAGGACACAGTTTTAACTGGTGCAAAGGCGGGATAAACTTGTTTTTAATATTACTGCTTAATTAAAGTTATTTGATATTTTTAGACATATCTAGAAAGTTCTATCAAAACAGTTGTGTAAGACATTAAGCTATTAGTCTACATGCTAAATTACTCCTTGGATCGGAGGTTCTAGGAATTCCCATTGTATTCTTTTGTTCTCACGATCACCGGGATTAAAGCTATAATGTAAACAAGAACTGATAACAAATTTCCTGGTTTTCCCTTCTACGTGCTGTAAGGTGCTAATTTGTGAAACATGTATTATATTTATTATTTATGTATGTTACATCATCTTATTTTGTATTTACACATCAATTTAATATCTCTAAGTTTAAATACTGAGTTATAAGGGCTCACACAATTAAGAGCAGTATAATGAACCCATTTAATCCTTTGATCGGGGATTCTTGGAAATCCTATTGTATTATATTGTTGTCGCGATCACTGGTGATTGTAAGGGGCTTGACGGGTTAATTTACAGTTAAGACCTGACGAGTTGGCCTTTAGTCATTAAATTAACCCATCAAGCCCTGTAAGGCCCATATGGGCCGCGATAACAAAAGATTTCCAGGAATTGGTGATCGACGGATTAAACAGTTTCATTTAATGAAGCTAGTTGTCAAATAGCAGATTCAACCCATCTGAATGTTCATCAACTGTTGAATCTGCTAGTACTATGACATATTCATAGATTATAGCTTTTTTACTTTTACCATTGTAGTTAATTTACTATAAACCCCTATAGCTGCAATGAGTGAAGCACTTAAAGTTTGAAAAATCGTCTTATCCAAGTAGGAAGCAGATTAACAAATGAAAATCTCTTATCAGTCAAAATTAAATGTGGTCTTGTGATAGCAGACATGTCATAGTAACAACCATTTCTTAAATTTAATTATACTTAGTCCCGCCTAAGTAAAGATTTGAAAACTATTCTACCTGTGATAACAATATTATAACGTTGAAACTTGGTATTTCTCTATTATAAAGGCAAATTAAACCTTCAGGCCCCACACGAGCACCGGTGATTGCGAGAACAAAAGAGTACAATGGGAATTCCTAGAACCTCCGATCGAAGGATTAATATGCCAAATTTCTAATGAAAAACCTGAATAATTTTGTGAAAAAAATGGTTGAGAGTCAAAATGGTTAATAACATTCACTGATGTCTGATACCAAGGGCAAATCTTAAGCTAGACAGTAGACACACATTATGTTCAAAGCTGTGTGTCAATTCAAAACATTAAAAAGACAAAATTATTATTGCCTCACATTCAGTAGATGAGAAATAAAATGAATATGTAGTAAAATATGTAGTAGAAACAGTAGTAGCATTTTTGTATCATGCACAATGGAACGTAAATAACAGTTATCTCACACAATTAATATTAAATAAACACTTCCTATGTTCAATATAATTTATGACTTCAAATATGATTAGTAAGTATTATTGTGGTAGCTATTGAGAATCATTTATTAAAGAAGATAATGAAGATTATGATTAACCTATCAAGCCCCATAAGGACACCGGTGACCGCAACAACAATAGAATAACAATAGATTTCCAAGAGACCGGGTCGCATCTTAAGTACCTAGTAACTCTCTTAAGTAGGCATTATAATGTCTTTGAGTGTGGCCATTAAAGGATGTGAAACTATAGTATTGGCACATAGATTTCCTTTATCGGTGAGGACTGTAAGGTCAACGGGCCGACTGTTCAAACTTCAAAGGTCACTGTGACTCATCAGTGTGAGATTTCACCAGCATATTATTGAAAGTCAGCAATTAAAGCTATGAGGTGCAAAGTAAGTTTATTTGTAATATTAGTTTGGGCAAAAGAACCTGGTTTCATTTTCCTGTCTGGATTAAAAAGTCAATCTTTTCTTATAAATTTTCCTCTATATGCACGAATTTCTCTTTAATAATTTTCATAGATTTTTCTCTTCGATCAAATATATACAAGATACACAGTCTCATACAAAACCTCTCGAAAATCTGTCGCCGAGTAATTGAGTTCAAAAAAGTATACATTTATCTAATATCAACCTTAATCATAGTAATTATTAAAGATCTTTTTATAAAACAATGTACATTTGTGTTTACAAAGCAATAAATTTTTACGTCCGATGCACGCTTCATACTAAATTCAACCATCCGCGTATATGTCTTAAAGTTCAAATTATTACAGAGCCAAAAAATCACTCTAATTTTATGGCCGAAATTCGCCGCTGGAACAGGGCGAAGTGAAGTATGAGAGGAGTCGAACTGTTCAAAATTTTTTTGTTGAATGTAATAATTTAATAGTCCATTTTTTAATTTTTCCCAAGTTTAATGTATAAAGTGTGGACTAATTATTTTTTATATGTAATATTATGTTGTTCTAATATGTCTAATTTTATAATTAACTAAAATATAAGTGTATACATTGAATATAAATGCTTAGAACATACAACGCTCGCTTAAGTCGGCTTGAAAAATTCTTCGCATCTTTGCCGTGCTATAACTGATATCCAATTTCCACATCTAACTGGATCTCGAGGAAACCTAAAAAAAATAATTCCTCAATAAAAAAAATAATAAATAATAGCGACTCCATCAAAGGGAACAGAAACACAGCTTATAACCCGAACATTTCAAGTGGGCATGATAAACTACGATAAGTACCTTTAATATGAGTATTCGCAATTGAGATGGTTTATACCTCGTCTTGATTTATTTAAAACTTAATTTTCAAATAGTTTTTTGGCGATTTCTTAACGTAATACTAATATTAACAATACAATTGTAAGAAATATATTAGGATAAAATTAATACTTACCGGAAATATGAAATTCCATAATTTTTTTGCGTTTTAGACGTACGATTTTTACAATAATTAAACGAGCACTAAGGCATGTTTCCCGGCGGAGCGTTCGAGCACTACTAAATCAAAGGTGCACCAGAATGTTGCGTTTGGTGCTCTTTTAGTGAGGTCGTTTTTTGCCGCGGACTGTGTATCTTGTATATTAGTGATCGAAGATTTTTCTTCACAAAAATGTAGGTGCAATTACCCCACAAACCATAATAATATAATATTGCTATCTGTCTAGAATACTTGTAACATTAACACCATCGACCATTCTGCGTAGAACACAAATAAGATTAAAACACTTCAAAGTCAAATAACAACCTTATGCAATGTCTACAACCTTATACAAAGTCTAGGTCTACACCATCTTAAAGTAATTGATGCTTATGACGTACGTACGCTAAGGGAGTGGCAAATGATTTCTTCTTTAGCGTTTTGTCTCTAGTAATAAAATCTCCTAATGCTATACTGTACTCGGCAAAACATGGCGGCAGCGGTCATTGACTCCCTGTCAAAAAACTTGTCATTTTCTATACAAAGCCGCGATTGACAACATCTGACACTTCATTGTTAATCGCGGTTTATATAGAAAATGACAAGTTATTGACAGGGAATCAATGACCGCTACCGCCATATTTCGCCGAGTACAGTATAGTTTTGCGGCAGAATGGAACATAAGTTGTTTGTGGCACAAGTATCGAATATTTTAATCGTTTAGCAATGGTAAAGCGTGAGTAATTATTATGATTGTCGATAGTATTGTCATTGAGAGCGCGTTTTCATGGCGACACGGTGTATAAATAGAACGGGAAAACGTTATCGACGAGAAACGACCACTTGACTCCTTATATTGAATTGCATTCATAATGTTAAACTTCGACTATACTCGTGCATATTATGTATAAACAGTAGATGGTGCCACTTCGTATCACTTCCCTCCTGCAGGCTTAGCATAACAACATTAGAAACGGGAAAGTGGACAAAATGGTGGATTTCTTTTTGTCTGTCACTTTCTATGGTGAGTGGTGACCATGCTAATCCTGCTGATATTCCACGAATATTTCAATACTAAAATTAGCCAAATCTGTTTAGACGTTCCCGAGTTTTAGCGAGACTAACATAAAAGTTCATTTATATTTCTCTTGAAAGCACCTTTTAGTCTGATACGACTTTAACATTCAGGGGCGCCGGCAGGGGGGTGCCAGGGGGTGTACTTGCACCCCTTGGGAATCTCGGGATCAACAGGAATTATTGAAATAAAACCGTCTGTAACTCTGTTGACTGTTACCATGCCGTACAAATATAGTTCGTAATGTTTCGGCACTAAATATTGTATTCTGTTGACGTAAATAGACAGTCACTGTTCGTAAAAAGAAAAGAAAGAAAACTAAAATCTGCACCCCTTGGAAATTATTTCTGCCGGCGCCCATGCTAACATTATTTTCGACGAACCTGGCTTTATGCTAAAGTCTAAAACAAGCTCTTCCTACGCAGTCATTCTGTTAATGAAAATCTATTGTTAAGGCTTCGCCCAGAATATTTTCTTTGAATAGGTTTCCCTTTGATTATGAAGTATTAGATGACTCCCGCAACTCCGCTGCGTCTAAATTCGTTTATCGCGCGGGAACCGTACATTTTTCCGCAATAAAAACTTATCGTGTCTTTTTACGGAACGCAAAGTATACCTTATCTCCATTCTCCATACCTCAGTAAAATCGGCTCAGCGGTTTGGGCGTTAGGAGGTAACTGGTAACAGACAGACACACTTTCGCATTAGCATTTAGTATGCGTAATTAGATGCACTTAATTAGAGCCAGCACAGCGGTATATAGCTGTGTCGGTGTCGAACAGTGCCACAGAAACTCGCGGCTCATTCTTGGACCGGCCCCTGGTCGATTCCTTCCTTGAGCCGCGAAACACAGATGAATAAGGCGCAGCGCAGACGACTGACTATCCGTGACGCACTTTTTAGTCTGTGGGAAATAGAACTTATGCAATTGTATGCAGTAACGCACACGACGCGCAAAAAGTCCGCCGCGTTACTGCATGTTATAATTGCATAGGTTCCACAGACTAAAAAGTGCGTCACGGATAGTCTGTCGTCTGCGCTGCGCCTAAAAAATACAGCTAGAAATCCCATAGAACAACAGGTAGACATGGTTAAGAATCAACATACTGACAGATTTTATCGACAAAATGGCGGATATCCCTTGTCTAACTGTCACTTTGTCTTGTCTAACTGTCACATAGTCTATTCTTCCGTAGAAAGAAACCGTTTCTATGGTGACCAATGACCATGCTACGCCTGCTGGAATACCTAAAAAGACGTGATAAAAGATAAAAAATTATCGAGAGATTTGGTATGGAGGCTATACGAAGGCATTGTTGTGAGTCCCGGGAAAGGACAAAGGATACTCTTTCTATCCCGAAAAAATGTACGGTTCCCGCGCGATAATTAATTTTGGCGCAACGGAGTTATGGACGTGATCTATGTCGAAGTAGATAGGGGTGGAGTGAGCTAATCCTCTGACCTAAATAATTCTGAGCGGCTTTTCCTTTGCGTATTTCGACGGCAGTTTCGTGTTCGTGTTATAAATCCTTATGTTCTCTAAACAAGTGTCAGGTAAAACATGATGACACGAATATCTCCCAAGTATTACTTACAAGCTTATTAAAATTCACAATTAACATTAGAACAGTAATGTTAACGGTACACTCAGAGCGCTGGCACTGTCCTATTGTGTACGTAATAGGGTCTGTGTTCGCGTGACCCGAGTACAGGCGACGGAGCGCGGATTGTCTTATTTTGTACGCAATAAAGCCTATATTGGCGTGTCTAAAGTACAGGCGCGCCGGGTTTCTTTAACGTGACGTGGAAACACGTGACAGCTGCGTGTTAGCGCCATATTGGGACGGGAAACTTGTCGAAACAAACTTGTGTTTCGCCCGACGAATGCGCAATGTGTGAAAATATCTGTTAGGTAGGTATTCTGCTAAATAATAAGCGTTGATGTAGTTTTAATACGGTCTTGTAAAAGTTGAGAATGGTATTCCTATAAAATTCCAAACGAACAAACGACTCAAAGATTCTCCAACATTGAAGTCCAAAGATGCTGTAATGACTAATGAGAAATGAGAAATCTTAGTATTCTTAAAGTCATTGTTAAATGTACGAGAATTGGGGTCTAGTAGATTTAAATTTAGTAGGTAACACTTAATATGGAGGTCTGCTAAATCTTTTGTTTAGGGTGTGTGTCTACTGTCTACCTCTACAGGCAGCAAAATATGTTAAATTATCACATGCAATGGCGTCTTTTACAGTTTATGGTTTTTTATTTCAAACGATTATGGTATTAGTCATAATAGACTCTTTAGTTCAACAGATAGGTAATACAGAATGGTAATAGACTGGTATTACTTGTTACCAATCATACATTGACCGCTAGTTCGTTTGCGCAGAAATTCACTTATCGCGCGCCATCTATTCGTCAACTATCCAATATCCTTTTCCAGGACTCAAAAGTCAAATCACTCGATTTCAAGTTTTATCTAAATCGGTTCCGCGGCCGAGGTGTAAATAGGTAACAGACAATCATCAAGATAACTCAGCATTTATAATAATTAGTATATTGTAGATATATCATATAGTATATCGCAAAACTCTTAAAAATGCTGAAGTTTTGCCAACATTAAGGTTAGAAGAAATTTCATACCACTTTTCTATCATCTTTAGGATCTGTTGTATAAGTCATAACTCATAAGTCATAACTCATAGTTAGACCTATGAGTTATGCAACAGGTCCTAAAGAGACCATGCAGGGACTAGGCACCACTTGTCTAGTAAATAAACCATGTGATTTTAAGTTTAAAATTGGCAGCACCATCGTTGCCCTATACACGCTGTATTGTAACCCCTGCTCCCTCTAATTCCAGATGAGAAAGAGAAGTACGACCCGAACGGGTTCCGCGACGCGCTGGTGGCGGGACTCGAGCGCGCGGGCGGGGACCTCGACGCCGCGTACAAGTTCCTAGACGCAGCCGGCTCCAAGCTCGACTACCGCCGCTATGGCGAGGTCATATTCGACGTCCTCATCGCGGGCGGCCTGCTGCGTGAGTACCCCACTGTCCAGCAGACAACAGTATATGTATTTGTTACACTCAAAGACCGAAATCGCTCAGTGAGCGAAAAAATAGCTCACAACGCGTTGTGGTCACAGCGACACAGCCACGACGCGAAATTCGCGTTGTGGCTCTAATGAAAACGGCCAGGAGGCGTTCTGGCAATCACAAAAAGACCGTAACGCGAAATTCGTGTCGTGGCTGATATGCTATTCGTTTTTCTTGATTTGTTATTGACTGATTAATTGTCCATAGATGTGGAAGATTATAATATTTAAATTACTACGCGTACTACAAAATATTTTACTAAATCACTGTGTAAATTGTCATTGTCACAACGCGTTGTGGTTATAGTGAAACACTATAACCCAGGGGTCCCAAATCTTTTCCAGCCTGCGGCGCACTTACAAGTCAATATTTTGTCACGGCGCCCTGCTCTACGTAGCTATTACAAAAAGATACATAAATAAACACCTTTAATGATTATTATAATTAAAAACTTAGGTTAAGCAAATAAATAATAATTATTTAATTGTGTGCCTGCTTTGTATAGTTCATACTATAATTATTTTATTTTATAATATTTTGGTTATTGATAAATGATAATGATGGAGGATCGACTCGCGGCGCCCCTCTTGCCTTTCCACGGCGCACCAGGGCTCCGCGGCGCACAGTTTGGGAACTCCTGCTATAACCACAACGCGTTGTGAGCTATTTTTTCGCTCACTGAGCGATTTCGGTCTTTGAGAGTAACATATACACTAGCAGCACAGACGCCGGCATTATATCTTGCGACAGCAATGCAACAGATATTGTGCAATATCCTCGTGTCAAACACGAGGGCCCTGATTAACAATTCGTAATTCGACTCGGATTCGGAAAGTTCATCGCGCGACATCCAATAAGTGCTCGCCGCGCTAGGCATTGACCAATGACTGCACGGTAAGGCCGTGTTTCCACTGAAGCGGAGCGGAATCTTCGCTGTCATTCCGCTGGAATAGCACCATTGGTCAATTCGGGCACCGCTAACCTCCGCTCCGCTTCAGTGGAAATGCATCCTAAAGTTTCCGAATCCATGTCGAACGGGAATCGTGAAACGACCTGCTGTAGTGAAATACTTGTTGCATTGCTTTCACCTTTCGGTTTGTTGTCTGCTTCTATTGCTAAGCAGGCCAGCTTCGCAGGAGTAATTTACTCGAAAGTGATCAACCTGCCTTTTATTGTATTGTCTTTGCCAAATTTTTGTTCTTTGTAAAACGATTAGCAGAAACTGGCGACCAGTTTCTGGCCTATTTTAAATTCCAAATAAACCCTAACATGATGAGAAATCTGGCTAGAGTCCTGAACACTCGTGTGGATACACTCTCGTTCGTTCTACATCTGACACAACACACACACGCTCACAAGGCACTACCAGCACGCACGTGTCCTGACATAGAACTGTATGTGTGTTGCAGTCCCTGGCGGGTCGGTGTCCATGGACGGGGAGACCCCCAAGACCAACACCTGCATCTTCAACGCCAACGAAGATATGGACACCATGCGAAACTTCGAACAGGTAACCTTCAATCTCATTTTTTTAATAAAAAAGGGGAAAACAAACAAAAGGGTCAGCTGATGGAAAGCAACTACCGTCGCCCATTGACACTCGCAGCATCAGAAGAGTTGCAGGCAGAGTCGGCGTAAGGCGTAAGGCCTCGAGGTCCTAGGGGCCTCGCGCCCCTTGAACGGAGCGTTTTTTTTTTTTTAGGATTTATGAGTATCAAAAAATCTTTCAACGAAATCCGTTTTCTTGGATCATCCATCGGGGGGCCTCGCAAAATATATTTTACCCACATAAAATTTATCCTAAATGATGAAAACATGGCTAGAGTCCTGAATGTACATGTGGACAAAACCTTCTCGTTCTACTTACACTGATGAGCACATTCAGTCTTAAGCCTGTGGTGGGCTTCTGAGCAAGCACTAACAGTGTCACACTTTCCAGATATTCCTGAAACTGATGAGGCGCTATAAATATTTGGAAAAGATGTTTGAAGAGGAGATGAAGAAGGTAAGAGCCCTTAAATATATGAAAAGTTTATCTATTCACTAGTTAAGTGCTTATCAACCAATGAACATTTCTGAATAGATAAACTGTTGTTAAGTAAAGATCTTCTAGTATTCAAGTTCTTTGGTACAAGATAAACTTTAAATATTTCTTAAGATTGATTTTATTATAACTTGGGTACATTTTTCATGTAATTTTGTTTTATTTGAACTATACATGTTCCGTAAAGTTTTTGTAGGTAAATGTTATCATTGTAAATATTACTAGAACTAACTAGTGTGTTGATGTGTTTTCAGGTCCTTGTGTACATCAAGGGCTTCGAACCCCAAAACCGTATCAAACTCGCACGGATGGTGGCGCTGTGGATAGGTGAGTTTCCATTATTTATTTACCTAACCCAATGTAGCATTAACTCATCAAGCCCTATATGGACACCTAAGGACACCGGTGACCGCGACACAATAGGTTTCCAAGAATCCGCGATTGAAGGATTAAGAAGACATTATGCAGTGGCATAACCTTGCTTGGGCCTCATATGGATACTTTTTTGGGAGTACCCCAACATTGCTTCACATTTCCCGTTCCAAATTAGATTCAAAAACTTACCACACGTTTATTGATAAAATTTAGGCACAGCGTGAGCTGGTTGTCTTTCGCGAATAAACTTTCTAAACACAGTCTATATGCATTGTAAAAAGGCCCTCAGATATCCCTAAACTTATTTGAAAATTGTTGTAGCCTGGATTGACTGATTTACCTGCATATAGACTTCAAAGCACAGAAATAAATCAAGATAGAACGGCTAAGCGGGTGGAGTACGCGTGTTTCAATCTTGCACAAGTGGGCAAGATTCGTTGAACGTTCATTCAGTCAGCGCGCACGTCTCGACTTGATTACACCGTAGTGGTTGAGCAAAAATGCCTCATCGTGCAGTGTCTAAAAGTAAAAACAGAAGTATGAAAGTGAATCGGAGGTATTTCTTTCCACGTGTAAGTTATTTGTTCTAACTAAAAGCAAAGCAAAAATTGACACGCGCGATTCCTTAGCAACGCACGCGCGTCGCCGGAAATCTTGATTTATTTCTGTGCTTCAAACCATAATATCCTTCCTTGCACTTAATTAGAGCCAACACGATGTTTTAGTCGTGTCGGTGTCGAACAGTGCTACACCAACTCGCGGCTCATCCTTGGACCGGCCTCTAGCCGACTCCGATCATTGGCCATGATACAGTTCACTATAAACTGTGTAGAAATGATTTACGATTAATGTATTAAATATTAATTATAAAATTCTGAATACATCATAAAAACTCGACCGAATTTTGATCCAAGATTTAAAGTAATGTTGTATAACTTAGGGTTAGCTTACATCGAAACACGTTGGTTCGTAATAATTAAATGTAAGTGAATAATGTTGATTGTAGGTACATTTAAAAATGTATTTTTTTGCTGCCCAAGAAATTGCAACATGATAAAGTGACAATAGTAAGCTATTGATATTCTCGAGTTGTCTTTGCTGACCCACCTTTTTTTTAGAATGAATCATCACTCGTGGCTTGACCACTGGTATTGCGAGCTCAGAGTCAGCACACACGGCGTCACGTTGCGTCAGCTTTGCGTCGACGCAGCGCTGTCGTTGCGTTGTTTAACATACAAATCGCGGAGACATGTCGTCCGACATTTACATAGTACACGTAATTTGTCCCCTGCAACTTTGTCCCTCGACATGACTTGTTCACACTAGTCAGTGGTGAACAGTGTGTCGCCAGCGACAAGTCACGCAACCCGTTAATGTCGCTGCGACGTCGGGCGATATGTCGTAGGACACACTATATTACGTGTCGCGCAACTAGGTCGCGAGACAAATGTCCCCTAGTGAAAATACGGCTTAAAACCAAGGTGTTCACACGGCGCGCTGCGTCGTCGCAACGCGCCGTGTGGACTGGCTCTCACAATCGTTTCACATTGTGAAACATAACTGTAATAAAATAAATTAATAAAAGTGGAAAAAGTGTATAAAAAGTATATGTTATTACTGTGAAACATGAATTTCCACCAAGAAGTTACGGTACATTCAATATCATATACTCACAATGGTTGTCGGTCGGCAGGTAACGCGTGCGTGCCACCGTCTGTGCTGCTGGTGCTGGTCAACGAGCACCTGGTGAAGGACAACCTGGCGCTGGACTTCGTGCTGGAGGTGTTCGCCACCGTCAAGCAGGAGCGCGGCGCCGCCTCGCTCGTCACCGCGCTCAAGCGGGGGCAGCTGGAGGGCAGGTGAGACCACTGTCTAGTATAGGCTATAGCTGTATCCAGGAACCCTTACGCTCATTTTATTTGTCGTTTACACAACGTTAGTGGATGAATCAGATAACTGCCACAATGTTATGAAAGTATTAACCCATCGAGCCCCATCCCATATGCTCAGGTTGAGCAAGACACAATAGAATAACAATAGATTTCCAAGAATCCACGATCGAAGGATTAAAGGAGTGAGGCAAGTGTCGACGCCCTTAAAGGGGGCAATACTTCGTATTACTACCGGGCCTTGAGAATAATAATTATTCCACGATTATGTTAAATTCTAGAGCAATAAAACTGCGTAGAATTTAATGCAATATCAGTAAAATTTCATATCCGAAACTGAAGATTTATAAGCCAAAGGTAGCCAAGACTTAAACTTTGATTTGAAAGATCCCTAAAAGCTGCAAATATTATCTTCCCAAATACATTCACATTGTAGTTCTGTAACATCGGAACTGCGCTAACATTTGGGACAGAACAATGCGGCACTGTACTGGCTCGCGGTAACGTTGCCGCGCAGTCATATGTGCTGCTACATTTGTGCATGTCTACTAACATCCTTATGGCAGATTGATACATACATATAACATTCAATATAAATCGAAAAGTATTCAATACAACACAACATACAAAAAAAGATAGACAATTGGCGGATCTTCTGCTGGGTGATGTCAAGGCCTTACGAGATCACTACTAACAATAAAGAAGGACTTGATTATTCGTTGTCACGAATGAATTCAAAATAATCAAATAAACAAATACATTTCTTAACCACTCGCGCGTCGCACTCGCACCATTCACACTGCCGACCGTCGGCAGGTGACGCTTGACTAGTTAATTAATGCATTAAGGCAATACACCCAATATTAAAATTTCTTTATGTATATGCAACATCGGTTACAAAATGCCTTTATTCTACTGACCTCTATAATTTTATTTTATTTTATTTAGGTAACAAACAGCCATTATACAAAAATACTTAATTCTAAGTTTACAAACAAGCCTAAAGTACCATTACTCAATATAAAACTAAACACATATTATGGTGAATTCGTAGCGTTGAGTCGTTAGAACACAATTGATAATAATACATACAAAACCTTAAGTAGTGATATTATAATAACGCCTTATAATACATATAATTATACATTTATAATGTTCACAGTTGTATCTAAGCTAACATATTGTATTTAATATTATTGTAGAATCAAATCACGCACTTTTGATTTATATGATGATAAGTTGTTACAAAATATGTCAACAGTGTTTAAATTTTTGTTATAGTAGTCACAAGCACGACGAAGAAAAGAGTTTTTTGAGTAGTTAGTTCGTGAGAGAGGGATATGAAATGTATTCTTTGATCTTGATAAGAACTTTGGGATTTTAAAAGAAATATGTTCTAATAATGAAGATGAATCAATATAATTGTGTATTAATTTAAATAAAAATATAGCATCTAAATATTGGCGCCTTATTTTTAATGGTTGCATATTATGTCTCATTTGGGATGACTTATAATCACAGAATTTAGTATTAGTTAAATAATCTAATGATTTAAGAAATTTATTTTGGATTTTTTCAATTCTTGCAATGTGTATTTCGTATTGAGGGCTCCAAACCATGCTTCCAAATTCTAAAATACTACGAACATATGCAAAATATAAAACTTTTAAAGTTTCAGGCTTTTTGAAGGGTTTACCTAGACGTAGTATTAAGCCTAGTTGTATAACTTAATACACTGGACTGGCTATGCTGTACAAAATGACAGCTATTTCTTGTGCCGATTTGAAGAGCCCCTGTGAGCGTCCTGTGATCTAATTACATAGAAAATTGTAACCGCCATTTGCAAAATAGTAGTTCCAAGTACACTCACTACTGCTTTCACATAGCAATCAGCGCCAATATGGCGACTTTCAAATAGGAACATTTTATTGATAGCGATCGCCGGTCGACGGTCCAGTGTATTATAGAGGTCAGTGCTTTATTCTCAATTGATATTCATTATTCAGGTTGCTGGAGTTCCTGCCGCTGAACCGTCGCGGCGAGGAGGCGCTGGCGTCGGCGCTTGCGGCTCGCGGGCTGTCTGAGCTGCTCAAGCTGCATCGCGCCCAGGCCGAGCAGGAGGCGCGGCGGGCGCTCACGGCGGCGCTGCGCGACGAGCTCGCCGACGAGCGCGCGCCCAAGGACCTCGTGCCCGAGCTGCGCGACCTCGCCGTCAAGCTCGCCGTGCCCGACCACGAGGTCGTCGCCATTGTGAGTTACATCACACTAATATTACGACTAATGGCCTTATCACACTGGCGATTAGCGAGCGGTTTGAAAGCGACGCGATTGCGCAGCGCGCACGCAAAATGGCGTCCACGCCACTGCGGCGTGCGCGCTGCGCAATCGCGTCGCTTTCAAATCGCTCGCTAATCGCCAGTGTGATAAGACCCTAAGGGTGAAGCCAAACGAGCGTAACTTGTGAATCGCAGAATTTCTGCCGGGCAGAATTCAGTTTCATACAAAAGTCCTGTTTGATTCACACGGCGACTCAAAATGAGTTGTCTGAGGGCTCACACGCATTATACCGACCGAATTCAGTTCGCGGGGAGCACGGGCAGTGAGTTCACCCTAAGGGTGAAGCCAAACGAGCTTAATTATTTTGTGACTCGTGAGTCGCAGAATTTCGGTCGCGTAAATTATTTTTCATACAAATCACGAGTCACAAAATTACGCTCGTGTGAATCAAACAGGACTTTTCTAAACTGAATGCAGCAGAATGTCTGCCAGTCAACTGTTTAATTCAAAACAAACTACCTGACATGATGAAACTTGATGACGAGTCGGAGTGTGGTGACGTCGCGGTGCGTGCGCGCCCGACCGCGAGTATTTCGCGCCGGGCGACGCGCGCGCCGCTTGTCGCTACACCATGGCGATTTGGCAATCTGATCTCCATCATACAAACCCCCATACAGACTTGCATACATGTATATACTCTGACGTATTGTCTTACTCTGTCGCAGATCTGGTACTGCGTGATGTCCCGCGGCGAGTGGAACAAGAAGGAGGAACTCCTGGCGGAGCAGGCGGCCAAGTACCTGCGCCAGTACACGCCGCTCTTCGCCGCCTTCTGCCAGTCCGCCAAGGCTGAGATGGCGCTGCTGAGCAAGGTAAAGTGCTCGTATGTGCTGAGTGTACCATCGAAGATATTGATCCATAGGCAGTTGTCGGTCCTACGTCATTTGGTCGGCTTATGTCAATTGATTGTGACCGGTCCACTGACCTCCATTATACAAGTACGCTGGACAGATGATACCCAGCTGTTTTTTGTGCCTATTTGAAGCGGAATCAGCGACCCCAATGCAGGGAAAGAGAACTAAATCTGACGTAACTTGCAAATGGCCGCTCAATCGCTATTTGTTGTGAGAATATAATCACTACGGTGGTAGAAACTAGTATTAGTTCCAAGTTCTCCCACTACTGCTATCAGCGCCAATATGGCAACTTTTAAACGTCATGTTTACGTCAGATTTAGTTCTCTTCCCCGCATTGGGGCGCTGATTCCGCTTCAAATAGGCACAAAAAACAGCTGTCATTTCAAAGGGTATCATAGGTCTAGCGTACTTGTAACGTGGATCGGTCGGCTGGGCAAACCAAAAAAAAAATGTCAAAACATAACGCCCCCAAGTTACTTAGGTCCGCCAGCTGCTTATGAATCACCTTTGTTAGGTTAATATTAAGGTCTTGTAGGCGTTAACATGCTTTTAGTTTAAATTCTTATGTGTACTATTCATTCATATTTTCAAGAAACTGTCAAAAACGCTAAAACTATATCCTAACTTAAATGCAAACATTCTATCATTTTGTTCTACAACTTCAACTCATTTTGATCTAGAATCAAAGAGTGAAAATATTAAGCTTTATTTATATTAAGACCAACATGAATTGAAACAAAATATACATGCAATGCTTACAACTTTTAATTGATAGTAATTTTGTCATTATGGTTGTATCTTTATTCTTCTTTATGCATATCATGTTTTCATGTTTCTATTGTATGTTCAACAAGCGCATCAGCCGAGTAACCTAATGTGTTGTCACAACTCACAAGGTAACAACTACATGTTGTAATGCTCACTTGTTTTACATATTTTAGTGTTTTTCTTTTTCAACCCTGTAGCAAAATTATTGTTTTCTTATTTGTTTACAAAAAAGATTTCTTTAATACATATTTTGCACGGAAGTAAACTACAGCAAAATTAAGGAGCAAATTAGACTAAATTTCATTGCGCGGTAAATATGTGACATAATACTTCAATTTTATTCAGACACATTTTCACTTCCAATTTTGTTTATGTTTACATTATCATGTATATAAGCTAAGTACCTTTGTTATTCTCCTCAACATGATGAAACTTGATGACGAGTCGGAGTGTGGTGACGTCGCGGCGCGTGCGCGCCCTACCGCGAGTATTTCGCGCCGGGCGACGCGCGCGCCGCTTGTCGCTACACCATGGCGATTTGGCAATCTGATTATACGAGTATAGCGATCAGTAGAGGCATCGAGTATACCCATTGCGGCCTTATTATCACGAAAGACAGGACAGTTTCATTGAACATGTGCCTATTTTTGTCAAAATGGCTTTTCCAACAAGACAAGGACAGCAAAATGTATAAGTTAGTCCTGTGACCTGTCTTATTCGTATTAATAACGCCTTAAAACTAGATGTGAGGCGACGCAGCATTTTATGACACCAGTTCAAAAGTAAACTTTGCACCATTTTAGTACATTATTGTTTAAACAAAGTTTTCCTATAAAGTTTGAATGGCTGTATTCACTAAACTTTTTGTCTTAATAAAAAAAATGGCTACGGCTGCGATTCCACTTAGCGGTACTGAATTGACCAATCACCATGCTCGAAATCTTCGCTGTCATTCCGCTGGAATATCACGATTGGTCAATTCGGGCACCGCTAAGCTCCGCTCCGCTTCAGTGGAAACGCAGCCTATTACAAATGCTACCTCGCGTCGCTTCTCAATGTAAAACTACTATTGAAAGTGACTCGATGCCTCTACTGCTAACTATGCTCGTAATAAACCCAGCCATCTACCCATCAGTCTGGACTCCACTCAAGCTCAGTACTATTGTATACACCCCCAGGTCCAGGAGTACTGCTACGAGAACATGAGCTTCATGAAGGCGTTCAGCAAGCTGGTGCTGATGCTGTACAAGACCAACGTGCTGTCGGAGGAGGTGATACTGAAGTGGTACCGCGAGCCCAACTCCAGCAAGGGCAAGGTCATGTTCCTCGACCAGATGAAGAAATTCGTCGAGTGGCTGCAGAGCGCCGAGGAGGGTGAGTGGAGACTTTTTTTTTAAAATAGTAAGACCCCCCGCGCATTAGGCGGCCAGGTCGCGCGGCCAGCTGTCACGCGCGAACTAATTCTTCGCGCGTGACAGCTGGCCGCTGGTCGCGTAATGCGCGCACCTACATAATATATCGTAGAAGAATTAGTTGGCCGCAGCGACCTGGCCGCGCGACCTAGCCGCCTAATGCGCGGGGGGTCTAAGGTCTAATTCAGACCGCAACGCAACGCGTAAATGGCATTTTTGGATGTATGAATTAGTCAGATTTGCAAGACGTCTGACGCAATTGAAATCTTGTCAATTCAATTCATAGAAATGCATCTACGCGTCGTGTTGCGGTCTGAATTGATCCTTAGGGGGGAGACGAGCAAACGGGGCAACTGTGATGGAAAGCGACTACTGTCGCCCATAGATGGCAATATCAGAAGAGTCACTATTTGACGGCATTTAAGAGGCGTTCTCTTGAGATTTGCAGTGTTTTTGTCTTAGGGCGAGACCGCACTAAGAGCCACTATGCTGCTCAACGGAGCGACGCGACATTTCGTTTTATAGAACTGACGTTGTTTGTCGCGTAGGGTCCCTGCCGCATAGGGCGAGCTACCTCATACGAAGAATATTTGACCGTGATGGGTCGCGTAAACCCGGTGCTGTGGAATGTCGCACAGTGCGGTCTCACCTTTAGAGCGTTTACTAAAGCGTGTAGACAGAATGTTTTTGTGTGAGACACACATACCTGATCTTCGTCAGTAATTGCTGCCCGAAGTGCACACTCATTTCGTAGGATTTGAATCTTATTGTGTTGACGTGTTCCACCGCCACGCAGTTGTCTTCTGTTCTGAAAAGGAAGGTTTTTTTTAAATAATTTTAAACTGTTAACGTTTGATTTCAGAATCGGAGAGCGGCGAGGAGGAGGATTAGTTTTAAGTACAGCGAGTGAGACTGAACGCGCCGCCCGCAGCATAATATACCCCCGACAGAGGGCCGGCGCCCTACCACCACACTACCACACCACCACACCACCACACCACCACCACACCACCACACCACCACACCGCGGTACCACCGTGCCCCGACAGTCATCAACCAGTACCACCCACTACGTCAGCAATCCCTGAAGAATCCGTACTAGTATAATGTCACCATACCCCAAACAAACAGCTATCTATGTGCTCCGCGACATTTTCTACTGTATATTATTCATTTCTAAACAAAAAGAACATGTTGATGAAATACAATATTTTTTATTCAATTTTTTTTAGTAAAATTCAAATAAACGGTGGCAACACTGAGATATCGTTTCATTTATTAGTTATTACCCGGCACCCGCGTCTGGGCGCAAACGTGTTTTTATGTTACACTCGTCTTTTATTTCGTAATAGAAGACTTAATTGAATTGCTAGTTTCCATAAAATAATTCCATAAAAATGTGTGGGATATATGCGTGGTGGCCAAAGGAAGATCATCCGACCGAGCGAGGTGTTATGCCCGGTCAGGCCGAAGCCCACGTGATACATTTCAGCTGTTGTATATATATACCGCCGCGCTCAGAAAACTTCGATAGCGCGATGCAGGAATGTTAGGCGAATTGTTGGTACCGCCACAAATGCTTGTTATAAATTATTAACTATTAAATTTTTTACGACAAAGTTTTACTTCTAATAATCTAGAGTAATGCGAGTAACACATACGAAGATAAAGCTTTTATTTAAACATCCCTCCTACACATAAACACGATACGACGACGCGTCTCTTCTGCTGACGAAGAAAGAAAAAGATACTATATAAAATTATAAGGTTATATAGTAGTGTAAATATTATACAAATAATATAAAGAAATAATAAAAATAGAAATACTGTATTTTAACTGTTAAATCACGTCTGTAAAATCACCGAAATCGGCAAATTTCGTATACGGAAAAGATATTTTGTTTCCAACACTTCATTTTACGCAGAGTAGATAACACGTTTTGAATTCCCACTTTCCAGGAAAATTGATTTTAGCATGCATCTGCTGCTGCTGGCAGCTGGCCCCCCCTCGGTACGCCCATGGGCAACGCCCTTGTGCATAATGCTAAACCACCATACATAGTGCAGTCGCCAGAGGTTTTAACCTCCGAAAACTGTAATAGTGAATGGATTTTTGTTTTTGAGGTGTCATTTTCTTCTTTACACTCTTGCAAAGTTAACCAAACATTTTTTTGTGCTTTTAAATTTTTAGTTAATTAAAAATTAATATTTCACCATATAAAACCGGTCCAGAAAAAAAAATTTTTTTCTTGTTCCTGTTATTTAATGACTCTTATCCGATTTTTTGCGTTGAAAATTAACCAAATACACAATTTTTAAAAAAGAAAGTTTGCTTTGCTGAGCTAAATACAACTATAAGGTTTTTGCAAAGTTTTTAGAGATTAACGCTCGTCGTAACCAAGATAAAAGGGTTTGGGTGGATTTAAGGGTTGTAACAAAAAGTGTACTTACTTGTTGTGCGTATTTAATTTTTAGAGAAATGATAACTTAAGTACTTAAAAACGTTTAAATATCTCCAAAAATGTGTAAAATAGACCGATTTTTTTTTTCTATATTTGTTGAGAATTTATTTAAGTGAGAGCTAAAACATTAAATGCATCGACAAATTAAAGACTTTTTAGTCTTTGAAATATATTTAAGTTTCCTACTTAAAGCCAGAAAAAAATTGGGTGCTACAAATCTCACGTACATAGGTACCATACATACTAAAGACGCATGCTGCGACCTATGTTTGGAAAATGCTTACCTGAATACAAAAAATATCAGTTCTTAACCTAATTTGTATTTTTTTCCTTTAAGTATGTTTTTATATAATATAATATAATTATATATATAATATAATTAGTGAAAAAAAAACAATTTTATTCTGTAAAAACCTAACCAAAAGAAATAAAATACAGATTTTCTTCGAAATATCCGTGAAGTTTGTGCTACATTTTCAGAAAATTTAATAAAGTAAGAGCTTAAAAATTATACACATTAAGAAATTTAAGTCTAAAAAATAATTTTAAACTTCCTATTTAAAACCCATGGAAAAAAAATGGGAACGCCATGGCATACCTGGCGAGGCACACAACAAGCACATTTGGAGGTATGCACAAAAATATTAATTTTAAATCAAAATTATAGATTTTTTCAACTTATTTTCTTTCTTTGGAATATAAGCAACGATACAAATCAAAAAAATATATATTTTATTATTTTGCTTATAATAAAATATATTTTATTAAAATTTGCATATTTAAAAGAAAGAAATATGCAAATTTTCTTCAAAATTTTACAGTTTATGAGTTTACTTGAAGTGGAGAAATTTAATTTAAAAATTAAAAGCACAATTTTTCAATAGGTAAACTTTATTATTTATGTTATCAGCTACACATTCCTTTTTTTCTTTTCAATTTTCGTCCACTATTGTAAAAATCGGAGGTTTGCACGATTTTTACGCTCTGGGAACTCCACTAACATGATGACGTACAAAAAAGAACTTTTGTTTTTGTACGTCCATGTATTTTATAATAAAGGTAGGTTCATAACAGTTCATAAGATATAAGATACATTCTTACAAAATAATAATAATAAATGCCCACTGAGCTTTGCATGTTGCAATTGGTGTATAGGTTAGTTCGCATTAGGCCAGTATTTTAGTCTAATACCGAGTATTTTAGTAGCTAAAATTCTCGCTTCTGCCCCAAAATCGTTCGCACTTAGAAAAATGGGTTTTAAAAATTATTATAACGAGGAAAAAATATTTACTCATGACTATTGTGTCTTAAACATTGTATCGTACTTATTTGTGTGTGTTAAAACTATTTTAAAAGACAAACAGTCATAACAGCTAGGTATGAGCCCTAATAACTGTATTTCTAAATTGAATAGGCTCGAAACATTCGAACAGGCCTGGCCTATTGAACACAAATTGTACGACCCTAAACCTATAGAAAAACTACAATACAATTTCCAGGTATTGTTCAAAACTAGGTAGGTAGTTACAATAATATACAATAAAATATTTTACTTCAGACCATAGGTCCTTTGTACTTATTTTGCCTGTTTGAAAAAATACTATCCTTTGTTAAGATTAAAAGTTCTAAAGATTTTATTTTGTGTACTTTCTGGAAATATCTATAATAATAAATACTTGTTAATTACCAATTTACTAGACTCAAAGTATCTGCATTCTGCATACCAAATTTTATCATAGTCGGTCCAATTTTTTAGGGTTCCGTAGTCCGTACCCAAAGGGTAAAAACGGGACCCTATTACTCAGGCTTCGATGTCTGTCCGTATGTCCGTCTGTATCCAGACTCAAGAACTCTACTCAAGAACTAGCTAGACTCTAGAGTCTTGAGAGTTGAAATTTTCACAGATTAATGTAAAAATTGTATTATGTACTTATTTCTGTTGCCGCTATAACAACAAATACTAAAAACAAAATAAAATAAATATTTTTTTAATATTAAATATTCCCATACAACAATCTCCTCTATAACGGTACGGAACCCTTCATGCGCGAGTCCGACTCGCACTTGGCCGATTATTATTTTTATTAAATAAGTTTAGGCCTAAGATGTGCCTTCATATTTATAGCACAGAAAATAAATAATTAGAAGGCAGATAGATAATAAATTAATAATGCACTAAATACATTATGAAATCCACACTAATATCTGTCTATTAGTGTATGTCTGTTTGTTACCTCTTCACGCCCAAACCGCTAAACCAATTTTGCTGATATTTGGTATGGAGATACTATTTGACGCTAGGAAAGAACATAGGTGATTCTCCCAAAAAGATGTACGGCTCCCGCGCGATAAACGAATTTTGGCGTAAGGCCCGGAGTTGCGGGCATCCTCTAGACAACTTCTTACAAAAGACTAGATTTTTTGAGAAGAATAAAGCTGAATTCCGGTTTGGTCTCAGCTGCGGCGGAGTGAAAAGATCCTTACGACAGGAAACGGGGTTGTATAGAGAAATCCGTCTGTTATTTTACTGGTTTAAAGCTGTCGTTTAGGTAAACGTTTGATACCTATGGGACTTCTATGGGAACAATAAAAAATAAGCACAAGTTAGTAAAAAAATATTAAAATGTTAAAGAAACCCCTAAAAAACCTCCGGTCGGTTATTAGCATGCCAGCTTTTAAACAAAATAAAATCGACTCATCCGTTAAGGAGCTACTATGCCACAGACATACACTTAGAGGCACTATGTCACACCACGCACGCCAGATATTTTTTTTTTTATTATTTTTTATTTAGAATACACTCTGTCGCTTTTTTCCCTCATGCCCCTTTGTTCCCTTTAATCTTTAAAACTACGCAACGGATTTTGATGATTCTTTCAGTGTTAGATAGCCCATTTATCGAGGAAGGCTATAGGCTATATTTTATCAAGCTAAGACCAATAGGAGCGAAGAAATAGAGGAAAATGTGGAAAAAACGGGGATAATTATTTGAAAGGGCTAACTTGAACGCGCTAATATCAGGAACTATTGGTCCGATTTGAAAAATTCTTTCAGTGTTAGATAGCCCATTTATTGAGGAAGGCTATAGGCTATATTAAATCACGCTAAGACTAATAGGAGAATGTGGAAAAAACGGGGGAAATTAATTGAAAAGGCTTATCTCGCGAACTACTGGAGCAATTTTGATGTTATATTTGGCACAGATAAGAAGTAGACCACGTGAAGGATCACGTGAAGGATCGATTTTAATAATTTTTTCAGTGGCTATACATATATTCTTACCCGTACGACGCCGCCGGGGCGGGTCACTAGTCATAGAATAATATAAATAAACCTTTATCTAAGTACATTATATACATATACTTTGAATAATAAAAACAAAACTTGAATTTATATAAATTATTGTAAGCAACATACTGTAAATATGTAAATATACCAACTACATAATACGCGAATAATTTAAAACGAATCTTTGACAAGCGGCAAAAACGCCATTTTCGTGGTAATAAGCCCAGCCCAGCATCTCACCCTCCGGTTGAGTTTCCGGGGCATTGAGGACTGGTTCCCATTGTACGGCCCCCGTGGGCTCCGGAGACCAAGGCCAGTTCCAAGGTCAGGTCAGGTGGTGGCCCAAGGCCGAGGGGATCCGCGACCGTTACTTGTCATTTGTGAAACTTCTGGTGACAATGGTATTGCTCACAATAAGAATCTAGTTATACTAATGTTATAAAGCTAAAGGGCTTGTTTGAACGCGCTAATCTCAGGAGTCAGGAAGTACCTATCTGGTGGGAAATGAAATTTTTTTATTAAGTTGAATTGTCCATTTGTCGAGGAAGGCTTTAGGGCTTAGGCGTTCACGCTGCGGCCAATATGAGCGAGAAATCAGTGTAAAATGTGGGAAAAGCGGGGGAAATTATACATTTTTGTCTTATGTTGACTTGATGCGGACGTCGCGTCGCGTCGCGGGCAACAACTAGTACTTAAAATATTATCTGAAGCTGAAGACCTAACAATTTAGATTTAATCATTCGTTACAATTCTGCGTGCGGTGCGCGCGGTCCACTCTCATTTACACCGCCAAACCGCGCGATCAGGCGGACGTACTTATATACTTTATTCTATATTATAGTTTGTTCGTTTTATGATGATATGCGTGACACATTATAATTGACAATAGTAGGGAAGTTACCCAAAAAAATTAATCGAATAATTTAAAAATATCGAATCACCTCATAAAGGAATTGTAATCGAAATTATCGATTTCGTACTGATGTTTCAGAGTGACACCGGCGATTTAAGATGGCCGCCCTTTTTTATCGATTTGATTTCGATTCAACTGTGTCAATCTTTATTGACATAAGTTCCGTTTCATGCATCTGACATTTTTCAAATATTTTCGTAACAATAATTTTATACTCCTATTTCAAAGTCAATATTTATAATTTTATATCAATAAGTTAGCATTTAGCAACTTTTCATTTTTATTCATTTACAGTTAGGTACAGGAAACATTTATTTCTGTAGATGAAATATAATTTATTACATTCTGTTTAATTTTTTTTTTGTTTTCTTGTAAAAAAAATCAGTAGCAAGGAATATGAGAACTGTCACCCATATCATCTTAGAACGAACAAACTATACATACTTATTACATTTTATATACATCGAGCTTGAATCCCCATACTTACATATAAGTACGTACAGCCCGTATGTCTGTATGTAATACCGTGTAGGTAGCTGCGCGGGCGCACCGGGGGGAGGAGGGGGGTGGCCAGGTGCGCTATTCATCTCGCTTCTTTTGGATTTCCGCAGCTGCTCGGATTTGTGTAGGGCTGTCGATTTTGTATTTGTTTGAGAAGAATTATTTCAAAATATTATTTACTGTCATAGCCCAGTACTGGATTTGAGTATAATTTATGCGGAAGAAACAGATGGACTGCAGTGAGGCTGCTAGTTTGGACTTTAATTTTTGTGCTATTTTTGTAAAAGAAAATAATATTTAGTTCGAATCAAAAGTATAGTCAGGGAGCCCTAGAACAAATTTGTTTTTTGATTACTATCAAGCAAATTTTTTGTGAGTAGCTTCATTTTGATAAGACAAACAACATTTTTATCTGCGAAAAATCTTGAATGTGGTAGCTAACAGAGATAGAAAGGATTTTATACGTTGATTTGATGGTCCTAAGACCTAAAATATGGATTGTTCTATATGTAGGAGATGTTTGGTGTCTCGGATATAAACTATATGTCTATACTCTATTTTAAATGGCTTGGTTTGTTCTGTATTCTGAAATAGCATGCTTAGCTTCACCTTAGTCATTCGGTCACATATTTTTAAATAGTTACCTACCTCATGAGTACAACTAGAAGTAACTATATGTAATAAAATCTTAGTCTTTTAAGAAACAGACTAATCAATACAAGTTATTAAAATGACGATATAGTCTGTAGCCTGTAGCAACCTTATAGCTAACTTACAAATGTCAATAATACTACAAAATGTTTTACTGGAAGAAAGAAATCCTAGACTTTTTTTAATCTCTCATTGGCCCGCTTGTGGCAACCCTAGCGTGTACTGAACATTTAAATTCACATTAAACAGCACTCAGTGCGGATTTGTCCACTCTCTCACTCGCTGATCATGATTAGATATTCTGTCTCGCTCTAGAGGTCTCGAGTACCCTCAAGTAGATTAGGTAAATTTTACCGGTGTCCTTACAAAGGAGTCAGAAATATCCATATTCCATACATACATTATAATATGGTCCTAAGAAATACTCTTATTTTAAACCATTTATTAGATACTAGCTGTTGCCCGCGACTTCGTCCGCGTGGACTTCAGTTTATAGCGCGCGATGTCAACAAAATTGGTGTCAAAAGCTTTTTAAACCCCTATAGTAGTCCTAGTATCTCTTAAATCAAAATATGTATTACATAGTTTACATGACCTAAGTACACTATTGTAATTGTTTAGGTGTTTGAAACTTACAAACACACATGACACAACATCTGACACGACGCGAAGTGGCGTCATGTAGGTTACTTTATGTTTGCCGACCACTGTAAACATCATAAACATTTGTAACTATACCCATCATGATTCACTCA
Organism: Polyommatus icarus; assembly: GCA_937595015.1. Lineage (NCBI taxonomy): Eukaryota > Metazoa > Arthropoda > Insecta > Lepidoptera > Lycaenidae > Polyommatus > Polyommatus icarus. The sequence goes on from OW569340.1 coordinate 16,681,129, forward strand.
TGTTGTGCTCAAGTTTAATTCTACGTTAAAAGTCCTAGCAATATTAAAGTTCTAACTGCCATAGCATATCTCCGCCCTAGTGCTTATTATGCTGCTGAGACTTGGTGTGGAGATACTGTATGTCCCGGGAAAGGACATAGGTAAGTGCGATACATTTATCCCAGAAAAATGTACCTACGGTTCCCGCGTGATGAACGAATTTTGGCTCAAGAGAGTTGCGGGCGCCATCAAGTAGGATAAGTAAACCATAAACCTAAGATATATTATTATAAGTCTATGGGATAAATTACTGTATAGTCCGCGCGGACTATAATTTTTGACGCTAGTTAAACAGTAAACAAAAAGTATTGTTCGGCGATGGTTCGACGTTTGACAACGCTTCTGTTAATATTCTGATATGAGTGTGCAACATGTCGGTCGGATTATTTACTGTTCTTTTACTATGATAATGTGCCTTTAGCGCCCTCTGCTCCTAGCTAATATTCTCAATCAGTTTAGAATTTAGACTTTAGCTTTAGGCGCTATAACAGATCCATACAAATAGAAACACTGGCCAAATTCTTACAGCTACCCATCCTTTTATTCCGCAGTTGTTTAAAAAGATAAAGGTTTAACTTTAAAGTACATAGTTTGCTTTCACCAGATATACCATTTCAGGTATTGAAGCAGCGAATACGAGCCGACTGACAAAAACTGACAAAAAACCCAATTGTAAGGACACAGGACACCGCGTATTGAGAACATGGTGACCATATTGTCGCGAGGGACTCCTAAGACGTGTCCCGATTATTAAATAATTTAAGAGTATCATAATGGTACTTGAAACTAAAATAAAGCTTAAAACAAACCTACGCGTCAGTGACGGGGACGCGGTACGCGAATCGGGAGCGTCTGCTACGCGAAACTTGGCGTGCACACCTGCGCGACTACTAATATCATGATCATAGAGACAATACATCGGGCAATTTGATTCATGACACAATCTATCAAAACGTAAACAAATAAAGAAATCATTAACTAAAGAGTAGTACAAAATAATATAAAAAAGGTTTTAAAAAAGAAGTCTAGTTATGTAAACTTCAAAACACGCGTCTGACAACTTGACGCGCACGTTCCGCTTGCCGATGCGAACATCCCGCGTCGCGGTCGTGCAGGTGTGCACAGCGCCATAAGATTACATGGGCAGCGTCCGACGCGCGGTAGACGCTACCTTCGCAGTCGCTTTGGTCGCGTAGGTTTGCGCTAAGCTTAATAAGTTTTATTAAGGCTGCTCTTTCGAAAAAAGCGTGCAGATGAAACAACTTTTCATCGGCATTAACAGAGAAATTATATCTGAAAAAAATAATTAGTAATGTACATGATATGATACGTAATTTGGTTTTGCTATATTTTTTCTATCGGTATCACATAATAAAGAAATAAAAAACCAAATCACCTCCAAATCGTTGAATGAAACCACTTTACTCCTTCATTATTTATCAAAAGAATTTTTAAAAAATTTCTACTGCTTTGCAATACATAAGTTAATAATTTGGTTTTTTTACTTTTTTGAAATATGTATTATTTTAAGCCTTAAAAAAGTTTTTTCTCCTATTTCGCCCTATCATGGACGCGGCGAGCGTCGTAACCGCCACCGTACAAGGCGCGCTGTTATGAATGTTATTTTAATGTCATTTACGTCGATATTCGCACTGACAGACAATCGACCTGCTAATTTAGGGAGTAGAAGGCCCTTAACATAAATCACATAAGTATATTTTTTCCAAAACTCAAATTTTCGCAGGGGTAAGGACTTTGTACTTGGTACATGTACCGTCGAGGAAATTGATTCCTTTCAATTCGAATCTCCTTCGGCAGGGTTTGACTTAACGCGACCAAATTGCGTAGGTCCCCCATCTGCCTATGAATAAACTTCTCAGATAGTACATAAAAGTTTAAAAACCCAATAAAATCTTTCAAACGAATGTTTTCTAATGTTCTTTAGAGAAAAGTTTTTTAGCCGTACATGTTTCATCACGTCCTTTAACAGGACTCAAAGTCTCCCATTCACCTCCAAATCGGTTTTGCGGTTTATGCGTAAAGAAACAAACAGACAGACACATAATATTAATTAGAAAATTCATACAATATAGTTTTTCATAATTCGGCTGACTATTAAATAACCTCTTTAGTCTTCACGATTCAATCGCTGAACCTATTTTTATGAAATTTGGTGCGCAGATACTTTGGCCTCCCGGGAAAGGACTTAGAATATTTACTATTTTTTATCCCGGAAAAACGTACGATTCTCGCGCGCACTTTTGGCACAACGGAGATGCAGGCGCCATCTAGTTAGCTGTACTAAACCTCTCTCCGGGCTTGTCCTAGGAAATTCCTAACTTGTGGTCTCCCTACACCCCGGAAACCTGACAAAGGGATGTTTTTAGTGCGGGAACAAAGCCGCCCCCGACTACACCGAGCCGCGTGCAGACTACGGACAGACACTACCTCAGAGGTACAATACCAACTAAGTTCCTGCTGTACTTACCAGTTGTAAAACGTTGGCTTAGCACTACAGAATACAGATTACTGGAGTTAAAACTATAAGTTATAACTTTGTTTTAATTTGTTGTTGTCTTGTAATCTAAATAAATGCAAATTTTGGATTAGCTAGTCAAGTAGAAACTATGTCGATAGTACATTACGTTCGCTCTTTTGCGTGGTTTTACTCTGAAGTACTACTATCAGTTGGTACTACTAATATAATATTATATTCTGTGCTATCAGAGAGTTGATTCAGATGGCGGACCTATGTAAATTGGTCGCGTTGTTTCAAATCCAACCGACAGATTATTGACATAAGCCGACCACATGACGTACGTCCGTCAACTGTCTAGAAATCAATTTCTTCGACCGTACATAATCATGCTACCATACCATTACACTGACTAGTATCCACATTCCACAGATGTTAATTGCTTACCACCATTTCCTACTTCCTAATCTCGCTACAATATTTGGTATATATTATGGTATATGGCAGGGGTCACCAATTACTAATTAGTTTCGCTCGGGGTCCATTTTAAGAAATGAAATGACCTTCGCGGTCCACACATTTTATAAAAAAATATTTTTTAAACAAATAACGAAAATTTGGTTACCAATCAAGCCAATCAATGAGAAAAGTGACAATTGTTGTTGCTAATAATTATATCTGTCTGAAGTTTAGAGTGAAATCAGTGCGAGCTTTGACATCAAACGAAGTTCATCTTCGGCTTGGTTGGTGGTCCGCACACAATGGGTCGGCGGTCCGGATGCGGACCGCGTTCCGCCATTTGGTGACCCCTGGTATATGGTATAATACCGAAATCGTACAGCAAGCGGCTTGGGACCGGTCCCATCCGGGCCGACCGTTACCTCGCCTACAGCGCTGCCCGCTGCCGAAGGCTGCACGCAGCGAGCGTCGAACCACTATTACTTTATTCATTAGTTTTACTAGTATTTACTTCATCAGTGTTATGTGGAGACTAGAGTCTTATAGGGTGCCAGGGTAAACATAAGTGACTGTGACTGTGACACTGACGACCACGCTCTAAACCTCCGTGGTCCTGTGGTTAAGGTTACGCCGCGTTAAAGCAAAAAATGGAAATGGCGAAGCGACAAAATGGCTTTTGTCGCGTAATTTAAAAACCATAATCACGATCTCCTCTTGTGTTATGCTATGGGTAATTCAAAGACAATAGCACAGCAACAATACAACTAGAAAAAAAGGGTAATACTATTATAATTGAAAGAGGCGTCCGGCAAGGAGATCCATTATCGGCAACCCTATAAATTTCGGCTGTCCTGGAAATGATATTCAGAGAATTAAACTGGCAAGAAAACAAAAATTACGGCATCCAAATCGACGGTGTCACCTTGTCGCACCTGAGATTCGCCGACGACCTCGTCCTCTTCACATATTCTGCAAAAATCCTGGAAGACATGCTTACAAAGTTGCTAAACCAAAGCTCAAGAGTCGGACTTACTATGAACACTGAAAAAAACAAAAATTATGACCAACAGCACAAGAGACAAAATTCAGGTAAACGGAAAAATAATTGAATATGTCAACGACTAGTGACTACACATATCTCGGCCAAGTAGTTTCAATGCAAAAGTCTATGGAAAAGGAGATAGAACAGAGAACGGCTAAAGCATGGAAAAGATACTGGTCACTCAAAGAGGTAATGAAATGTAAAGATTACGAACTCTCACTTAAATCTAAACTCTACAATGCATGTGTCCTTGTCTTCTCTAAGTAGTCTTGTCATACGGCTGCCAAACCTGAAGCCTTACAAAAAAACTAACAGAAAAGCTAGAAACTTGCCAAACATACTCATTAGATAAAATAAGATGCTCTACGATAAGAGACAAAACAAAGGTAAAAGATATCACAGCGCAGACTAACAAGCTAAAATGGAGATGGGCCGGACAACTTATATACGAGGTAATGACAAGTGGAGCAAAACAGTAACTCACTGGTACCCAAGAGGCAATAAAAGGAAAAGAGGCAGAAAACTAAAATGATGGTCTGATGTTTTTCGGCAAGCAGCTTGAAGCATAGAGCAGCATTAGAGTGAACAAATGGAAAAGACCGGAGGAGGCCTTTGCCACCAGGCATTTAGACTAAATTTTTAACAATTAATATTTTGTAACATGTAATGTAACTAAGCTTGTATATGTCTAAATAAAGAGGCTACCAAATAAATAAATAATTCAAAGACAAAGACATGATGAATACTGACTGACTTTAATTTCTTAGCTTTAGTCATTGCTGAGAAAAATCGATATCGCTACAGCGTACAACCAAATTATCAAGGCGTCGCCAGCTATTGACTGGGGCCTGGGAGGTCGTGCGTTCGAGTCCCGCGTTGGAAACGTGTTATTAGTTTAGTTAGGACGATGCAGGCTGATCACCTGATTGTCTGACAAGTAAGATGATTCATGCGTCGGATGGGCATGTAAAAAGTCGGCCCTGCGCCTGATCTCTCGCCAGTCCTGTCAGTGGGTCCGTCCCACAGGGTTAATAGAGTATCTAAAGGAAGAGGCAGTGCTCTTATATACTATCAGAGACGTTGATTCCTATGCAGATGGTGGACCTAAGTAATTTGGTCGCGTTCCGTCAAACCCAGCCGACCGATATCACAGCTAACATTGAATTGACATTTGACATAAGCCGACCACATGACGTAGGTCCGTCAACTGCCTAGGAATCAATTTCCTCGATGGTACCTACTCCGCAGTCCGCACACACTTGGGCACTGATAAGACTTGACATATTCAGCGACGACTCATGAGTGACCAGTGTCACTCAATTTTCTAGTTATGAGCGTGCTGCGTGGCAGACTGTTTTTATTGTTCTGTGGTGGCAGAGTACTTTAGCCGATTTAAAAAAATGTATTCTATGTTGTATCACTTGTACTGTATTAATTTCTAGGCGTATGGGCGTGGTGGACAGCTGATAGTAAGTGCTGACGGGTAAGGTCAAAGTTAACTACTGGACCTGTTGTGAAAGTTGAGGTCACTGGTTCGAACGGTTCGAATAATATTGTATGTTTAGAAAAAAAACAAAATTATTCCTCATTCGCAATATTTATGTAGTAAAAAATTGCTAAGTCAAATCTGGTCAAATGAAGATTTATTTATTTTCCGTAGCTAAGATGTTTTTTCCTAAAAACGGCCATGATGCAAAAAGGCGCGTTTTCAGTGCTCACTGATCATCAGGTGAACGGTCGCTCGTTGTGTGGACGGCTGCAATCTGGCGGCGCAGCTGCCGCTACAGATGTCCACCTTGGGGTTCCGCTCGATGATAACAAAACCCAAAAAAGTATATCTAAGGCAATTAACCTCACCCTTAAGGGCGTTCCATCCGGAGATTTCGTAATTTACCGTATTTAAAACCTTATAAACTCATAATCTGAAAGCTACAAAGTCATAATAAAAATACAGCAATAATCTTCAGTACATCAACATTCCTTTCCATTTTAAATTTTCTATTTTTGTTTATTATACTCATGATATCAGCTTCCAAAGTAATACCAATTTATTAAAATTCAAGCATACATTCAGCATCTTCTTAGGATTTACAAATTACTTTTATTTGAAACTCACGCCAATAGATCGACAATATCATAAAGTAAAATATATTCCCCGTTTTAATTTTTTTAGGACAATTTTGAACTAAGATAAGTAAAAATAAAAGGGCTTTGGTGCGCTCTCTGCAACGCGGCAAATGTATGGCCAATGTCGTTTGCTCGGGGGATGGCTTAAGCGGCCGGAAAAACTCTGATTTAAATAGTCATGTTATGTATTCCACATTAGAGAACTAATTTAAGTTAAAATTTAAGTTCGGACGAAATCAGGGGGATTATAAGTTTGACGTGTCTGGCTGTGGCATCGTAGCCTCCAAACGGGTGGACCGATTTTGATCATTTTTTTAAACACCGACAAGGAGGGGTGTTATAAGTTTGATAAGTCTGTGTGACTGAGTCGGTGCGTCGCGTCGTTTCTTTTGTTTTCCAAACTCATGAGCCGATTTTGATTTTGATCTCCTTCTAACACAGACGAAAAGTTGATTGTTCTGCTTTTAAAGTTAAGATCCTACTGCCAAAACGCTAGCCCCGCCTACACACACTGCTATCCTCCAAACTTGATATTATAATGATTCCATGAATCATGCTTCCGAGCTTTGTGTTTTGCGCTGCAGCTAATAGTGAACAATATTGCGTAACATTACGGTTCGGGCGCATTATAGCACGAAATCAAAGGTCGTAAGTCCCAAAACTGTTTTTGATGATTACTTAAAAACTAAATACAATACAAATATTTCCTTTTACCATTATTTTATAAAGTGTGTGATTGTAGTAGTGCAAGTTATTTAATGAAAGTGACTTAGTAAGTGTAACAGATATTTGTTGAAAAGCCCAGAAATATTCATAATTACAAAAATATTAACTATCGAGTCGAAATAAGTGAATCGTGTTTTCCTTTTACAGTATATCAGAATTCAGATAATTATACAATGATTAAATAAATCTTTCATTTAAGTCGATTGACTTGGGGAGTCTTTCGGGATCGTAATACTGATTAGAAAACATGGCAAAATTTGGCAGCCCGCTCTTAAATCACGCTTAAACGTCCACACTCCACTTGCATGAATATATACTTAGTGTGTTATGCATATATTATTATTAATACAGAATACTATGGCTACGGAACCAAAACTTTTAAACCCGCTCGCTCTTCACAAATATCCACGTAAGTATAATATTTGATTATGGTGATTATAGTTAAATATGTTTGAGATTGAACTGGAGCACCTGTTGGTGTGTCAATACCGAGGCCGCGTGTCCTGACACTCATGAGCAACGCGGTTTAAGGTCAACGGACTTAAATGCCAACGCACTTGCGACTCCTCGTGTTGCAGAAGGTAGGAAGAAGGGAAGGAGAGGAATCGTGACACTATCGTCTAGAGTCTAGACACTAGAGCAGGGTTTTTCAAAGTGGGGTACCAGAGTGGGCGACAAGATTTACGTAATGATGACTTGACAACTGGCAGGCGTAATTTCTAGTTTTACGAACGAGAAATTCCCGTAAATGAAACTCTTGAAGCTGATTTCAAAGCCTACAACATACAGTTTTACACTTTACGTGAGAGTGGGTTTTGACTTTTGACACTTATGATTAGGGCCCGGAAAAATATGTATTAAAAAATCCAAAATATGTACTTAAAATATGGACTAAAAAATCGAAAATATGGAAAAATATGGACTATAAAACAGAAATATGGAAAAATATGGACTATAAAAATACAATAATTAAACATTGTTTTAGTGTCGGTAACCCTTAAATATTTTAATTTTTTATTATCTAATTATTAAAGTACAAATATAATTAAGGATTTTGTAAAAACTTCAAGTGCCTAGCTGTAGCCATTATTGATATCGAGCGAAAAATAGCAAAAAATTACGTTTATTGTATGGGAGCCAGTCTTTATTATTAATTTTATTTTGTTTTTAGTATTTACTGTTATAGCGGCAATAGATATATATGTACACATTCTGTGAAAATTTCAGAAGTCTAGCTATAGCGGTTCTTGAGATACAGCCTGGTGACAGACAGACGGACAGACAGACATCGAAGTCTTAGTAATAGGGTCCCGTTTTTACCCTTTGGGTACGGAACCCTAATAATCGGCACAGAATTTTGTTTTTCTTTGTGTATTACGTACTTAAATCCTTTATTTTACCCGAAGACCGAAACATACTTAACAGTTTTTGTTTAGCCATGTCAGCAACAGGACCTTTTGCATCTGAAACATTATTTTCTATTTCTTTACTAATTCTTCGATCGCGGATTCCGTGAAATGCTATTGTATTCTATTGTTGTCGCGATCACCGGTGCTCTCGTGGTAGCTTGAATCCTGAAGGAATAATCTTCTTTGGAAACAATAAGTTACGACGATAAAGCGCGAGAGGAACGAAATACGCAGCCGCATGGTGGCGGGAACGTATTTTTTTTTGTATTTTTGTGAAAATATGGACGACTGTGACGTTTTCTTGCAAAATATGGACTTATCTTTAAAAAACCCTAAAATATGGAAAAATATAGAAAATAAAACTTGGTTTTTCACAGTCTAAACTAGAGATGAAACGGATATCCGGCAACTATCCGGTATCCGGCCTATCCGGTGGTCTTAATACTATCCGGCCGAATACCGGATAGCTGCTATTCAGCCAGATAGGCATCCGGCCGAATAAAAAAAGATCTGGATAAAAAAAATAAGTAATTATTTACTTTATTTAGTTAGTCTTAAGAAATATAAGTAGTTTTAGTTTAAAGTTGAAAATGAATTAATTAGTACTCATACTACACTAAGGGCAAATTATGGTGAATAAAAACTAGCTTCTCTGCATTGAGAGGTAGCGGTTTCGCTTCTCTTCATGAATAAGGCCAGCTTCAGAAAGTCTTTCGCTGTACACACTGCTGCAAGGTGCTGAAAGCATGTGTGCTTTGCACCAAATGGCTAATTAATAAGTACCGCCGGATATTCGGCGGCCGGATATCCGGCTATCCGGCCAGGTGACTGGCCGAATATCCGTTACCTGGTATCCGGCCAAACTACTATCCGTTTCATCTCTAGTCTAAACATAATAATTCGTGTAAAAAACACATTCTAGGCCGAAAATCACGCAAAACAAAAATAAGTATTTACATATAAATCCGGGCCCTACTTATGATAAAAACTAAATACAAAAATTTGACTTGATATCGAGTCACGAGCAAACATAAGTCGTTTTTTAGTAATTTCATCACTCATCAGACACAAGCACGGTACATATTAATATCAGACAATAATTAATCCAAAGAAAAAACACTTTTTGGGTGTCCATAAAAAATTACACTTCTTAAAAGGGTACCGATTTCCGCCACCAAAAAAAGTTTGAGAACCACTGGTCTAGAGCCTTTCAGACTTCAGTGTCGTTTGTATGGAACTCCCTACTGCAATGAATAATTCAGATACGTAATGCAGTCGTCCCGCAAAAGTAAATACCTCAACACTAATTGCTAATCGCTATGCTGAAGACCAGTAAACTCTTTTAAAATGGTTGACGATTTAACTACGTCGCAAATTGCAAACACCTTTTAAAAAGTCATAATATGTCTGTATCTAAATATATAAAATAAAAATATATTCTAGACTTACCTGCGTCAACGTCGTTTCTATTGTTACAGTTGTAGACTGCAGTCAGCAGTAGCTCAACAGGTTCATTTAATTTTATTGCGATCAGCAACCCACTCCTTCGTCATTTTACATTGATTTGTAGCAAAGAACTTGCAGCGATGTAACCTGAAATCTATATCTTCATCTTATCTTATCTATATAAAACAAAGTAGCTTTTTTTCCCTCATGTCCCTTTGTTCCCTTTAATCTTTAAAACTACGCAACGGATTTTGATGATTCTTTCAGTGTTAGATAGCCCATTTATCGAGGAAGGCTATAGGCTATATTTTATCACGCTAAGACTAATAGGAGCGAAGAAATAGAGGAAAATGTGGAAAAAACGGGGAAAATTATTTGAAAGGGCTAACTTGAACGCGCTAATCTCAGGAACTGCTGGTCCGATTTGAAAAATTATTTCAGTGTTAGATAGCCCATTTATTAAAGAAGGCTATAGGCTATATTTTATCACGCTAAGACTAATAGGAGAATGTGGAAAAAACGGGGGAAAATATTTGAAAGGGCTTATCTCGCGAACTGCTGGAGCAATTTTTATGTTATTTGGCACAGATAAGAAGTAGACCACGTGAAGGATCATAGGCTATCGATTTTAATCATTTTTTCAGTGGCTATATATTTTATACCCGTGCGACGCCGGGGCGGGTCGCTAGTCTTATATATAAAAATGGATTTTCAAATGTGTTAGTCGCGCTAAAACTCGAAAACGGCTGAACGGATTGGGCTGATTTTAGTCTTAAAATATTCGTAGAAGTCCAGGGAAGGTTTTAAGTGACACGAAGTTCACCGGGACAGCTAGTCTATCTATATATATGTTACGCTCAAAGACCGAAATCGCTCAGTGAGCGAAAAAATAGCTCACAACGCGTTGTGGTCACAGTGAAACAGCCACGACGCGAAATCCGCGTTGTGGCTCTAATGAAAACGGCCACGACGCGTTCTGGCAATCACAAAAAGACCATAACGCGAAATTCGTGTCGTTGCTGATATGCTATTCGTTTTTCTTGATATTTTGTTGAAGATTGATTGATTAATCGTCCATACTCCATAGGTATGGAAGATTACCTATATTTGAATTACCACACGTACAACAAAATATTTTTTCTTTTACTAAGTAACTTCATAACGTGTTTTTCATTCTTATTTGTAAAATATCCATAGTTCCATACTATCCGTACTAATATTATTACTGTCTGTCTGTCTGGCGCAACGTGTTATTGTTTGTTGTTTTTTTTTAATATAAAGTTATCTGATCTTAATATTATATAAGTATATGTAATTTGAATATAATACTGCTAGTTGATGCCCGCCAGACAGACAGACAGTAATAATGTTAGTACGGATAGTACGGAACTATGGATATTTTATAAATAATAATGATAAACACGTTATGCAGCGATTTAGTAAAAGAAAAATATTTTGTAGTACGCGTGTTAATTCAAATATAGGTAATCTTCCATACCTATGGACGATTAATTAATCAATCTTAAATAGCATATCAGCCACGACACGAATTTCGCGTTATGGACTTTTTGTTATTACCAGAACGCGTCGTGGCCGTTTTCATTAGAGCCACAACGCGAATTTCGCGTCGTGGCTGTTTCACTGTGACCACAACGCGTTGTGAGCTATTTTTTCGCTCACTGAGCGATTTCGGTCTTTGAGCGTAACATATACACTAATTAATGTTTATTTAAAAAATTTTGTCCATTTTCCCTAACAATATAAATGGTGTCTACTATTAGTTCTTGAAAATGTAAAAAACCTAATAGATGACATGGATCTCATCTTCGAGTTTTGCAATACATACTAAAGTTATTTTGTACTTTTTTCTACTGCAAAAATCATCACTATTCTCTGAAAATATAATTCTATCTGTTGATTCTGATATCTATGAATTCTATTAACAATCTAAGAACTTAGAACTACTGCACCTAAAAATGGACGTGTCTAATATTAGACCTTGTACTGATCTAAAAATCGATTGCTTTAGTTTTTTAGCAGTAAAAAAAAAGAAAAAGGAGAGCTGAGAAAAGAAAGAAGAAAAAAGAAGAGGCAAAAGAATCATGGAGACTAAAGACTGAAAATAAATTTGCTAGGAAAAAAAAGACGGGTTGCACTACGGGAGTGCCGGCAGAAGTGAAAACTTGATTATTAACGTTGTGCATTTTTAACCCATTCTTTATGAAAATCGATTATCAAAAATCTTTTTTTTTTTTAATTAATCGAAACCCTTACAATCGATTAAATTTTTAACTCATTTTTTATGAAAATCGATTTTTAAAAAATCGACTTTCATAAAATCAATTTTCAAAAGATCGATTTTTATAAAATTGATTTTTTTAATTAATCGAAACCCTTTACAATCGATTAAATTTTTATCCCAATTTTTATGAAAATCGATTTTTAAAAAATCGATTTTTTTAATTAATCGAAACCCTTACAATCGATTAAATTTTTAACCCATTTTTTGTGAAAATCGATTATTAAAAAATCGATTTCTTAAATTAATCGAAACCCTTACAATCGATTAAATTTTTAACCCATTTTTTATGAAAATTGATTATTAAAAAACCAATTTTTTAATTAATCGAAACCCTTACAATCGATTAAATTTTTAACCCATTTTTCATGAAAACCGATTTTTAAAAAATCGTTTTTTTTTTAATTAATCGAAACCCTTACAATCAATTCGAGTTCGAGTTCGAATTCGAGTTCCAGTTCGAGTTCGACACAAAACTCTACAGTTTTTCGATCAGCACGAGAATCTGACGCGAGTTTCACAGTTTTTACCCATCCCACAAAAGTGCTCAACGCTGCTAAAGAAGTTTTCACTTCAAAAATATGAAAAATAAAAATAAAAGGAATGATAGTTTCAGCATGGAAGAAGAATGAATATAATCTGGAGACAACGTGGATAATATTTCTGATGCATGTAGTGACTATGATGAAGTAAATGAAATCTTTTGAAAAATGGCAAATAAAGACCTAATTTAATAGGAAATAATATGTAAAATGTAATGTAATGTTCTATGTCAAGTGTCAACTATTAATTCATATAATTGGTGTCTACTATTAGTGATGTTCGTTTTTTGTGATGTCATCTATTAGTACTTATGACTAAGTTTACAAAAAGACCAATAATATATTTTTTAATTGATGTGGCAGAGAATAAGTATAATAGTTTTATTTTGTAAGAGTTACTGAAGACATGGAAGAACTTATCAATCCTTTATTTTCATAAATATATATTTTATAACATTCAAATGTTGTTGTTTCCTTAAAGTGTCTGTTATTAGGTCTTCTCCCTTATATTATGTTTTCTAAGTTCTAACAGTTTACATAAACGATTTTCAAATCGTTTAAAGGGGATATTATCAAGTCATAAAACATAATTAATTAAAATATTAATTGATATAGGTACGTGAAGGAAACTCGGGTCCCTTGATTCCTAATTTTGTTTTTAAATATTAATTTTTCTTAAATTGTTATGAAAATGGCACTGAAGTAACTCAGACCAAATAAAAAGACTTTTTATTTGGTCTGAGTGAAGTAAATAAATTAATAATAATTTTAAAAGCCTTTTCGTTAAATCGAGGAGGAAATTACTGAAAACTTTATCACTATTTAATAAGTACTAAATTATAATATTACCTACTAGCTTACGGTTAATAAATTATAACATTTTAAATGCTGCATTCAGATTTCAGAGACTAATATTAATTACTTAGGGTGGGTTGCACCAGAGGTTTAACCTTAACTTTGACCACAGAAATTGACAGATGCCTGTTATTTTTTTATTAAAGCTACAGTTAATGGGTTTGAGAGTATAAAAAATTTAATTATCCGTAAAAATCGTCGGAAAAATGTAACACTGTGAAACATAGTAAATTTTCACGAAAAAATCTAGATATAAGTGTGAGCGGTTATGGTTAAATATGGCGTCGGACGCCATATTTAACGGTAACCAAAGATTTGATATTTTGCACTGTAGTTATAGTTAAAGTTACAGTTATAGTTAAAGTAAGTTGGTGCAACCCAACCTTAATAAGCCCCATTAAATCTTTCCCATCCTTTGCTTTTTCTGCTTTAAGGGCCCTCTCTTCCTAAATTAGCAGGTCGATTGTCTGTCAGTGCGAATATCGACGTAAATGACATTAAAATAACATTCATAACAGCGCGCCTTGTACGGTGGCGGTTACGACGCTCGCCGCGTCCATGATAGGGCGAAATAGGAGAAAAAACCTTTTTAAGGCTTAAGATGAAGTGGTAGGGTGCGCATCGTGTTTCTGAGGGGGTGAGGTATGAAGCGTGGCGGGAGCAAGCGCGGGGCAACCATCTTCCGCCCCGCGCTTTCTACTCGTATGCGCACGCCTGGTAGTAGATGCGTATCTTATTATCTTGTTTTAGACAAATTTTTTCCTTAGTAGGCATAAATGAGAATAAGGGTCGCCGCATACTTGACCGGGTATAGCTATTGGTATTATATTGTTTTTGAATTTTTTTTTCCTTAGTTGGTATTGTATGAATAGAAATAAGGGTCACCGTACACTTGACCGGGTATCGGTATCGGTATTATCTTGTTTTGGACAAAGTCTATAACTACTAAATTAAATGACCATACAGTACGACGTTCAATGTTATAAGTTCGGGCGATGTCGGCGAACGATTTGCGACAATCGAACATTTTTACGTCTCGAATTTTTTGATTCATGCTTTAATTATTTGGTTTTGCGATTGCAGATTTTTATATAATTGATGGTAATTTAGCTGTTCATTACATTTTCGTTATATTTTATTAAATATACCTATAGTTCTTTTTAAATAATTAGTTATATACAAAAAAGGTCCTCGGGAGCACTGAGATAGTAATATTGTTCTTGTTTTTGTATTGACTTTGTCCCTGGACATGGTAATACCAGTTACTATTCTTGTCAATTGATGTGTTCCCGTCTTTTTTTAACCGACTTCCAAAAAACGGGGAGGTTATATGTTCGGCTGTGGATATTTTTTATTTTTATTTTTATTTTTTATTTTTGTATGTTCAACGATTACTCCGCCGTTTGTGAACCGATTTTAGAAATTTTTGTTTTGTTGTATTTGGTTTCACTCCAATTTGGTACCATGTTCACAAAAGAGGTGACCTGATGATGGTATCTAGGAGTAATCGAGGGAACTCCTCGAAATTTATATGGAAACATATAGTGATTTTGATTTTATGTGAAGTTTACTAAGAATATGCTACCAAAAAGTCAAATGTTGGGTCAAGGTATACCATGGTTTCGAAGATGCTGAGAGAACTCCTGACTCCTTATAGATACACGTTTGGGAGTTTCGGCGTTGTTTTAAGAACAGAAAGCATATGCTACTATGCAATTCATATTCATCATCATAATCATCATCATCATCATCGTCATCATCATTACCACGTCGTGTTAAGATCACCAATGTCTCATGGCACAGAATAGATAATAGTACAAGGCATAGTTATGGATATACTAATAATAATAATTGCTAGGCAAACCACGCAGATATAGCACTGATACCTTATACAAAGAAGTTTCCGTGTTAACAGTCCGCCAGCTCTTTATATTGTATTCTGTTTTGCGTAAACATAAAGACCCAGACGTGAGAAAATTCAATCTGCTACATAAACGACGTAAAACCCGCAATCCATGTCCCAGTATCCAACATCATACTGCCGTAGCCAGGCGGCATTATTATGTTTGTAGCTCTCATATTTATAACGAGGCAAATCGTGCCATAAAAAATATTATTTCCTTAAATAGTTATAAATGTAAAAACGAATTACAGAGATGGCTGCGAAATCTTAATTATAGGGAAACAGAGAAGATCTTGTCTTTTACTCTGTGACATTCTAAAACAAGCACGTCCTCTCCTATAATACATATTTCATAGCACAGCACAGGTATTTGCAAACTCCATTGCCTCCCTAGTAGTATGTACCTGGTACTGACCCCAAGATTAATATATCGTAGGGCTAGGGAGGATCTATGTACCTAGATCTTAGATGGTTAGTCATACCAATACTTGTAGAACTCTTCTACCAAAATTGTGTCTATAAAAGTCTATAACTATTAATACTTTGTTACATTTTGCATTGTAATAACTCAAACTTGTGTAATTTACATTAATATTGTAAACGATGGTTCCAGAGTGGAAGTCGCTGGGAGCTGTGTCACAGTTTATACTAGTACAGCTCCCAACGCTATATACTGAGTAATGTACTGATTATGTTTTCCATATTGTGTAAAACTCTTGTAAAACTGATTTAATTTAAATAAACATTTTATTATTATTATTATTATTAATTATTATGTATTGTATAACATAGATGGCGCACTAAGTATCGATTTGTAATTGAATTCTTGATTACAAGAACAGCTGTCAATAATTATGATAATATTATATTATATTATGAGTACACCTAGCTACGCTACATTCTATGCAAGTTTATACAATTTTTTATCTGATAGATCCTTCGATCGTGAAAAAACGAGACACAATAGCCTTTCTATTGTTATCGCAATCGCCGGTGACCGCTTGGGGCTTGAAGCATTAAAATTGTTAAATTACTTAGCAGAATATGTTCACTTCACTGATAATATATTATTTTGTGAGTGTGAATTGTGAGTTGTGACTCTTAACAAATTGTAATAAGATACGTAGAATATACGCGAAGGTTTACCTACTAGTGTAACTAAAAAGAGTGAAATTATTATTATTTTTTAACAAAAAATTAAAACCGACTTTCGAGGTAAAAACAATAATAATATTAATATGAACTAAAAAGTATTAAATAATTTTTACTATCTAATAGTGCCTTTTTCCGAATTCGGCTAAACCTTAACTATTTCTGTACTCAATCTTCATAATTTTGAAGTCGGTGCCAGTTCCAAAAGTTTCAAATATTCTGTCAGAGGACTGAAGATTCAGCTATTTGGTACCGACTTCAAAATAATGAAGATTGAGTACAGAAATAGTTGAGGTTTAGCCGAATTCGGAAAAAGGCACTATTAGATAGTAAAAATTATTTAATACTTTTTAGTTCGTATTAATGTTATTATTGTTTTTACCTTGGAAGTCGGTTTTAATTTTTTGTTAAAAAATAATATTATGTTTTAATTATGTGTAAGTCTCACCCTTCTAAAACTTGAACAGAATTATCTGAACATTTTTTTTTTTTTATATTTGGTTGCACAACCATAGCTCGATATCTGTAAGAAACATAATAACATTCTTCTTCATTCTATCTCTTCGGTCTTCAAAAGCAAAAGACAAAGCAAAATACACATTACCATCCTATTTGTTGGGAGTCTCTAAATGTAATATAATAATAATAATAGCTCCCACACCGGTTTCGGTGACGGTGGCCGGTTTCATTGAAACCAGGCCAGCTACGCAGGAGTAATTTTATAATGCCCAAGTCTGTGCGCAGTACACAAGAGCACTCTCTATTTCTTTACTCTCATAACCCAGTGGGACGGAAGACTGACATGACTAGCGAGAGTTCAGGCGCAGGACCGACTTTTTACATGCCCATCCGACGCATGGATCATCTTACTTGTCAGACAATCAGGCGATCAGCCTGCATTGTCCTAACCAAACTTGGAAATATCATGTTTCCAACGCGGGAATCGAACCCACGACCTCCGAGTCAAAAGCCGCGCTCTAGACCACTAGACCACGGAGGCGTTCAAATGTGTTGTTCTAGTAACTGTTCAATATAGTTATTGATACTGGACAATACCCTTATTCTCATTTCTACTCATTCATACCTACTAAGGAAACAATTGTGTCAAAAAAATATTATACGTACCGATACCCAGTCACGTGTATGGTGACCCTTATTTCTACTCATTCATACCTACTGAGGAAAAAAATAGTCTAAAACAAGATAATACCGATACCGATATCAGATCAAGTGTGCGGTGACGCTTATTCTTATTTCTACTAATTCATGCCTACAGAGGAAAAGAATAGTCAAAACAAGATACCCAATACCCATACCGGTACCCGGTCAAATATGCGGTGACCCTTATTCTCATGCCTACTGAGGAAAAAAATAACGTCAAAAAAAGATAATACCGATACTCAGTCAAGTGTACGGTGACCCTTATTTCTACTCATTCGTATCTAATGAGGAAAAAAACTAACTAAAAAAGATAATACCGATAATACCTATAAGTACTCTGTTCTTCTTCTTATCGTGTGGACTTTGCATGGTATAAGTACACTTGCAAGCCCTAGTCAAGTCATTTTCACATCAAATTCTCGTAAATAGCGGGCCGACAAGTAGTACGTGTCTGCTTGCGACGAGGCTCCGCGGCCGACTGAAACGCCACCCCGCATCCCCGCCGCCCTCATACAGTGCGAGCGTTATAGGTATTATTTTATTTTGAATGACTAACTATCATTTTAGTGAAAACCATAAATACTACCTTATGGGATTTGATGAAAGGTTTATGAAAACGTAAATTTTTTACTAAAATTGCATCTAAATTCGCCGTAAAATCGAAAAATTGCAATAAAATGGCAATTTATGATGATTTTCACGATTTTTTTCTATCGAGGCAAATTACTGTAATCGTGTTTCGAAGAATATAACGTTATTAGGCATATCTTTACCCATACGCCGGTATGAATAACATTGTATGAATTTTAGAGATTGATATCTAAAAACAGGTTTAAAGATACCCTAGATCACGATATTATACGCTTCTGGCCCTACCACTTCATCTTAATATAATACATATTTTAAAAAAGTAAACAAACCAAATTATTAACTTATGTATTGCAAAGCAGTAGATATTTTTTATATATTCTTTTGATAAATAATGAAGGAGTAAAGTGGTTTCATTCAACGATATTGGAGGTGATTTGGTTTTTTATTTCTTTATTATGTGATACCGATAGAAAAAAATATGGCAAAACCAAATTACGTATCATATCATGTAGATTACTTATTATTTTTTTAGATATAAGATTTGTCCGTTAATGCCGATGAAAAGTTGTTTCATCTGCACGCTTTTTTCGAGAGAGCAGCCTTAACCCTTTTTGGTATGTTTAAGTATCTTTTTTTTTCTGCTCTGCTCAAGTGACCCTCTCCTCCCGTATACTTACTTAATATTTTAATAGTAGCAAGTTAGTAATTTCAGTGATATCACATAGCAGTAAATTTTATGATCAGTTCTTAGATTATCTAGTAAGTAAGTAACTTACAAATTAAGCTAAAATATGTAAAGTAATAACAACTTTTAATTATAGAATATCTAATAGATACTTTTATAGGACAAATTAATCCATATTGCTGTCTTTATCTTATAAATGTTGTAAAATAAAGGAAGAGGTAATGAGTAGGGATTGCAAAAAACGGATTTTTAAAAAAATCCGGATTTTCGGATTTTTTTGTCCTCAAATCCGGATTATCCGGATAATCCGGATTTTTTGTAAATTTTTAAATATTTTTGGTAAACAGCTCTAAATGTGAGTTATTTTCTTATTATTTCTTTATTTAATATTCATTTAAAAAGTGCAAAATAAAACGTCTTCAAAATTAACATTTTTCTTAACTTATAAGCGATGTGAAAATCACTCATCATCGAAAAAAAGGTATATCTTGTACTTTAAATATTATTAACAACTTAAAAATACCTTGATTTTCTTAACTATTTAAAAATGTGAAATTTTAGTTAACAAGAAAATCCTAAGCAATCTCCCCTTTTCGGAGACTTCGTCATTTATGCACCTACAGCCGTCAGCCGCACATCATCAAATTATGCTCCAAGATCTGCAAGCCCCTAGTGGAACTTACAAAAAATAGGCCAAAGACACAAACAATGTACGAGACGTAGGATCGAGGTAAATGATCAAGAAATTCACTATGTCAACGAGTACCTGCACTTGGGGCAATTAGTTTCTTATGACTACAGAAAGGCAGAAAAACTGGTCCATGAAGAATAGTATGACTCGTTGATATGTGTATTTCGCTCGTCAAAATCAACGATGCGCAAACACGATCATTGACCGATTTACGATTTACAAAAGTTCCAACTCAGGGTTTGCCAAAGAGCAATAGAGCTCAAATCTCAAAACGAAAAAACGTAATGTGCTCCCAAACTAGAATCGTAGGAATTAAGACGGCCAAGCTAAAGTTGCATTGGGCTGGTCACGTTGTCCGCATACATCTAGGCTGGTTATCTACCGAGCGGTTATCCTACTATTATTAGGCCTAAGAAAAGATAGCGCTATGCTCTGACGTATCCTCACGTTACGACGATCCTTGATCCTTGATCCTTAATCTATTGTGACTCCTTCGTATTAGAGTACCATCCTCAACCTAGTGCTGCTCATAAATTTAACGATGTAATTTGGATTGGTGCCACTAATTTCCTCTTTAGTAAATTAGGAGAGTTTCGCTCTGTAGTAGAGCAGCAGAGTCAAGTAGAAGGTGAATAGATGTGTCACAAAATCTGCAGGTCGTAAAGCTATTAACACCTATTCTGTAAAGGTGCTTGTGCAGCTTACATTGTCCAGTTAGGGTTCTGGCGAGGATTCTATATTTTTTATTACTAGCCAACTCGTCAGAGGTTACGTTACCAATGAGGAACCAAAGATTGCGAAGAATTTAGCCTAGAACACGATTATAAACTCCCCAATAAAGCCATATCAGCTGGGCTGACAAACGGTGACGCTGGGGCAAGATAAGTGAAAGATTCGGGCAGCGCCTTTGCTCAGCAGTTAGATAGTATATTTATATTTAGGCTATTGCACAGAATAATGACTTAAAATAATTATTTAAAAGGACAAGATCCAACGTCCATACAATTTTGGATTAATTTTAAAAGTGCCGGCCAACGCAAATAAGCCCATATTTAAATACAACATAACTATCTAAATCAAGTCTCCGAGTTGTTATTCAAGGTCAAAGTTTGTTAATAATATATGGCATAAAACTTATTTTATTAATTAAAAGCAATAAGTAATCGATCCCAACGTCCCTATCCAAGTTATAGAACAGATTAGAAGCCAAATATCTACAAATGATTTGGAAAAAATCAAAGGAAGAGGGATCTTCTATGTGCTTGGGGCTTGCAGGGCACAACTCATTGCTTACTTGGAATACTAGGCAAATGCCATGCGCACCCCAAGCACGTAGAGTATTCCCCTTCCTTTGAATTTTTCCAAATCATTTATAGGTATTTCGCTTCTAATCTGTTCTATGACTCGGATAAGGACGTTGAGATCGATTACTTATGCTTTTAATTAATAAAATAAGTTTTATTCCGTACATTATTAACAAACTTTGACCTTGAATAACAACTCGGACACTTGACTTAGAACTTTGGTGTAATAATAAAAATTATTCCTTAGATGATGATATATTTAAATAATGAATTTATTTGCGTTGGCCGGCACTATTAAAATTAGCCCAATTTGGACTTACTTTATTCCTTTATTTAATTAGACAGAATCACAAATCGGCAACCGGCATTGGCTACGTAAACAATTATAATTTATTATTATAACCTCAATGTAAACAAAAGCAAGATATTTTAGAAAAAACATTGTATTCAATACTAGAATGTTCTAAAATAATTGTTAATTTATCATAGTTGCAGTTATATTATCATAAAGAAAACATAATAAATAATAAATATAGTAAAATAAGAGCTAGGTTACAAAAAACTAAAATATGTCGTTATTTCTCATAAATAAAATAAAGAAATGTAAAGTAATGTAATTATAACCTCCAAATAACTACACAATAGAATGTTAGATATACGGAATTGTGACTTTCGTACGTGTAGGCCACGCAAAGTTGTGATAGCGCCTTTAAACAAATGTGAATTTGTATGTCAGATATTACACAATACCATTTAATTAATTGTATATTACGTAAAAGCTTCTTTTTCATCATTTTTATCTACTACCTATTCGAAAAAACCGAAAATCCGGATTTTGAGAAATACAAAACCGGATTTTTCATAGGCCCAAAAAATCCGGATTATCCGGATTTTTCGGATTTCGAAGTATCCGGATTGCAATCCCTAGTAATGAGAGTAAAGGAAGAGAGTAAGGTGCATTGGGGTTACTACGGAAGAAAAAAAAATGGGGATATTTCGAAAATGGCAAATAATTACCAAACAGAAAGTAATTTTGAACTCAGGCCACATTTACCGTGACGCCAACTTAATCACCTCCCCCGCTTCCTTTCCCTCGAGCCGTCAGCTGGGAGTGTGTGTGCGCTAAGTTCATTTTTTCGCGCCAAGTGCAATTTTATGATTTTTTGGGATTATCGAAATTACCCCGTTTTGTTTTACACAGAAATTAGGTAAGTTACGTAATATTTTGTTTGTTTTAAAGAAGCTTTGACTTTTTTTCTTTCTTAAGAATAGGTAATGTTGCTCTAGCTATGATTTTTAACAAACATTCTAAATAACCCCAGTGGGGTAAATTTGTTAACGAAATTTCCCCAATATTTTTTTCATAGTCTTTTGCAGGGGTGCGCAACATATAAAATATTTACCTGCCTTTACCAACAAACATAAACGAATGAAAACACAGAGTCCAAACATGACTACACTCGTACAGTCGATTTTCGACATTGAGAGGTTTAAAACGTATTTTTGAATAGTGTAGAATAAATTTTTATTGTTGTTAAAATAAAAATAAAAAAAACAGTTTTAAAGATTACCTATAATCCGGGTTAACAAAACATTTTTTTTTAATTACTATCCAGCAAATGTTTTGTGAGTAGCTTCATTTTGATGAGGCGAACAACAATTTCCTTTGCGTAAATTCTCGAAAGTGGTAGCTAACAGAGATAGAAAGGATTTAATATTTCTATTTGATGGCCTAAAATATGGATTGTTCTATTTGTAGGACAAGGTTACTCTTGAATTTTATAACCGTTTTAGTCGTTTTAGTTCATTAATCAACAAAACTTGGTTGACTACGGAACCCTAAAACACAACCTAACCAGCTGATTTTCGTATATTGATAGGTTAATAGTTGTATCTCTGTTAGCTACCACTTTAAAGAATTTACGCAGAGGAAATTGTTGTTCGTCTTATCAAAATGAAGCTACTCACGAAAAATTAGCTTCATTGTAATAAAAAAATTTGTTCTAGGGAACCAGTACGACTATATAAAAATGGTTTAAGTGAAGAAGCCACTTTTATTATTTTGCAGGTGTCAACTGCTCCGGTGCTGATTGCTGACGTGGTTTTTAAATGCAGAGCTAAGGCGCGCCTTTCCTCGGCAATTGAAAACTACTTCCTTTTTTTAATTTATTTTTAATTTTGATTTAGCTATTTACGAGACTGAGTAAAAATTATTTTTATTTTTAACAAAAATTGTGTTCCTATTTTATTTCGTTACTTAAAGTTTTGCTGGGTATTAAATAAATACAATAATATCTAGTGTTGGTTTTTTTATTGTTCTTATCTATTTACTTCTTTGCTCCAAATGTTGTGGACATCTGCGTCCCCAACGGGGTAATTTCGAAAATTTTTCTGTCTAAAACGTAGTTTGGTGTCTTCTATGGCTTGTATGCACAATGTTTTTGTATGGGGTAAAATAGAATAAAAATAAATGTGTGCCTTAAATGTATTTTTACATTAGGTCGTGTTTTGCTGTTATTCGAAATTACCCCTTGAGTTTTCGAAATTACCCCACGAAAAGTAAAAATCGGGTTATATTATTTTAAAGGGGTAGTTATACCAGAATCCGTAAATACTTTTGAACTAAAAAAGATACAATTCACATGGAAATATGTTTATTATATTTAAAATGTTAGAGTTAAAGGTAAAAATATATACTAATTCGTCTTCTAAAGTTGAAACAATGACACAATAGCTAACTCGTCCAAAAACTTATACTATTGTGTACTGCGCACACACTTGTGCACTATACGATCACTCCTGCATAGCTGATCAAAAATGGCTGCCGTCACCGAAATCGTTGTTGGTGGCATTATGTACCTCACATGTTGAAATGACCCCAAACATTCTCTAAGTGGGGCCAAATTATGACTTCTCGATATGCCATGGTGGATCTACGCTATAACAGGAAACCGTTTTCCTCACGATGTCCTTACGGATATGTTAATGGACTGTTTATACCTTCGGAAACACCTAATTATACTCAAGGACTATTATTGAGTAGTGACCTACTAAAAGTTTACTCCCCTAAACTTGACCTTAAAAAGTTTCCTTATAGGAAAATGTTAAGACTTCGTTTATTTTCCAAATGGTTATATTGTATTTTAGAGTTTAGTATTTCCATACTGTAGGACGTTTCAGTCTTCAATGAATGTAAGATGATTGAAAAATCCGCCTTTCTAAATTATTATTTTAGGGTTCCGTGCCCATAAGGTATAAAAGAAAATTTAGTCTTGAAAACGTCACATACTTCCGTGCTCATGGTTTCGACGGTATCAGTATTACAGTACCTACCTATTTAGAGTCAGCAATTACAGAAGAAGCTCTTCAACATTCAATATTATCATTAATCATTATCACCTGAAGAATTCGCAGCCAGCACTTCGTTATCTAAGCGTGGGTGACGCTTGGCAGGATGTTTAGGCTATGCGAATTACTCTTATACTGTATGTACATAGTAATATACTTAGGTATTGTATCACTAATAAGTACAAGTTACAATGTAGATGTTAATCATCAACAACGTCCTTGTAACTTTCTCGATATTTTCCCTATTACCCCCATAACTAGGCCGTAGGCTAAACTTACTAAGTTAAAATTATTGATGTAGTGCTGAAAATAAGAATCTGCAGTCTGATTTCCGTTTCAATCGTCTACGATTCACCTTAGTAGGTAAACTAGGTGACCTAGCAACCGATTATCTAGTTTCTTTCGTTTCTAAAGGCTAGTAAAAAAAAAGAATTCAAATTCAAATCTTCGAGTTCGAACTTCGAACAAAGAATAAAAACATGGCGTCTTGCAACATGGCGCGTGCCGAACAGCTGTCCGCGCAGCTGCCGTACAATTTACTTTTATTTTGCTTTCCATTAAATATCAAGCCTTTATTTTTTGTGACAACATATTGTCCGTAGATAACTCCATCCATTTAATTGTAATGGGCGATTTGATTAGGCATCAATAAAAGTTAAAACTTAAAACATCAACGTGTTGTGAGTTGTGACTTGTGAGGTAGTTACAGATTTACCTTTTAAATGTAGTTAGATAAACAGTTTGATAATTGATATTCTTATTTGTGGGAATCAGGATTGGAATGTAAGTAGGTACTATATTTTGTTTCGTACCAAGTTATAGGCACACCGCACACCACACCTGTTTAGGCATCATTATTGTTTTATTTATTTCAGGCTGAATCGTTGAAGATTTTCGAAATCAATGTAAAATCACAACGCGTGACTCGCGAGCATGCGAGGGAGTAAACATCAAGTACCTAGTAGTAAACATCAGTTATAGGTACTTATAAATAAACAAAATAAATAATATACATAGACGTAAATTTTGTTTAATCTAAGATATTTCATATTACTAAGGTTCTTTTTTGTTTCGTACCAAATTATAGGCACAGGCCACAGGCATAACTTTTATTTATTTACTAGCTGTCCCGGTGAACTTCGTGTCACTTTAACGACTGGAACCCTGGACTTCTACGAATATTTGAAGACTATAATCAGCCCAATCCGTTCAGCCGTTTTCGAGTTTTAGCGCGACTAACACATTTGAAAATCCATTTTTATATAATACTAGCTGACCCGACAGACGTTGTCCTGTCTTTACGATGATTGCCTATTTAATTCTAATTGGTATAATTAATAAAACAATAAATTAAAATTAGTATCTTCATGCCAAATTTCAGCAAAATAGATTATATAGTTTAAGCGAAAATCATAAAAGTTTATTGTGCAGCAACCGTACATTTTCCGGGACAAACAGTTTCCCTTGTTCTTTCCCGAGACTCAAAGTATCTCCATACCGAATTTCATAAAAATAGACTGAATAGTTTAGGCGAAAATCATAAAAGTTTATTGTGCGGGAACCGTACATTTTCCGGGACCAAAAGCATCTCTTGTTCTTTCCCGAGACTCAAAGTATCTCCATACCGAATTTCATAAAAATAGACTGAATAGTTTAGGCGAAAATCATAAAAGTTTATTGTGCGAGAACCGCACATTTTCCGGGACCAAAAGTATCCCTTGTCCTTTCCCGAGACTCAAAGTATCTCAATACCAAATTTCATAAAAATAGACTGAATAGTTTAGGCGAATATCATAAAAGTTTATTGTGCGGGAACTGTACATTTTCCGGGACAAAAAGTATCCCTTGTCCTTTCCCGAGACTCAAAGTATCTCCATACCAAAATTCATCAAAATAGATTGAATAGTTTACGCGCAAATCATAAAAGTATATTGTGCAGTAACCGTACATTTTTCCGGGACAAAATGTATCCTATGTCCTATTCCTGGTTCTAAGCTACCTCTCCACCAATTTACAGCCAAATCGGTTCATCCGTTCTTGAGTTATAAGTGGCGTAACTAACACAACTTTCTTTTATATATGTTACGCTCAAAGACCGAAAACGCTCAGTGAGCGAAAAAATGGCTCACAACACGTTGTAATCATAGTGAAACGGCCACGACGCGAATTTCGCTATAAAATTTCTTGTTCGCTATAAAATTACTCCTGTGTAATTGGCCTGATTTCAGAACGCGTCGTGGCCGTTTTCATTAGGGCCACAAGTCACAACACGAATTCGCGTCGTGGCTGTTTTTAAATGCTCAGAACGCGTCATGGCTTTTCTCGATTACCACAACGCGTTGTTGTCGAATAGCACGTCAGCCACGACACGAAATTCACTATGTGGTACTTCTGTGATTACCAGAACGCGTCGTGGCCGTTTTCATTACGGCCACGACGCGAATGAGCCATTTTTTCGCTCACTGGGCGTTTTCGGTCTGTGAGCGTAACATACATAATAATATGTATTAAGTATACGATTTTTTCGTTAAGACTTTACAGTTGACTGTTTAATGTTTATTTGATTTTGATCTTAATGTTATGTTATAGTTAAGTTAAGACTAGTTATAGTTAAGACTTAGAATTAATAAATATTATAAATTTGAATTATATTATGTACCTATTTTTTGTACTTTACCTTCAGAAATATTTTTTTCAATTCTGAAAAGCTGTGAGATATAGTGTAATAATAACTTAGAGACTTCATACATAATAAATTATTATATTATAGATACTCATAGACATTATATCTAATTATTCAGTAATTAGTATTCGGAGCGTTACATAAGTAAAAATAATAAAATATATACAAATAAAAAATCGGCCAAGTGCGAGTTCGACTTGCGCACGAAGGGTTCCGTAGTTCCGTACAATTAGGTATAGAGCAAAAATAGGAAAATTGTGTTTTTAGTTAGGAACCCCTTGTTAGTTATTTATTTTATTTAAATTTTCGTAGTTTCGTTATAGCGTCAACACTGACACATTTTGTAAAACTTTCACTATCTAGCGTAGTTCTTGAGATAAAACATAGTAAGAATTATTATAATGTACACCAACTTTTTTAAGCAAATATTTCCTCATTTCTATTTTCTCGTTCATGCCTCGAACGTCCGAAACGCCGAAGCACGAACCCTCTTCCTTGGCCGTTGAAATACTAATTAAAATAAAATGATAAATTAATTTCCGCTATCTCTGTCTATAATTTATTTTTACATAATTAGGTAAGTGCATAATATTAAAATATATTTTATTGCCCCGATAAACTAGTTTTTCTGTTAGTATAAGCTTACTTTAAAGAGTGTTTGTGGTGATAAAATTTTTTGCATTTCCAAATATTTGGAAAAAAAGGAATTTAAGTAATGAATAAATTATACAAAATTACCGAAAATAAATAGCAATACAAAATAAATGTATTTTGCAGCTTTTCGATTAAAAATACATCTCTAAGCACTAAATTAGTTATACTTAATTTAAAACTATGTACTATCAGAGTAGTTGATTCATAGGCAGATATTAGGGCAGACTTATGAAATTTGGTTGCGTTATGTCAAACCCAGCCGACAGATCACGACTTACATTGAATTGACATATTATTCGACCAAATGACGTAGGTCCGTCAACTGTGAATCAATTTCTACGATGGTAGTTACATACCTAAATGTAAAATTGGAATTAATTTATAAAAAAACTGAAACATTTTTTTCAAACTGTATTTTAAAATGGATAAAAAAGGACAATTTGTAAATGTAGACGAATGATCAATGATTTCAAGGAAATAATCCTTCTATTGAGATTTTTATACAGTATATTGTCGTGGTTCTGATCGGCTGATAGCCAAAATACTGTGGGAGTGGATAAGAGTTGATGATGATAACGTTATAGTCAAAACTGAGCAAAAATTTCATCGGAACGAACACTTGGAGCTTTCTTGGAAATGCGGTAGAAGCGAGGCCACCACGTCGCTCTTTGAAAATAAACCATAAAACAACCAGTCAAAGTTAAAATTTGCCTGCACTTTTAACAACTTAACAGTTAGAGCTTCTTCAGCTTTTGTTCTAAAATTTGCCGGCGGATTTTTGATACATTTTTTCATCTAGGTTCACAATACAATCAAAACAAGGCAACGTGTGACCAAAAAATAATCTTAAACAAATCCACGTTTCCATTCAGCTTAGAATATAATAAACATGGGGAAGAAATTAGGTATTATGTTGATTTTATTATTAATATCTGAATCTTGAATAAAAATATTAATGAGTATTTAAATATTATGGAAATAAGCTTTAAAGTAACAGCGGATATGTCGCGAAATATTATTTAATGAAAAACAAAATATGCAAACGTTCTTACACACTTTTTATACCTGATCTTTTTATCTTGTATGCAATTATATGAATCCATCATTGTAGCACCACGCGGTCTCCCCTAAACTTGTCACCGATAAATCATGTGCAGGCAGCAGGAGCCGCGGATGACGAATTGATTTCCTATCAACTGCTTAGTGTACGTTTAGAGTTATTATACCTTGGGGTTTCCGAAACGTTCCTTATGATGCCTTATGTCGACAACGGAAAGCTGTTGTGACCTGCCAGAGGCAAAAATAGGTTAGAACTTAGAACGGCCATAAAGGTGTTTGACATGGATATGTGGAAAAGGAAGTAGGTATAATAATTATTATATTAACGAATATCACAGAAGTTATGTATAAACTCAAAACTTTACACACTAGAGAAGCTACAAGTTGTCATTCAAGAGATGATAATAAATTATACATAATATGCTGCTGCCGACGGTAGCCTACAAACAGACCACATAAATATTATTTTTAACCGACTTCCAAAAAAGGAGGAGGTTATATGTTCGGCTGTGGATATATATTTTTTTATTTTTATTTTTATTTGTGTATGTTCAACGATTACTCCGCCGTTTGTGAACCGATTTTCAAATTTTTTCTTTTGTTGTATAGGGTTCAACTCCAATTTGGTACCATGTTCACAAAAGTGGTGACCTGATGATGGAATCCATGAGTAATAGAGGGAACTCCTCAAAATTTATATCGAAACATATAGTGATTTTGGTTTTATGTGAAGGATCCTAGGAAAATGCTACCAAAAAGTAAGATTTTACACCAAGGCATGCATGGTTCTGAAGATACTAAGAGAACTCCGGATTCCTTATAGATACAAGTTCGGGACTTTCGGCGATGTTTTAGGAACTGAAAGCATATGCAAATTATAATGGCTCATGGCTTTTGAGACATAGCATAAAACTTTTTTGAAAACTGCCTGAGTATAGTAGTTGTGATAGTTTCATACCTAAATCCTATATAATATCTACAACTGACAGCTTATAAATGTTTACCGGTAAATAACTAAAAAGAGTGAAATTATTATTATTTTTTTTAAATAAAATCGGCTGCCAAGGTAAAAACAATGAGTAATAATATGAACTAAAAAGTATTAAATAATTCTAACTCTTTAATAGTGCCTCTTTCAGAATTTGTCTAAATCTCAACTACTTCTGTACATACTAGCTTCATTACTTTGAAGTCGGTACCAGTCCCAAAAGTTTCATATATTCTGACATTGACTGATTAACTCACGATTAAATTAGCTGGTACCGACTTCAAAATAATGAACCTAGTATGTACAGAAGTAGTTGAGATTTAGACGAATTCTGAAAGAGGCACTATTAAAGAGTTAGAATTATTTAATACTTTTTAGTTCATATTATTACTTATTGTTTTTACCTTGGAAGTCGGTTTTAATTTTTTGTTAAAAATAATTAACGTCAGAAATACATTTATTGATCGTTGCATGAAGTAAAAACTGTAGCATAAAATCAAAATAATGTTCAAAATGTAACCAATAACATTACAAAGACATTCGGGAGGATGTATCCAGTAACGCATTTCTTACCTGAGGTACGGAATGAATGGTTACCTGAGAGATTACAACCCTCAGTACTCGAAGTGCAGGGCCGCATGCTGATGCATAAAAAATCTAACAATTGTTAAGTAAACTTTCTAGGAATTTTAATTTTGAGTTAAACGAAAAGTATTCGACAAAGGTCCCTAACAAAAGATGATGGAATGGAACAAACCATTGACAGTAATTGAATTTTGAATATTCGTAAAGCGAACTGCTAATTTTAAAATTTTGCATGTTGCAGATCGTCCGACCAATAGAAATGATTCGAAGAATTTGTTAGCAGGTAGGTAACCTTATTTTTAACCTTTAATTTCATTCATAGCGAACATAATTAAGCGTGTTAAGTTTTTGTGTCTATTCCATCAGGTATCGTAGATCGCAGTGGTTATTACTATGGCCAAAATTCGCCTGCTGAGTGCAACTAGAGATTTTTATCTCTGGACCTGGATTTCTGGAACAATGCGGATTAATGTGGATTTAAGAAAAGCAGCAAAATATTTTTTCTTTCATAGTTAAATAAGTTCTTTTAGTAGGTTTTTACAGGGTTTTTAGGTGTTTAATTTTGACCACTTTATTTTATTTGCGAAGTTTTTTTTAAGCTGAAATATAAACGTCAGACAATACAGTTTCTTGCAAGCACAGAATTCACAGATTACTAGCAACATACACTTAGCGTTTTTAGTTTTATCAATAATTAGGGCAGACCCATATTCAA
Source organism: Polyommatus icarus (assembly GCA_937595015.1). Lineage (NCBI taxonomy): Eukaryota > Metazoa > Arthropoda > Insecta > Lepidoptera > Lycaenidae > Polyommatus > Polyommatus icarus. Next base: position 16,712,068 of record OW569340.1, read on the forward strand.
TTTATTAGCATTTTTGCGCTGTATTTGTTACCTATGTTCTTAATTTTATTAATATTTATCATATTTAAAAGCTAAGTACGATAAAATTATACTTATGCAATTTTTTACTTGTAAAAGCTGAAAATGTATTGAAGCTAAATAGTTAATATTAAGGGCAGTTCCATGTAAAAGTCTAGCATAAACTAAGAAAATAAATACCTGATTTTGGTATTAAAAATACTTTATTATAGTCACAACATTATGCTACTATTAAGATTTTATAGAAGCAACAATTTCTAAGCATTACTTTTCTAGCAAAGCTGCCATTTATGAGATGATGTCGTGAGCTCGGCTGAGTGTGGTTTTGTGTGATGAAGTTCTGGCTTAGTTTTCACGTTATGTATTTTAAATTCTTGTCATATTTTGTTACTCACTGATTGTTCACATAATTAAATACCGATATAGCTTTTGAGATTCGGGAAAATTAATTTTTAAAAAGATATTAGGATTGGAAGATCACAGTGTCGAGTTGTAGTGTCGGTCACACAAAAAACATTACTTTTGTCTTTAACTACAGTAAAATTACTTTTACATCAATAAAATTAGAAACTTTCCTACGTGACGGCGTTACTCAAATGATACTGGCATTCAAAATTTGTCATCTTTTTTTGTAACACCTAAACTCTAAAAAATATTTTTGTAGTGTCAGTCACATTATAGAGTTGATCACGACCAAAAGTAGCATTTTGTTTGTTAGTTTTGCTGATAGATGGCGAAAATAGCTATAGAAAGCAAAGAGAGAGAAGCAGAAAGCTAAATTATCATTTTAAGAACCTGCCAGACCACCTCAAAGTCAAATATAATCCAAAATTTAGCAATGTCTGGAAATGGGAAGCAATTGTCACAAAAATTTGCCAGTAGAATATGAGATTCTTACAGATATCGCATGAAAATATGATAAAATTATTGATCTTTAAACTTTATTGAACGTAAGGTAGACCTGCAGAACTGGAAACCTTCTAAAGTAACAGTAACCGAAATTCTATAGGGCTCATATAAAGGAAAATTTTTAGCTTAAAAAAATGACGAAAATCTGCCTATTGCTGGCTCTTGGTTTATTATGTTAATAGTTTTTGAGAAGATTTTGTATTAAGTTATTTTTTGACAAATTATTAGCGATTTCGTTTTTGTGATGTTTAAGTTCAAAAAAAGCATTTTAATGAATTAACTTATTACTGATTTGCTTTTATATAATTTTAGAGTTCATTTTGTACGTGCTGAGATACATAAATTTTAAGGTGTCATGTAAAACTACCGACTTTTACTTGCACAAAGTGAGTGTAGTGTCGGTCACGTTTTGGGTTGTAGTGTCGGTCACAATTTCTTTTGCTAATAAATATTTTTTTAAATAACTTACAGGTTATAGGTAACCATTTTATAATAGCTTGTTTCATGCACTTTCGATAAAAATACAAAGTAGAGTTATTTAGCACACAGAGAGGAAGATTATTGGAGTTTACAAACACTCTCGGAAACGACTTCCTTTTGCATGTAGTGTCGGTCACGTTTATGTTTAACTAAATAAATGCTATTTGAAAACAACAGTGTATACCATTTTTTCTGCATAAGTTAACTTGTTTAATCTGCTACAAAGCCATCTTAAAATTGATATTAACAACATGATAGTTACCATAATATATGACAAAATAAAACGTAAGTCGTATCAAATGTAGTGTCAGTCACATATGGAATTGCCCTTAACATTATTATTTATTGCTGTACCTTCGGTGCTAGGAAGTGAATTATCAGAATGATACTCCGTTTTATAATAGCACACATTTGGAAAATTTTATTTCTTTCTATTAACCTCAGTTACTCTCTGCCACCTCTCTGCTATCTGAGCTATCTCCCGTTATAAACCATTGAGCCGATTCAAGCTTTTACGTTGGTAAAAAACTTAAAAGTCATGTTGATACATCTTTTCTTTTAGTTCTTACGACTATTTTTATATTAAGTTTCTCGGTAGTAAATAATTATTAACTGTGTTTATTGGATGAAAAATATTTTATTAACTCTAAATTGTGATCCTATCATAAGTCATAACTCATAAGTCATAACTCACGCAATTAACTATTACGGTCTACTAAATTTTTTCGCCAGCTTTTTCGTCGTTTGTCGCTTGTGCAAAATATTGTTAAGTTGCATTTGCGTATAAAACTTGTTTTCTTCTAATTACTAGGTTTTATTGGTACTTTACTTTTTTCAGAGTTCCCTACCATATTATTGGTAAAAACGGGACCTTATTACTAAGGCTTCGCTGTCTGTCCGTCTGTCTGCCACCAGACTGTATCTCAAGAACCAGTATAGCTAGACAGTTACATTTTCAAATTAAATATTTGAGTCGCCACTATTTATAAAAAATATACTAATAACTAAGTAATTTAACAAATTAAAAATATATTTATTATTTTATCCATACAACAAACTTTTTTCGGCCTTTCGGTGTCCTTAATGGCAACAACTATGTACTTGAAATTTTCACTAATATTTACTCAATTTTATTGTAAATTTTAATAATAATAATAATAAAATGAAATAAATATTTAATTTTATTACAAAATTAACATTTTACTGTACGGAACCGTTCGTGCGTTAGTCTGGCTTGCACTGGGCCGGTTTTTATAAAACGGCGAAACATTTTCTATATTTTACAATAAACGAATTACATAGTAATAATTACATATTAATTATTATCATAATATACTTAATATGACCCACTTATTTGTTTGTGTTATTTAATATTTTATCGCAAGCAAGGTGTACCTACGTCTTTACTCGTTTCACCTCTGAACCCTTTGAAATTTTTAAGAAACGATAAAATATACTAATTAAAAATTTCGACATTGTATTTAAAATGTACTTACTATCAGAGAAGTTGATTCCTATGCTGATGGCAGACGTCTACGTAATTTGGTCGGGTTATGTCAAACCTAGCCGACGAATTATTGCAATGATTTACATTACAACTTACATTAAATTGATATAATTCTACCAAATCACGTGGATCCGCCAACTGCCTATGAATCAATTTCTTCGATTAAAAAATTATGTCATGTCAGTTGAAAATAACATTTCTTAAAAACTAGTAATTATTGTAATCGGCCTTTTTGTGTAAAATATGAGAAGTAACGATCGAATTTCTCTGTGCAGTAAGTGCTCTGTGCCGCAGGTACAAGGAGGTGGAATCAGGATGGACGGTTTGAATTGAATTTCGAATATTGGGGTTGCAACATTCAAAAGTGAAGTTACCCTTGATTTTTTTTTTCTAATGTAGTCTACATTTTTAACTTCAAAAACAGGAGGTGCGATGTTCGGTTGTACATTTTTACAATTTCAGGAGTAACTTTACTGGAAAGTTGTAAGCAACATATTATTTAATTAAACCTGAACCCATCAACCCATCAATCCCCAAGCGGCAGCCGGCTGCCGCATAACAATTGAAAATCTATTGTGTCTGCGATACCCACGATGGAGGCGCTACTGAGAAAGATTAGATAATTTAATATATATTTTTTTTATATTTGTGGTTAAATATGCAAATTGTATTAATAAATTGTCAATAATTACAAGTATTTCCCATAAATAATAGTGAAAAATATTAATGAATTAAAATAAACTTACTCATACATAATTTATATAAAAATTAAAAAAAGCTCTCATTTAAAGCACCTGTACCTACAGTTGTGTGTTACTCATCTTATACCTAGCTAGGTAAAAAAGGTTCCTACGCAGCTCAACACATTTGTGTCAGAAAGCCTATTAATTTTATTGATAGGCTATAAAGGAGGCACGAATGTTTGAATAAATTGAATATTTTTATCGTCACCGGATGACTTTAAAATTTAAATCTAAGCAGAGAAGCCCGTCCCACTAAACTTGTAACTTGTTATTGGACGATCACGCGGCTGCCCGCGGTATGTGTGTGTGGCGATATTATGTTTTCTATATTCCACTTTCCTTTGTCTCGGGCCACATTCAATGTCGGCCTAACCTTACGCACGAGTGTCGCAGCCGGAGCCGCGCGATATGTAACCTCGTTCTCCGGCGGCCGGCGGAGCCGCGCGGGGCTGATATGTCAAGGATTACAACTTTTACCGATTACGTTCGGTCTCATAATTTCCCACGAATCGGGGAGGATTCGCGCAGCCGGGCGGCCGGGAAGTAGGAACCGCTTCCCAGAACGAGTGCGGGACGCGCGGGCGGCGGGGGGAGGGGGCGACAGCTGCGCGCGCGACTCTCTCCCCGCACCGGCGCACTCCTGCGCGACCCGCCGCGCGCGCCGGACGCACGTAGCCGCGACCGCGCGACACTCCGCGAGTTCTCCGGGCGACGGCGTCGAGGGCCCGGCTGGCTGGGCGGGGACCGGCGCTATATTCTGTGGCACGCGATATTGCACCAGTCCCGGCCTATCCAACCGGGCCAGGCCTGCGGCTCCAGCATCCGCGATCCCGTTAGCCGGCCGGTCGTTCACAGCGGCGGCCCCGCATAGGACGTGATTCGGTGTAACAGTTGTGATCCTATCAAATTGCACCAATCCCGGCCTACATGAGGCCCCGCGGTGTGTGTGTTGTGGACTCGGCGTCGATGCAGTGCGGCGGAGGTGCGGGCGGGTAGGCCAGGTACCGTCAGTTTCGTGTGAATTATTCGTCTCGGGGTGACTCGATGTGGTCGACCGAGCGGACCGGTTTTCGTAATCGGACCGTGCTCCGCGAGCATATCCACCGCCGAAACGAGGGACGTTCGGGGCTCAAGCTTGACACAATTATACCGCCATATGCTAATCACGCGCGGAACAGCTGTCTTTGTTTTTTATTTGTCGGCGCAGTGAGCTGCCCACGGCTCGTATCCCATTGTTCGTGTTTCTCGAGGCTCGAGCCGTGCTCGTAGTAGATCGTGAATCAAGCGGAAAGATGATTCATCAAGTTAAGACTAACCGTTATGATTTAAACGAGCCGGGCTGTCACTGCGCTTGCGGTACACGCATACCTAGCCCGACCGTTGGCGCCAAAACGGTAAAATAAACTCGTTTGGTCCGCTGTGGTCAAATTATGAAATATCAGATGTCTTTCCGGCGACGCGACGGAGACCTCGAGCCTCGAGGTACGCGTATCGATAGGCGATGTTTGCTCAAGATAATGTGGCATTGGACCGGAAAATAGACGCCGATAGGCTATTTTAAGTTATTAGTTTTGAGGGCACTTACATTCCAGACCAAACAAGGGAATATCTAGGTATTCATTCTGGAGAAGTATCCAAAATACATGGAAAAACAATCCATAAACAACAGCTGATGGCTGATGCTCATGTAACAAAATTAAATTATGTCAATTTCTCAACTGCAAAGCGGCATCTAGGTGTACCTATCACAGAAGGTACTAATTGTAAGTAGGTCCCGCTTATCAGGATTCGGACATTGAGATGTAGACTAATAATTATTATTACTCGTAGTCTGAATCCTGATAAGCGTGAGAGTCAAGGTGTAAAAATCCACAAACGACATTTGACACCATAAGTCCACAGGCATTATAATACTAAACTACAATGCAATGTACAGCAAAGGCATTTCTGGGCCATTATAACTGCCTTTAGATGTAAAAGTACTCACAATTTGGTTCTTACATCTTTATTCTTTGACAGCATCTTGTTTCCAGCATTTTTGCAGTAAATGGATAACAACTTCATCTTAATTCAATCCTTAATGAATATCTGGATTGTACAAAGAAATGATCGTAAAACGTGAAAATTACTTGTGGAGGTATCATGAAGTCAAAAAAATGGTGATTTCAATTTTGCAAAATCTTTACCACGAAATACGAATCACGAACACTTGGTCACGTGGTCTTTTATCAGAGTCCAAAAAAAGGTTGTAAGAAGGCTAAGCGACTGTTGTACTATCATAGAAGTTGATTCCCAGGCAGATGGGGCCTGGGGGACCTACGTAGTACGTACTGCGTAGTATAGTCGCGTTACGTCAAACCCAGCCGACATATCACAATATATTCTGTCATTTGACCAAATGACGTTGGTCTGTCAACTGCCTAGAAATTAATTTCCTCGATTGTACATTTAAAGTTAATTTCAATTACAAACTTAAAGTGTCGATGCATTTTCTTAAGAGGTTAATAATAATTATTGGTAGCATTATAGCTATTAGCCACCCCCTATTGAGCTGTGTTTACATTTCAGATAAAAATGTTAAATGACTTAAAACGGATTGTAAATGTAATTTAAACTTGAATGTCCTCTATTTACATAGCTAGTATTTATGTAATATGTAAATTAGTGTTTATTATTACCCGAGCCAGACTTCGAGAGCAGTAGTTAGGACGAATGAATTTAAAATATACATAATTGTATCACAACTTTTTGACGTTTAGCCACGTTAGGCTAACAAAAGTGGCTAGTAAACTCCAGTTAAAAACTCAGAAATTGGTCGTTTAATCTTCCTTAAAATTAAATATCAAAACACGTAAAAATTATTCTAGAAAAATAGAATATAGTCTCGTAACGTCTCTGCGAAAAAAAGCCTTGATTTTTTCGAATTCTTTCTTCTTTTACATCTATACGTCTGCGCTAAACCACATCAACTTTCTTGTTAAAAAACTATGTTTTTTTTAAAATGCTTTCTTTTAGCTTTTTTAAACTTTAAGACGGAAATATCAATCAAAATAACAATAAAATATCCTTTCTAAATTAGGCTGCGGTCAAAACATAAAACTCATTCTATACCGAATAGAAATTGCGTATTAGCCTCTTACGTTATCTAGTCTACATCTAGAACTTTCTAATATCTAATTCTCAATCAATATGTGCATATTCTTAGCATTTATAATGTGTTACAGAAATGACAATAAACAAATTTTTTACGAGGCCTCAATCCTTAGAAAATATTCCAACAGCAGGCTTATGAAAAACAAAAACAAGGCATTCGTTGTGGATGATTTATCACTACTAGATGACATCCGTAACTCCGTTGCGCCAAATATTTATCGCCTATGTCCTTTCCCGGGACTCAAAGTGTCTCCATATAGTAGGGGAGGTAGTGCTATCGTTTGCTAAGCCATTTCATACCGACCAAATTTTTGTCCAGCGGTAGCTTAATATTTATCAATCAATATAATAAGCGTCAGTCGCCGCACCCGTGGTGGAATGTTAACTAAGAGTATTTCAAAGTTGTAAAAAAAATAGTTGCGAAAAGTGATTTTATACCGAATGAAACTTTGATGGATGATTATTGAGGTCATGTTTAACCAAAAAATCACCGTCAGCCGTATTGCAGACGGGGATTCAACGTCAGTCGCGTTACTGAACATGTAAAAAAATTTTGAATATAAAGTCATTTTATACCGTACAAAATTTATACAGGTGAATGTTTCTACTCTGTATATAATAATAAAGAAAACCGTCAGTCGCTAATACGACGGTGGAAAAACCGTCAGCCAGCGATATAAGTTATAAGCAATATAGCCCTACTTCGCGCTCAATGTATCCTAGGGCGTCACGTAGACGACATTTCCACCTGCAAACATTCAGCTGACGGCGATTTTCGTTTGAATTAACCATAAAATTGTCTCACATAGCAATTTTAAGTAATTGATTAAAAGAATGATATAAATTTTACTTTAAAAGCGCCATCTGTTGTTAAAACTAAAACGATACCTAACGAACCTAAACGTGTATAATCTAGATATGAACCTTTATTGGGTGCGGATTGGGATCTTTTAATGTCAATTCAATACGATTCCCAACAACAACTTTGAGATGCTCTCAATTTTTATTCCACCCATTATGAAGTGGCTGACGATCAGCTGTTATGTATTAGTGGAATACTATTATTGTAACGATTTTCGCTCGGTATGAAATTACTTTTTAAAGTGAGCGCGACCTCCCCTACCAATACCAAATATCAGCAAAATTGGTACAGCGGTTCGGGCATGAAGAGGTAACAGACAGACAGACGGACAGACAGATAGACAGACGGACAGACAGACACTTTCGCATTTATAATATTAAATAATAATCCTTCAAGCCTCATAAGAGCACCGGTGATCGCGACAACAATAGAATACAATAGCATTTCCAAGAATCCCCGATCGAAGGATTAGGGCTGTGCGTAGATTTTTTAAATTACATACGTTAAAAACGATAATAATTGATTCTTAGCTCTGTCGGCTGGATTTGACATAACGCGACCAAATTACGTAGGTTCGCCTATGAATCAACTTCTCTGCTAGCAGGTACATACATGATAAGATCCATCTATCTGCATCTTTATTCTTTGCTCATCTTGTACCTAAGCATAATAAAAGTTTTCTCTAAAGCCTTGAATCTCCAAACGTAATGCACAGTAACAGAGGAACCGTTAAACCGAGAACCGTTTCCGCATTCTCGGGGCCGGCTGCGACTTCTTGTTTTGGGAGCCTCTCAAACGCTGCTTAAATTAAGTGGCTTTTCTGTCCTGATTTATATTTAAGGACATTGACTGCTACTTCTGTAAGCTGGAGCGATCAAAAATGCTTTTTTTTAAACCGGATTCTTAGAGAACCGCGGATTCTTAGAAATCTATTGTTAATTTAATGTTGTCGCGATCACCGGTGCTCTTATGGGGCTTGAATAATTAATTTGATCTCAGGGAGCCCGAGGGACATTCTATGATCTATCAAATCTGTCTTGGGACCCGTAACGAAAACAATTAATTAATCAGAACAAGAACTCTTGACATGATCTAAGAGAGTTGACATGTTAAAACTATCTTAGAACCCGCTACGTAAAGCCAGGAGTTGATCCGGGACTTGGTACCAGATTCTATGGTACCAGGTACCAGGTGTACTATTTGGTACCAGGTACCTGGCCTCGTGTCGTGTACTCGCGTCATCCGAACTTACCGGAAGGTAACGGGACTTATCTGTGTCACGATTCGGTAACGTTATACCGTAGACCGAGATGTACGGGTTCTGTTCGCACTAGGGCTGCCAATCTCATCCATATAATGTGTGTTTGTCTGTTACCTCTTCACCACCGCTGATTGCTGAACCGGTTTTGCTGAAGGTATGGAGGGTATAGAGATTAGAGATACTTTGAGTCCCGGGAAAGGACAATATGTAACGATACTTTTTATCACGGTCAAATAGGCGATATTTTGGCGCAACGCGACGGAGTTGCAGGCGTCGTTTACTTGAGGATATATTACTGCAACGTTTTCCCGCTAGAGGCAGCACCAGCAAAGACAGTAAACAAAAAATTATGTTCGACGGTTGACGACAACGTTTCTGTCAATATTCTGAGCAAGATGTCGGATTTTGGACGGGTTTATGACTTATGAGCTAAAACAGGTAAAATAAAAGTTGTAATAATTTACTATTATTTATTCAACAAATGCACTTACAGTTTATCAATATAAAAAGTAAATGTTGTCCGATTCACCATCCTAGCTGATAGGCTCGCTAAGGTTCACGAAAATCGGTCGAGCCGTTTCAGTAGGCCTACTACGAAACCGTTTTGAGACTCAAACAATCGGACGAGAATGCCACGTCCTGCTCTAACAACGTGATTTCTCGTTTGTTAGAGTAGGACGCGACATTCTCGTACGATTGCTTGAGTCTCAAAACGATTTCGTGGTACGGCCCCAGAGTTGAACCACGCACACCGTGACACGAGAATTTTATATAATACTAGCTGTCCCGGGCCCCGGCAAACGTTGCTTTGCCATAATATATTATGTATTTGCAATAATATTATTTTATTGAAGTGACTAAATATGTATGTTACCATGGCAACGTCGATCGCTATCCCGTCGCACAAATGGTCGCCGTCAGTCTCAGGTTGTAATAATTTTTTGCAATAAAATAAAATTGCGACTATAATTAAAGATCTAAGCTATCCTATCTCTCAAGTTGGAAAATGGCACACATTTAAAAAAAACAATAAAATCGGTTAAGTAGTTTAGGAATCCATCGCGGACAAACATCGTGACAGGAGATTTATATATATATATATATATTAGATTAGAAGATATACAATACAAAACTAGGCCATGTCCTGACAAAAAAGGGCGGTTGGCAACCCTAGTTCAGAGTCAATTTGATCTGCATACGTAAATAATCTATACTAATATTATAAATGCGAAAGTATCTCTGTCTGTCTGTCTGTCTGTCTCGCTTTCACGCCAAAACTACTGAACCGATTGTAATGAAATTTTGTACACAGATAGTCTAAAGTCTGAGAAATGACATAGGCTACTTTTTAACTAGACAAAAGGGTTGTAAGGGGGTGAAAATGCGGAAATTTGTTCAAATTAAGTTAGTTCCAAAAATTCATAATGGATGGCTGTGCGGCTCTTATATCGCGCTATTGCTTACTTAAACGTCTTTCTATAAGAGGTGGTATCATCTTATATTAGATACTTTATTTAAGCAATGATGCAACCTTAAACCTATGGGCTATCGAATAGTTTATGGATAAAGTTGTGTAATTGGGGGGGCTAAATAGTAAATATACTTTAAAATCAAAATTTGGCAATAAATAAGTTATGTGCACACTGCACAGCTATTTTTTGGATGTTTTGATTTAAGGGGTACCAGGATTGTTTTATAAAAGCTTTTGACACTAATTTTGTTGACATCGCGCGCTATAAACTGAAGTCCACGCGGACGAAGTCGCGGGCAACAGCTAGTATTACATACGTCTTGTACAAATTAATGTCTTTAATTCGTTATGTATTGAGGTGAAAATAATATTGGTAGCATTATAGCTATAATGATCATTGTTTACATTATAATTCGGATCAGATTTTAATTTATGTATAATTCTTCTCTTCTTTAATTTATGTATAAATTTATGTATAATCTTAATTCTATAAGTGAATAAAAAATGATAATTGACCAAAAATATTTCGATTTCTGTAACTGGAAGGCTGGTGGCATTATTGCTCTCCCGATCTAAAGGATAATGCAGTTAATGCTACCAGTCAAGAAAAAATCTGAATTCTGAATATTATTATAACAATGTTATTAACTGAAGTCTAGCTCAGTTTAATTTTTTTTTAATCTGTATGTATTTATTTTGGTAGCATTATAATTATGTTTAGGGTGTAGAAAACAAAGTAATAATACTTTAGAGTTTAGGATGTGTACTGCAACTATCACAAATACTTACTTATACTGAACTCATACACACCCTAAAATAATATTATCACTTCGTATTGTAATTTTGTTACACCCTGTACAATGTACTATCAGAGAAGTTGATTCCTATGCGAATCGGGGACCTACGTAGTTTGGTTGCGTTACGTCAAACCCAGCCGACAGATCACAATTAACATTGAATTGACATATTCGACCAAATAACGTTGGACTGTCAATTGCATAGGAATCAACTTCCTCGATGGTACATCCTACACTCAGCTGTTTACATATAGTAGTTTACTAAACCTTAACATGTTCACAGGGTACCTTAACGTATTAACAGTGAAAACAGTGGATGTCCCTCCCCCCCTCCCCCCTCCCCTCCGCTCGTGTGACGCTCTGCTGGTAATTACTGGGAGCTGGTGGTGAGAAAGTGAGCAAGGTAAGCAGACGGTGCACCTGGGCACTGAGTCAAGTTGCATTTGGGAATTTTTAACGGTAAAAAAAAAGGTAATTTAGGCCACATCGTATGCCTTGTCTTGCGGTTTGCCCAATAGTTAATTTGAAGAACTGAGGTTATCATACTAGTTTATTATTAATGGGAAAGTGTGTCTCTGTCTGTCTGTTACCTCTTCACGCCTAAACTACTGAACCTGCTGAATTGTGACGTCATCTAGAGATAAATAACGAGAATTTCATACGTACTTTGACATATTAATTATTATTACATACTTATATGTATGACTAGCTGTTGCCCGCGACTTCGTCTGCGTGGACTTCGGTTTATAGCGCGCGATATCAACAAAATTAGTGTCAAATTAAGCTTTTATAAAAAAACCCTAGTACCCATTAAATCAAAACACCCAAAAACAGCTGTGCACATAACTTATTTAATTTTTTAAAATTAAACTTTATTTATGCCAAATAAAGTATATTTAGCCCCCCAATTACACAACTTTACCCATAAACTATTAATCATTGATAGATTTAAGGTTACGTCTCTGCATAGACAAAGTATTGAGTTATTTAATAACACATTACACATTACACAACAAAGAAATAACAATCGAAAAAATCGAAAAGCTCATCACCTCTTATAGAAAGACATTTGAGCAAGCGTCATCGCGATGTAGGAGACGCACGGCGCCATCTATTATGAATTTTTGGAACTAACTTAATTTGAACAAATTTACGCATTCCATTTATTTCCACCCTCTTACAACTATTTTTTCCAGTTAAAAAGTAGCCTATGTCCTTTTTCAGGCTTTAGACTATCTGTGTACAAACATTACAATCGGTTCGGTAGTTTTAGCGTGAAAGCGAGACAGACAGACAGACAGAGATAATTTCGCATTTATAATATTAGTATAGATTTGTGCTTCTAATCTATGGAGTGTAGATGGAGGAAAACTGTCTCTGTATGTAAAAAGTGTCCGCTGAAATGCGTTAAATTAGGGTGGCGCTACAGTAGCAACAGGGTAAATTTTAAATCATTTAGCAACTTTTATTTCAGCTATTTTAGGTTATATATACTTATTTCAAAATATATTGGTATTAACCCAGTAATTCTAGTAATCCATACTAATATATAAATGCGAAAGTGTGTCTGTCTGTCTGTTACCGCTTCACGCCTTAACCGCTAAACCGATTTGGCTGAAATTTGGTATAGAGATACTTTGGGTCCCGGGAAAGGACATAGGATACTTTTTATCCCGAAAAATTGTATGGTTCCCACGCGATAAACTAATTTTGGCACAACGGAGTTGCGGGTGTCATTTAGTAATTTATATTCCAGTAATAATTAATATATTTTGTCACCAACGGCTACATTCATTCCTACACTATACCCTTTGGCTGCAGCTAGCGCCACTCGTGGAGATTTTTTCAACTGTTATTTCCTGCGTACAGCTGGACACTTTTTCAAATATCCCCCATATAAGGTAGTTCTCCTTTCATCTATACTTCATATTCTAATCTCGATTCGCCGTTGAACCATAATCATTGCCTTCGGCGATCACTATGGCTTCCCGATCCCGAAATACACTGACAACGTGGTAATGGCGTAACTGGTTTAACGAATTCCCAGCAGCTGACATAAGGGCACTCGCGCCCTTTGTGTGCAGCCCTCGTAACCTTGGAGCAGGGTGCACGGTGCTCTCACCCTTATGCCCAGGACGTAAGGGCTGAAGGGACGAAGATGTAAAACGATCCTGAATGCTAAGTATGTGGTGAGTACGGCGTACGTGCTTATAAGGATTAAGGAGCGCGTAGCTTTGTAAAATGTTTTAGATGTCACCAACGTTTTATGGTGCGTAAACCGTACCGGTAAAACATGACATTGCCAACTTTGCCACATATTATGATAACTTTGCCCTAAGATCCATTTTAGGTAAATCTTTGATTTACATAGGTATTTTAATATTATGGCAACATTTGTTCAATTTGGCAGAAAATAGGTTATATGACTGGTAACATTGACAATACCCGTAGGCGCTGTATAATAGACTGGTTGCTCTCCTGGAGCCCAAAGAGGGTGTAAATGTATACTAGCTGGAGCCTTTTTACTAGTTGCATCGACTTAATATTGGGTTGATTCGACCAGATTATTCGGGTTTTGGCCTGGTCTCCAGGGTTTTCTGACATTAAATATATCTACTGCGGCTAAAATGTGCAGTGTTAAATACATTTCAGAGATTTTCTAATAATATAGATACCAGAAAAAAACGAAATCACAAAGAACATAGGGCCTTTACCGTAGAAAGACTAAAAAATGTATTTTAGGTAAAAATACTCAATACTAAGTAATGAATAAAATTCATTATTATTAATTTGACTATTAGCAATAAAAATGTAAAAGATTTTCTCTCATTCGAATGAAATTTTCGGTTTTATAAAACGAAGTAATGATTTTTTGCCAATGATATTGTATGTTACTAATTTTAGAAACTCATTGTTTTTTGCCATATAACTTTTCTGTGACCATAGAAAAGCCAATGATTTTGTCTTAAAAACAAAAAAAAAAATAGGAAAGTTTATTATGTTATATGAAATGCTATAAAATAAGCTATACTAAATTCTTTCATTTACTATCTTCAAAAATCCTGATAGATTTCATAAAATACAAATGTCCCTAGACTTAGTGTGTGTTTTTGAAAATCGACCGCTTTAGAAGCTCATGGCATGGTAAGAATTGGAGATAAATACATAGTGTAAATGACATAGTTGTAGTAAATTTTAGTAGCTTTTATTGTGTAGAAGACACTTTTTCTTTACGACGTACCGTTTTAAAGATATGAGCCAAAAACTCAAAAACGGGAACTTTAACCCCCTCCTCCCACTCCGGCTCACCCCCTAGGGGCGGGGACTTTTAGTATGTTTATCTTGTAGGTATCCTAAACACATTTCTGAAGAAATTGCTTAGGTTGCAGCTCACGCACTCTACACCTGCTTTTTTATGTGGACTACTGTATCTGTCTGTCTTTCTGTTTCTTATTCTCATAATTCAGTCTTTCAGCGCTGCTACCTTTACACTTTACAGTTGTAATCTCTATTAATAGCTCATCTATAAGTAGAATACATCTATGTAACATATTAAAAAACAAAGTCGCTTTTTTCCCTCATGTCCCTTTGTTCCCTTTAATCTTTAAAACTACGCAACGGATTTTGATAATTCTTTCAGTGTTAGATGGCCCATTTATCGAGGAAGGCTATAAGCTATATTTTATCACGCTAAGACTAATAGGAGCGAAGAAATAGAGGTAAGAGGAAAAAACGGGGAAAAGTATTTGAAAGGGCTAACTTGAACGCGCTAATCTCAGGAACTTGGTTCGATTTGAAAAATGATTTCAGTGTTAGATAGCCTATTTATAGAGAAAGGCTATAAGCTATATTTTATCACGCTAAGACTAATAGAAGAATGTGGAAAAAACGGGGGAAATTATTTGAAAGGGCTTATCTCGCGAACTACTGGAGCAATTTTTATGTTATTTGGCACAGATAAGAAGTAGACCACGTGAAGGATCATAGGCTATTATACATTTTAATCATTTTTGCAGTGGCAATATATTTTATACCTGTGCGACGCCGGGGCGGGTCGCTAGTAAATTATAAGGGACACAATGTAACACATTGACATTACACGCCCTAAAGTATTAGGAAGTAAGTTTATCAATTACCTGTAGATCACGACAGACAGTTTTGTATCCTGTAGATCAACATGATTTGAAATTGAAAACTAATCACTTACCTAGATGCAGAAACATTGTGGAACGAGAAACTGAAAGCGACGACGAGATATGTTTCTGCATAATAATTAATATTTATTTTTAGATTTTTAGGGTTCCGTACCCAAAGGGTAAAAAACGGGACCCTATTACTGAGACTTCGATGTCTGTCCGTCTGTCCGTCTGTCCGTCTGTCTGTCTGTCTGTCTGTCCGTCTGTCTCCAGGCTGTAACTCGAGAACGGTAATAGCTAGTGAGTTGAGATTTTCACAGATTATGTATTTCTCTTGCCGCTATAACAAGAAATACAAAAAACAAAATGAACTGAATATTTAAGGGGGGGCTCCCATACAACAAACGTGATGTTTCAATTTCAAACAGACAGAAAAGATTCAAACATTTTTTGCTCGGTATCAATAATGACAACAGGTAGGCACTTGAAAATTTCACAAAGGCCTTAATTATGTGTGTACTTTAATAATTAATAATAATCTATACTTATAAAATTACATGTCCTGACTGACTGACTGATTCATCATCGCTGAGCAAAAACTGTTAAAGTCACAGCCACGAAATTTGGTGAGTAGGGTTGTTTTATTAAGTAGACACTCACTAAGGAAGGAATTTTGAAAATTTTACCCCGAAGGGGGTGAAATAGGGGTTGAAAGTGTGAATGAAAGTCCGTCATTTCTTAAGTTACGAACATGAAACTTTATCTTTGGGTTACTGATTAAAATTGAATGGATATGTATTTAAGCGTTTTTTGGTAATTCTTCCCCCAAGGGGGTGAAATTGGGGTTGAAAGTTTCAATGGAAGTCCGTTATTTCTTGAGTTAGAAGCATGAAATTTTATGTTTGGGCTACTGATTAAAAATGATTGGATACGTGTTTAAGCGTTTTTGAAAATTCTACCCCCAAGGGGGTGAAATAGGAGTTGAAAGTTTAAATGAAAGTCTTTATAGGTATACTATATAATATGTTAACGCGGACGAAGTCGCGAGAAACAGCTAGTATTTGAATAAAATTAATATTCAAGGGGGGCTCCCATACAAAAAACACAATTTGGCCTATTTTTGCTCTATAACGGCACGGAACCCTTCGTGCGCGAGTCCGACTCGCACTTGGCCGATTTTTTTTTAATTTAATATACAAGGTGTAACTAAGTGATAAGTGATAACTATTAACTGATTATACTTTAGGGTGTATACAGGCTTAGGATGTTCATGAAGAAGAAGAGTTGAAGATAGAATTTGAGCTGCATCGCTCTACGCAGCGCGACATTTTCCAGTTTCATTTATATAATATGTCTCATTTAATATTTTTTATGATTTATTTAGCAAATAAAGTTTTCGAATTCGCTTTTTTTGAAAAATATCTGAGTTTATTACTTGTGGGATAGAATTTTTCCTGCTAAGTCAGGGATGGCGAACCTTTTCGTATCAACGTGCTCTTTTCTGAAGAAGTCATAAACGTTTTGTGATTCGGCGCGTACTTCAAAATTTGCCTAATTTGGTGCTCACTATACAGAAGTAGATCTACATAGTATAACCTTCATTGTTGGTAAAATAATTTCGATAAGTAGTTTTGTGACCAAGATGCTCCAAATTTTATGCCACGTGCCATTGATTTGCCATCTCAGTGCTAAGTAAATCTATACTTACCTAAAATTCAAAGAAAATATAGTTCCTCCTTCCTTCATTAATTTTCAAGTGATTTGTATAACTCGTTTAAGAACAGGTATTTTAAAGATAAGTGAAATAATTTAAAAGCGTCACCAAAGTTGTTCTGGTTTAAAATAAAAAAGTTAAGATATGCTGTAAGTGTCTATTTATTATTCAGTTACTTCAATCCACACTAATATTATAAATCCGAAGTGTATGTCTGTTACCTCTTCACCCATACAATATCTTTTAAACTATTCTTTCAATTAACACATCAAGCCCCATTAGGACACCGGTGACCGCGACAACAATAGAATAGAATAGCATTTCCAAGAATCCCCGATCGAAGGATTAATATTAAGTAAGTACCTAATGATTTAGACTAAGTTAAACTTTTCAAGATCCTGAACTCTGAAGCACTCGTCTGGTAGCATCTGGTGGCTTAGCATGGTCACCATAGAAGCGGTTTCTTTCTACAGAAAAATGGACAAAGTGACAGTTAAAAGAAATCCGCCGTTTTGTCACTAAAGTCTATCAGTATGTCCATTCTTTCCCGTTTTTACTGTTGTTATGCTAAGCCTGCAGGTATAGCAAGTTGCAAATGTTATCTGCGGATGGCCATCAGGTGATCCACCGCTCGTTTTCCGGGCCCAATACGCGACGGAAATGACACTGCATGTTCTTCAACTATGTAATCAGCCATTCAGATGAATATTATTTTATTGAATCAATAAAATTCTCACGGATTTCACCGGAAACCAATACTGCACCAAACACTTCAGCTGAATGAGTGTCACTTCGCACCGTGAAGACTGAAGACTATACTCCACTCGGGCTAGCTTGTCGCTAGCGGTCATTGACTCTCTGTCAAAAACTTGTCATTTTCCATATAAACCGCGATTGACAATAAAGTGCCAGATATTGTCAATCGTGGTTTTATATGGAAAATGACAAGTCAATGACCGCTAGCGACAAGCTAGCCCGAGTCACAATAGACATTTAACTACTGTCTACTCTGCCCGAGTGGAGTATATAGTTATTATTATAATATTAATGTGTATCGAATTTCCATCCCTAGTGGCTAGTAGCGGTAACATATTTAAATAGTTAATGGAATCAGGCGTTACTTTGCGGAAATCCATAGCTTAGTCTTGACGGACGTTGTTCGTAGAGTCCACATCCTGAGGATGCTCCGGTGTTGGAGCGAAACGTGCGTCGAGGTTTTCAACCTGCATGGTGGTGAGGGGCCTTGCACGGATTTGCCAACATTATTGCTTGTGTGGTGGTGGTGTTTGCCAGTTCTTGCATGCGAGTGTACGCATAGGCAGTGTGGGAGGAGGGAGGTGCTGTACGCATGCCTATGCGTGCACTCATTCATTTACTTAAAGGTGGAAGTTTATTTCGCGGAATATTGCTAAAAATAATATCAAACTAAATTTTAAGGTAACATATTTATTATTTACACCATTTTCTCATTTTCAGATTAAAGTTCACTGTTCTCAGACTAACCACACATCATTTCAGCACAATCGGTCCAGACTCCAGCCGTTTCGGAGGATTTTTACAACGAACAACGCGACACGAGAATTTTATATAACAAATGTTTTATGTATTTTTATGTAACAAAACTAAGTTATAACTTATCATACTTTAGGGTTTGTTTAAGTAAGTTCTATTGAGTTCACTGTAAAAGTAGCAGCAATGAAAGGGCCATTTTTTGTGATTTGTATGGGCAAGCGCCTGAGCGTCAGGAATTTTCCCATTCCAAAGTTTAAAAAAAGACAATCTTTCAGCACTGCTACTTTCACAGTATACTTAATACAGGGGACTCATACACACCCCAAAGTAGTGGTGCCTAACCGGTAGCTCACGGGCCCGCTGCCCCGGGCACTGGTATCCCGCGGCCTGTAAAGCGCTTATTCCACTTATCCTAGCTAGGATCCTAAAAAATTTAGTCAAGTGGAATAACATATAGAAGCTAGGTCCTAGCTAGGATAAGTGGAATAAGCGCTTTATCTAGGCGCCCGCGAACAATATGAGTCAAATAAATTAAATAAACAATAACTAAATTACCTAGTTTCCTTTATAATATATCGCTTATGCTTTTTTTTACCTTCGTGGTGCCCACGTGGCTTATCGGGATTTTCAAAATTGCCCTTGAAGCAATACCAGTTGGGCACCACTGCCCTAAAGTATTAGACATAAACCAATTTGAAATTACGCGCCCCACCACTTCAAAATTCATATTAATGGAAAATTTTTGTACTGTGAATACGAGGGAGGGGCGCGTCATTTCAAATTGGTTTATGTCTACTATACTTTGTTTAGTTACACTCTGTAGATTGTTTTGGTGTACTTACACACAAAAGTAATTAAGGACATATCCCTAAATAATTATGTCAACAAATGTTTCTTTGTACCGCTACTACTTAGTAAGTTTAGTGGTTTTAGTAAAAGGAAAGTGTTGTTATCAGCTTGTTATTCATTAGTTCAGCCCACTACGTGAAAGTGTTCCCACTACTTAGGCCAGGGGACGGATGAGAAAACGACATCGAATGTCTTGTACACTTGTATGATGTATATCTGTTACGCTCAAAGACCGAAATCGCTCAGTGAGCGAAAAAATAGCTCACAACGCGTTGTGGTCACAGTGAAACAGCCACGACGCGTTCTGGCAATCACAAAAAGACCATAACGCGAAATTCGTGTCGTGGCTGATATGCTATTCCTTTTTCTTGATTACTTGATCTACCACCGGTTTGGGAACTAACCCGGCGAGAAGAACCGGCGTAAGAAACTAGCACGGGTCCACCTTTTACCAAAAAGGTAAAATAAAGGATTTAAAAAATCTAAAATATATAAAAACACATTTTTTATTTTTAAAATCCCCTTCATTTAAAATTTCATGAACATGCTTACACTGCTTACAGCCGTTGCGTTGCAGAGAAACTGTTTAATAAAATAGACAAAAATATTGTCTCGTTTACTCATAAAAAATATTTAATTATTCATGTTTAAATATTATACAATCGCCAATAATGAAACCTGAATGAACTGAACTGAACTGAATTTATGGTGCTTGCTTTTTATTGTACTTACGATAGAATAAGAAACTTCGCTAAACTTTACGATTTAACTTTTAGCTCTCGGCCTATGTTAGAAGTTAGAACAATGGCGCTTGAGCAGGCAGGTTTTGAATATTATATTTCACGTCAACACGTCTTCTGTAATAAATAGTTTAACTGATGACATGTTAATACTATAAGTATTATGTCAAATACGAACACGTTTAATATATAATAACTAAACTAAATATATAATAACTATTCGCTAAACTTTACGATTTAACTTTTAGCTCTCGGCCTATGTTAGAAGTTAGAACAATGGCGCTTGAGCAGGCAGTTTTTGAATATTATATTTCACGTCAACACGTCTTCTGTAATAAATAGTTTAACTGATGACATGTTAATACTATAAGTATTATGTCAAATACGAACACGTTTAATATATAATAACGATAAATAGGGCTATTTCTTCCGTGAGTTTTAACTAAAACATCGTTATAATAACTTTATTATCCTATTCATTGGAATATCATTGTGTCTTTTTCAAATTGAAATGTATCAAGTTTTACATTCTTTTGCCCGGTTTTGTAGCAATTATTGATGGTATTCCCTGGTATTACCGATAGTTGTCTACCCATACGCCATCTAGTTACTAAAATGGAAGCTGTTTGACAATCAAATTAAAAAAATAAGAAAATGCCCCATTGTACCAAATAAAATTTATTACAGATTGTAACCAACGCGTTTGGGCTGCCAGTGCGAGAGCGCTATGACCATCATTTTTCTTTTTGCCTTTACGTAATTATACCT
Source organism: Polyommatus icarus (assembly GCA_937595015.1). NCBI lineage: Eukaryota > Metazoa > Arthropoda > Insecta > Lepidoptera > Lycaenidae > Polyommatus > Polyommatus icarus. Next base: position 16,732,988 of record OW569340.1, read on the forward strand.
CTGTAAAACCGCCATACTGGCACAAATCACCAAGAATTTTGTGTCACTTTATCCAGGCCTATCCTTGATAAATGGACTATCCAACACAAAAACGGCCGTTTAGAAGACTTTACAACGTGCAACGTAATGCATCACAAACATGGCCGGCTTCCAAACGGACGCACTCACGTTTTCGGAGTGTTGCTACTTGCTAGCCCTTACTTGGCTGTGATATCCAACTTGACTAGAGCATTATTTAGGCCACTATCAGGCTACTTGCCCAGTGTTGGGCCATATTGGGCGTGCTATTGTCATGTTAATAAGCGATTGTATTCAAGACTGACATGTGACGTCATATTACATAATTTGGTGAAACTTCTTTGGGTGCGTTGACAGTTTCAATTTTCATGATGGGTTACCATTAATTTCGATCACGGGTAATTGACGAATATGCCCCTTTGAATATTCGTTAACGCCTGTAATAGCCTATAGGTAACATTATGGGACGTTTACATTCAGGCACTGCCGCTGCTCCTCACGCTGCAGCCATATTGCCCTCAATTCTTCTCCGGCAGTAACGACGCGAGTGAGCGTTTACACTCAGCCCTCTACATACTTGCCACGGGCTGTTTACACACGGCGCCGCAGCGGCAGCGGCACCGCCACCGCGGCGGTGCCTGATGGTGATGAGAACTGCCTTCACATTAGGTCGCGAGTAGTGCGGCAGCAGCGCGACTTCTATACTAAAGAGAGTCGCGCGGCTGCCTCGCTGGCGACTTAATGTGCAGGCAGCCTGGAGCGGCAGCCGGTATGACGAGTGGCAGCGCGAGTGACTATGTACCACGTTATTTGGTCGAATATGTCAATTCAATGTTAATTGTGATCTGTCGGCTGGGTTTGACGTAACGCAACCAAACTACGTAGGTCCCCGATCTGCATAGGAATCAACTTCTCTGATAGTACATACGAGTATTTACATCCTCGCGCTGCCCACTTCTCTGCCTAACGGGACTGAAAACGACGCTTTGCGCAAAGGGCGAAGCAGAGGGCGCCACTAGCACATACATTAAATAATGCGACCAAAATTCGATATCAGAATATTATTCTTAAAATAGCAATATTGACAAAAACGTTGTCAAACTTCGAGCAAAACGTTGTGTTTACTGTCCATGCTGGTGCTGCCTCCAGCGTGTTCGTCCAACATTGCAGTAATAGGCTTGATGGCAAATTTTTTTCTTATTGGTAATTGAAAGACCCTTAAAAAATAGAAACATCTCTGAAATAATGACTCTGATAGCTTAAAAATTCACCAAGATATGACAATTCAAACAATCTCCTAAAATAGACCTGCCCGTAACGCTCCATACAAAGTGCTACGAAAGACTGACGTCACTCTTTCGTGGTTTGTACGGATCGGGAGAGAATTTTGTTCGATAGGTATATTAAATATTGCGTTTATGAAAGTGGTTTCATAACGAAACGATTATCGAATGGTATTCAAATATTAAGAAATTTAATTTGAAAAAAAAATCGACTTGATTATCCAACTTTGAAGGCGCATAACAAAAAAAATACAAATGCTATCGAGCTGAAATTTTGGGAACACTTATTTTTTACAATGATTTCTTTATTTTATTAACAAAATGCGCTAATCTTTGACCTTGTCATCATCCCTATTAACGATATTAAAAACTAAACTAAACTAACACAACACTAACTAATTACTATTCACACCAAATCTCACAGGAATTATAAATTTTGGTTTTGACAACATCTTACCTGCACTTGTGCACGATAACGGATATTTAAGTAGTGGGGCGCGTCATTTCAGTTTAGACGATCTCTACAAATCGTTTGGCAAAAAAAAAAAAACTTACACCTTTGCAGTGGCATGGCGGCCATTGAGAGCTGTCGGAAAAGTATGGCAAGGTGATTTTAGTGAATGGCTACTCGACGATGATTAGCTATGCAAAAATTAGCCTGGTACAAATGGTTCAATTTTTTGACGTGACAACGTCTTATAATTCGATATGGGCTGCGCGCACGAAAAAACATGACGCAATATGCGGCGTTACCTCGCTCTGAGGCGTTCCATTTAAGGCTATGACGTTGTCACGTTCAACTATCGTCAGTAAACCGACTTTACAGACAACCGAGTTCAAGTCGAGTTCGAGTTCGAGTTTTTATTAAAATTAACGTAGGTATTCGCGTCGGTATGGCGGGCTGTAAGCCGCACCCGACAAGTATGGCATTACGCTTTCGCCTACTTATTTTTTTTTGACTATCTGAAAATACAAGCATTTTTGTGGAACAAATCGTTCGACACTCGTTATTTATCCGACACGCGTTTGGGCTGCCATGCCAGTGCGAGCGCTATGACCATCATTTTCCTTTTTAACCGACTTCCAAAAAACGAGGAGGTTATATGTTCGGCTGTGGATATTTTTTTTTTGCCTTTATTATTTTTTTATTTAATCATTTATTGTGCACAAGAAATATTCACAAAATAACAATTTACACACAGTAAGATGACACAAAGGGTTTCCTTTACGTAATTATACCCCTGTAAAACCGCCATACTGGCACAAATCACCAAGAATTTTGTGTCACTATCTCCAGGCCTAGGAGGGCTTTAGGCTGTATTACATAAAGCTACGAAGTACGACCTAACAATTAGTGAAAAATTTGGAAAAACGAGGAAAATGATTCATCTTTGTTATTGTAATGCTGACACGGACGAAGTCGCGGGATGCAGCTAGTCAAGTACAAAGAGCAACTTAAGTAGTAAGTAAGTAAGTAAGTAAGTCTTTATTTCCAAGAAATTGGTTACAATGATCTTATTATAATTATTTATAGTTCACAATTTCTGCCTCCAAGGCGTGGAATTATTTTTTTTTATGTCTAAGTAAAATCATGCTTAATTACTATAATAACAATAACAAACTAATGATATTAACAGAATCTGAAATTAATCATAATACAATCCTCAAAAAAACTATCATAGAGCTCTAATAAATACGAATCTTCCATGAATCCTCATAACATTAAAAATATAATATATTAAAACAATCAATTAATTATTATTAATAGTCAAAGTAAATAAAAAATTAAAAACAAAAAAAAGTAATCTAAATATTAAAATATTAAAGTAAGATATAAACATGACAATTAAATTAAAGTACAAAAAAATCATAGAATGTGATTATAATACAATTAATTAAATTACATGTCTATCAAATTAATATTAAAATTGGTAAAGTTCATTCCAATTCCTTAAAGAAAAATACAATTAGTTAAATATTAATAATTATAATTTTAAGATATAATCATGACAATAAAAATAAGAATGAGGCACAAAAAAATCAAACAAAGTGGTTAAATACAATAAAAGTGGTTAGAATACTATAAAAAAAATTAAATGTCAAATCAATTCATGTCATAAATAGTATAATTTATCTCAAAAAAAAAAATGTCAAATCAATTCATGTCATAAATAGTATAATTCATTTCAATTCAATAAATTAAAATACAATTAATTAAATTACATGTCAATCAAATTAATATTAAAATTGGTAAAGTTCCTTTCAGTTATTCCTAAAAAAAATACAATCAATTAATTATTAATAATTATAATTTTAAGATATAATAATGACGATAAAAATAAGAATAAGGCACAAAAGAAATCAAACAAAGTGGTTAAATCATAAAGTTAATATACCTATCGGAATAGAGAAACAAAGGCCGGAGCAAGCGAGATGTCACTATCAGTAACACTGCGTGGTAGAAAGAGAAGCGTGATTTGAGGTTGCATAGCTTTTTTTTCATCTGTTTGACAGTCTGTCTGCCCCTGGGCCGATAGTTGTCAATTTGGGCTCTCAGAAAAATTGTGATTTTAAGTTAAATAATGAATAATTTTAAGAAATACTGCTCTAGAAACATGGTTAAGTGTTTGTGGAATGATTCTAGATCCACACATCGAAAAAACCCGGACAAATATTCATTTCACAGGTGAATTATTCTACATCGACAGGACCTAGTTTTAAGTTTATTTTTGCCAATTCCCTACGAGTTATTGGTATTTTTACGTCCGTGTTCACTTCTATATATGTTTAATTATATGGAAAACATAACTTGACTAGCCATGGTGCACAATTTAAAGATATTTTGTGTAAACAATTTTCATCTATTTTACACTAGGGCTGCATCAAGTTATCGATAAGTTGTGTCGATATGAAAATATTTTTAGTTAAGTATACTAATTATTAGGAATGTTGAAATGATAGCATACTCATCCGTAGTTTATAATTAGTTTATATACTATCATGCATAATTTATCATTTTTAAGGTTCCGCACCCAAAGGGTAAAAATTAAGTCCTAGTAGTGGGGTCCCGCAGCCCGCTTTACTACTAAGACTTCGTTGCCTGTCCGTCTGTCCATCCGTCCGTCCGTCTGTCTGTCTTCAGGCTGTATAACAAGAACCACTATAGTAATAGACTTCTGAAATTTCCACAGATGTAATGTCATTCTACATCCAATACGGCTGCTCATCCAAGATAGGGAAATAGTTGAAAGCACTTCTGCAAGATGGGCATCAAATAAAAGGGCTCAGTAGGCTCATTGAGAGTGAATTGAAAATTAATAGGGTCTAGTGAAGTCGTGTCGTGTCGTGTAGGTACTGATGTCACGTGACGTAACCTGTCGTGTCGAATCGTGTCATGACATGTCGTGTCGTATCGTACCGGGTTTTAGAAAATGCCCGGTTGAAACCGGTCACCCTTCATGCGCGAGTCCAACTTACACTTGGCCAATTTTTCAGATTTCCTGCTGACCTGGATACCAGAAATTCATGACTTAAAATAATTAACCGTCCAAACTGGACTCCGAAGAAAAAATCATGCATACGAGTACTTAATTATGCAGCAAGCATTTTGAAGAAAAGTCACATTTTACTTCAAAATTACAATTTTATTATATTATATATATGCAGTTTTATTTTATCCCATTTTATAATGCCCGCTGTACACTCTCGCCGCGAGCTCTCGGGCGAGTCTCGTGCGAGAGCCCCTTGCCCGAGTGCGATCATGTTCATCATTGCTTAGTTCAATCGCAGATAAGAACTCAGAGAAGATGGAGGAAAACGACCATTCACCATTCACCATGCATCGAAAGATATCATTGTAATCCAAAGATTTATAATCATATTTAATTTTATTTCTCATATATGATGACTGATAATGACGTTTATTATTGTTATTTTTCTGTTCTACACTGTCCAACAACGGCGGGACTAGTAGTGAAAGACGCGAGAGTGTACAGTAGTGCGCTCGTTTTCCTCGCGAGACCCTTTGTCTCGGGCGCAAAATACCGACAACGGACCGAGAGGGTCCGAGACAGGCGAGACGAGGCGAGCGCACCCATTTACACTCTCGCACTCGGGCCGCCTCGCTGTGTCTCGGCGAGAATGTACAGCCGGCATTATGTTTACAATCTTACAATTATTATTCCATGATCGATATTTTGTCGAATTACAAGATGTTTGTACATCACTGACACGCACACGTAAACATAATTGTATACACAGATGTAAATCAAATTTTGGTTAAGCTTGACAGCTCGGGATTGTTTCTCTATTCCGATAGGTATATTACCTTTATGGGTTAAATACAATAAATGTGGTTACTGGTTAGAATACAATATTAAATGTCAAATCAATTCATGTCATAAATAGTATAATAATTCATTTCAATTCTTTAAAAATACTTCTTAATTTAATTAAAATTAAATTTCCTTGCAACAATGATATCATTGAAGAAATCTTGGGTCGTATAATAGCATTTGTCTAAGAGCCAGTTAAACAATTCTTTTTTAAATTTATTTAATGTAAGATCGTCTTTTTTAAATTTATTTGGTATATTATTGTATATTTTAATGCTCATGCAGTACGCATTCTTACTATAGATTGCTAACCGTTGCCTTGGAATATTAATTTTTTTAACACTTCTTTTGTGTCTATTATTTTCTGTGTCTTTTTCTTGTTCAAAATGTGTATAATATTTTTTTATAAATAAACAAGATTCGAGAATATATAAACTCGCCAGAGGAAGTATTTTCAGGTTCTTGAATAGCGGTCTGCAATGAGCACGTCTATCTGCTCCGGCCATAGCTCTAATGCATTTTTTTTGTATCATGAATGCTCTGTTTAGTTCGACTGAATTACCCCACAATACCAGCCCATATCTTAATGTCGATGAGACGTATCCGTGATAGGCTGTTAGAGCTGCATCTTTGGAGACAATATTTTTAATTCTTCTAAGGGCAAATACAAACCTATTTAGCTTATTGCATACATGATCTATGTGCTCTTTCCAATTTAAATTTTTGTCTACTACAAAACCTAAGAATTTAGTTGAAGATACGCATTTGATCGGATTGAGTTCTTTTTCTAGTTTTTGGTCATTATTATCATTTGATTTATGAAATTTGATTATTTTAGTTTTTTCTAGATTAACCTCTAAATTATTGCTGTTTAAAATTTGGTTACTTTTTTAACTTCTTCTATAATCTCGTCATTTAAAAATTGTTTTAAACATATTATTAATAGAGTTAAGTATATCATCTGCAAACATGACGCCCTCGTATTTTAATATATAAGGTAGTTCATTTATGTACATTTTAAACAAGTCAGGCCCTAACATACTACCTTGTGGTATGCCACAACTGTTAACTCTATATTCAGATCTATGTGTGATTTCTCTGTTTTTCACGATACGAGTTATTTCAGTGCATTGCTTTCTGTCTTTAAGATAAGATTTAATATTCTGCATCTGTCTGCATCCCGCGACTTCGTCCGTGTCAGCACATTACAATAACAAAGATGAATCATTTTCCTCGTTTTTTTCCAAAATTTTCACTAGTTATTAGATCCATATCGTCCATCGTCAGTTAACTTCAATCGAGCTAAGTAAACTTATACCTCTTTCCACAGGCAGTTAAACAATGCTCCCGCATTATATAGAACATAAAAGTTCAGTGTTCCTCGGAGTTTTTATGACAGTGATCCTTATTTTATTAGCATACCTAAAGGTTCTTTAGAAGGGAGAATTATTTTGAACAGCCGCGAATATAAGGCTAAGTTTCGAAATGCATATTTTGTTGTTTTTAAACTCCTAAAAGTTTTATGAAAGCGCTCAACAGCGCCATCTATTTGTGATCGAATAACAATATTTGTCTAATTTAATCCAATAGATGTCGCTTTTGCGATAACCTCCTGAGTCCAGTGTGAATTGGTCAGAATCACAGAAATAAGATCTAGATAGAAGCGCTATGTCGCTCCATTTGTATGAACACGAGCGTGTCACTTTTTTCATACCTACTGCACAGTATAGCAATATCCCTACAGTAGTGAAACTAATGTACTTGCGCAGAGCAACGGAGGGGTACCCGCGGGGAAGCGGGCGGCGCGGATCCGCGTACACAAACTCGCGGAGTTTGTGTACCTGCCCGCGCAGGGGTGACGCTGGCGCGTTGTCTACGAGTTTTGTGTTGTAAAACGATAACTTATCTTATAAATTATTATAAAATTGGGATGTAATATGTGTTCAGTGTCCGGATGTAAATCTGATTCAAAAAACAAAATGGATTTAAATTTTCATAAATATCGGCTCACAGTTCACACTAATATTGTGTTGGCCTTGGCGGCATTTATTTGCATATCTGTTTTATTGTTTACGTTGTAAGAAGTGTAACATGGAGAGAAACAATAAAGAATAAATTAAAAATCTGTCAAATACCCTGTTACATACTAATTAGTACCTACCTAGCTAGGTACACACTACACAGGGCCATACATCAAAAAATGTTACACTTAGTGTAACATTTTGACCTTTGGACCGCCCTTACCGCGCACGTTATAAGAGCGAGTTTTGAATGGCTTCTGTTACACCTGACGTGTGGCCTACCGTACCTACCAATTGTTATATGATTAATTGTTGGATACTTTATATATTCCTACTTTATTATTCGTAGATAATATATTCGAATGCGTCTTCATTATATTAATCCTTCGATAGTGGATTCTTGGAAATCTATTGTTATTTTATTGTATCTTGCTCACCGGTGAGCTTTTGGGGCTTGATGGGTAATGAAATTTTTAAATCCATACTAATATTATAAATACGAAAGTGTGTCTATCTGTATGTTACCTCTTCACGCCTAAACCGCTGGACCGATTTTGCTGAAATTTGGCATGGAGATACTTTGAGTCCCGGGAAAGGACATAGGATACTTTTTGTTCTGGAAAAATGTACGGTTCTCGCACGATAAACGAGTTTTGGCACAACGAAGTTGCGGGCATCATCTCGTAGAGAATTGAAATCATCTAAAAATAAAGTTTCACGTAAATATAGATTAAACAGATTAAATGATAACATTACAAGCACAATATTTTATTTTTATTTTATTTCCCGTTTCGTGGCAACCCTGGCATATCTGCTCGGTACCTACACCGGTGGCGGCATCGTGCGACATCAAAGGCGTTTCGTTACTGTAGGGATAATATTGCTATACTGTGCCTACTGTGACGTTACAAGAGTGCTTTAGTGATGGGAATACCCGTACGCGCGGAATCGATTCAAAGGAATCGCCGCGCCCCGCCTCTTTTGCCATTTTAATAGGTATATCGATTTTTAATCGATTATTATTCGAGTTCATAGACAGAGGAATGATAAATCTTAAGATACGTGCTTGCCAGGACAGCTAGTAATCTAATATATATAAATCTCCTGTCACGATGTTTGTCCGCGATGGATTCCTAAACTACTTAACCGATTTTAATATTTTTTTTAAATGTACGTGCTTTTTTCCAACTTGAGAGATATGATAACTTAGATCTTTAATTATAGATCTGTGGTCAGAATGGTAAACGATGCTGAATTCTACATGATCACAGCAACAGCAAAGCACGCCGCACGGTTCACAGAAATCGGCGCAAATCATTTGCATTATAAAATTAAGGGAAGCTCATACTGCCCCCTGAAATCCTGGGGACGCCCATGCTGCTTTCTCCTAAACTCTAATCACCATTCACCTGCGCTTATCACTAACCAAAGTGAAAGGCATCTTAGGGCTCCCGCTCACGGGCCACCAGCCACAACCACAAAACGCCGCTACCGGCATATTTCCTGTAGTTTTCAACTTTTCATACATTTTATATGGAGTCGCCGCACACGATTGACGCCGCGCCGGTGACCGCTACCTTTGTGCCTTTAATCTTGTTTGTGGCGACACTTATACAATAGACAATAGTACTAACCAGTAAGTCATCTCCCATCTAGCGACCGAGGCAGAAGTTTTCAAGCCGGCCTTCGCTGCACTTCGTCTTTACCACATATTGAATGTTGGCGAGGAATGCGCGGACGCCTACTACACTCCATAGCGGACGCGAAGGGAGGTGTGTTCTGAACTTGGGCAGTGTACTAGTCATCACGTCTTCGCCTCTGCCTAGTAGTATACATAATCCGACGTTAACTCAGAGACGTAGGTTACCGTTCTACGTTCAGTTTGATGACAGGCTGATGGCTAAATAGTACCATCAGAGAAGTTGATTCCTAGACAGATGGCGGATCCTAGTAGTTTGGTCGACTTATGTCAAACCCAGTCGACACACGACTTACTTTGAATTGACATTATCCAACCAAATGACGTAGGAGTCGTAGGACCGCCGAATCAACTTCTCTGATAGTACACAATAAGGGCTCCATTCCACCGCGGCGCACGGAGAGACTACGCGCGTGTGTCAAGCTTCGCTTTGTAAGAAATTATAATAGGTATGTGACTGTGTCCACTGCAACCCACGTGGCCGTTCACGAATATATTACTTTGACTTGAGTCAATTCGTGCGTAGCGTGTCCGTGGGTTGCAGTGGACACAGTCACATATATTTTCTTGCAAAGCGAAGTGTCTCCGTACGGCGTACGCTGCGGTGGACTGACGGCATAAACTATAAAGAAAGGTCAGTCCGTCAATGGTTAGACGTTCAGTTTCGCGTCAATATTACCAGATCACTGACCTCCATTATACAAGTACAAGGACAGATGATACCCAGCTGTTTTTTTGTACCTATTTGAAGCGGAATCAGCACCCCCAATACGGGGGAAGAGAACTAAATCTGACGTATCACGTAACTTGCAAATGGCCGCTCAATAGCTACCCAACTAGCAAAATTTGGTTCTGATTAAATAAGATTTGCGTTTTCGTGAAGACTTGAAGCTTTTGGAGTAGACTTAAGATAAGTAAAAATCAAAACCATCTTGTAAAATGTGTATATTTTATAGCTTAATCATACTAATCTATTAAAAAAATAATATGACAATATTATTATGACTATAATATTTACTAGTATATCTATAAATTACAATAATAATTATTTTTATCAAAAAATTAAAACCGCTTCAAACAAAAACAATAACATGTTGAAAACTAAAAAGTACTTATTAACCCTTAAACAGGCTGCGGACGAATGCTTCCCACATAGATTTTTCGATGCCGTAGCCAGGTTTTGGTAGCGAAAAGCCCACAATCTGTCATAATTTGAGCATAAATATTTACTCTGTGGTTCCGATTTTGCAAACTCACTGCCGCACTCAGAATGGAACATTAATTAGTTAAATGTAATTAATTCAAAATTTTGACATAAGCCCCATACATTATCTGTCAAACTCTTCATTAAATTGAAGGTTAATCACAATTAAATGTCTCTGAGTACGGCGGTCAGTGTATCTGAAAGTATTTGACACTGATAGCCATTTGAGTTTTGACTGTCCGTTACTAGGTTACGGCATTGTTTTTGTGTGACAGTGCAAGTTTTATTTAGAATTTAGATTATGGCGAAATAAAGAAAGATAGGTCGTGCATTTTTTTGATATATTACAGAGTTTGAGTTTTTCTATCAAGATTTACATTATTTCTAGTTGATTTCTTACTAAATTGTCTAAAATAAGGCAAATAATAATGTGGGGAACATGTGACCATAGCCTATTGAGTGGTATTATTTTGTGGGAGTCATATATCCATTGCCTGTTCAAATTACCTTTTTTATACTAGTCTTTTCACCCGACGGTGTTTGTGATTTTTTTACTGAAAACTGCCCATGATTAAGATTTGTTTCACACAAATTATACTAAAATCGGGATTCTATTGCAAAATCTATTCTCTAGAAACCCAGAAATGAGCACCTTTATTATTTTTTCAATATGAACAAACAAACATTCGAGACTTATATATATATACTTATCACATAAACTGAAGTCTGTACCAGGCAATGGGATTATGTTTTCCCACATTTTTTTTCAGTAATTTCAGTGTTTTTCAAAGAATTTGTTGATAGGGAATCATACAGAGCGCTATTCAAAGCCTAAATCCATATATGACACTTTATTTCTTGCAGCGGATTTTCGGGGCCTGTTTAAGGGTTAAAATAATAATTCTTACTTTTTAGTAGAGCATCTTTCTGAATTTACTATAACCTCAAATATATCTGCATACTATCTTCATTATTTTGAAGTCGGTACCAGCTCAGAATCGTAAATTCTATAACAAAATATTTTAAATTTTTGGGACTGGTACCGACTCCAAAATTATGAAGTTTGTATACAGCAATAGTTGAGGTTAAGGCAAATTCTGAAAAAGGCACTACTACTAAAGAGTTCGGTTTTAATTTTTTGTTAAAAATAATAACTCCACTCTTTTTAGATATCTATAAAGGCTTTCTGTAAAGAGCAAAGATTAATGTAACATTGTATCCAGGATACACCTTCATTATATTAAAACCCATTATCTAAATTCTGAGTTGACTACCACTTCTATGGCGACCATGCTACGCCTGCACGCGTAGCATGGTCACCATAGAAACGGTTTCTTTCTACGGAAGAATTGACAAAGTGACAGTTAAAAAATAGAAATTCGCCATTTTGTCGATAAAATCTGTCAGTTTGTCGATTTTTTCCCCCCTGCCCTTTTCGCCAGCCCTGCTGCAGAAGCTAAGGTTGAATTTGTTATGTTAAAAGTGTTCGAACCTTTTGGCTTTTTGTATGGAGCGTGGCATACAGAGGCGTGCAGAGGTTTTTGACATGGGGTAAGCAGCGGTATCGATTAAGTAGTTTTGGCGTGAAAGCAAAACAGACAGACAAACAAAAAGAGATATTTTCGCATAAATTGTAATATTAGTGTGGATATAAATTAAAAACTATGTTTTTTAAACTATTATAATATATGAGTACGTTCTGTTATGAAGAAACAAAAAAACGCCATCTGTTGTCACGTGTTGGAACTACAATGAAAGTTCATTTGCGTTCACATGTGTGCTAAGCTAAAGTAAATAAAACGCCATCTATTGTTATATATTAGAAATGCAATGTGAATTCATTTTCATCGATATTTCCATGGAAATTAGATACATAATATATTTTTGTCTTATAAAAATGTAGCCTATGTCCTTTCTCAGGCTCTAGACTAACTGTGTACAAAATTTTATTACAATCGGTTCATTAGTTTTGGCGTGAAAGTGAGACAGACAGAGATACTTTCGCAGTTAATATAAAATATATCTAATATATAAAATTCTCGTGTCACAATGTTAGTCCACGAACTCCTCCGAAACGGCTTTACTGATTTTTACCAAACTTTATATGCATATTCAGTAAGTCTGAGAATCGGCTACTCGGTACTTATTATATTGATAAGTGCATTTGTTGAATAAATAATAGTAAATTATTACAACTCGAGAAAAACGACGACCATGATAGCGATGGACGTTGCCATGGTGACATACTTTATTCAGTCACTTCAATAAAATAATACGGGCGATATACTTTATAATATGGCAAAGAAACGTTTGCCGGGACAGCTAGTAATATTATAAAATGATAAAATAAATTAGTACATGAATATGAATAACATGAAACTTTCGAGTAGTACTTACATTTCATTTTTGTTGCTGGTTTAATTGTTGTAACTCAGGTACACGTACCTACCTTTCGACACAAATCACAATTAGAATCTTTTCACTGAATGATAATTGTGAAAACTTGTTACCTATTTTAATTTTTAATAAATACACATTTTTACACAACACAAACCTCACAATCAAATAACATTTTTAAGAAATCAAAAAACGCACTCAATATAGAAATTAGAAACTCAGTAATAACAAATATCTAATAAACTGTTAAATGTACAAACTTTTAAATGTTAAAATAATAAAAATCTTCTAAGATAACTATAAATATACTGGCGCAAACAAAAATAATATGTTACAGTGCTCATCACATGAAAAAATGGCCTCCCAAAATACAAAACACTTCTGTAATGTAAACAAATATAAACCGTACTAAACAAAAATGCACTATGTGCATATGTGATTAATTAGATTTCCGTCTATTATTTTTACTCGGATTATAGGCAACGAACATATCCGATTACTTCCGAACGCGCCATTACGCCGGCTCTCGGAACTCATGCCGCAGGATCTGGCCAAGTAAATCGCACACGCACACACGTTTGCGAACAGTGTACGAATACGAAAATCTTAACTCACACATATAGGTGGGGTCTGCGTAAGATGGAGTGCCTATTGGTGCGTACCTTCGCGCGGCGCGCCTAGTTACCACTTACCGACTTATGTTTAAGTAGTTTTGCAAATTAGTTTTTGCTATTTTATAAATTTAGGCGTTTTAAGTGTATTCATTTTTTACTTTATATAATAACTAACGTCATCTAAAACGCGCGAAAGTTAAATTAAAATATGTGCATAGCAAGTATTTATCATTAGGTAAGCAGTGCTTTTATGCCTTTATGGTACGCACGTCCGTGGTGGCATACCTACCTTTCGTGTACTCCTATGAAACTTACGTCAATCGACAGAGAAAATAATTACAAACAACAAATACTCTTTGACAAAATGTCGTAAATGTTCAGGTACTTTTCCCTTTCGATTGGCGTATGTTTCATAGGTGTACACCAAAATACGAAAGGTATGCCAATAGGGTTCATTGTTCTTTGGTAATTCACTTTGAAGCGGAGCGACCCGCTAGTATAAATTGACCCTAAAGGTATAAATTCGGATCTTAGTCGCGAGCGCCCGCGACCGTCACAAACTCAAATAAAATGATACTTTAAGACGTAAACTATAGAGTTCATTTTACTCTACCCGACTAGTTTTTACGCCACAAGCGGCGGCAGCATGACTCGCCAGACACATGTCAATAGAAAATTATATCTATAGTCTACTCAAGTTTAAATCATAATATTTTATTTTAAAACAACACTATATTTTCAAAATAGCTATGAAAAGTACCAATAATATGGACATAACGCGATGAATGATAATGCATGGTATTGTGGGGACATATTGTATCCATATTCCATATTATACTATCATGTGACATTGGTGACCCAGACGTGGCAGTGATGATGATGATGATGAATATAATTTGAATAGTAGCATATGCTTTCAGTTCTTAAAACAGCGCCCAAACCCCCAAACTTGTATCTATAAGGAATCCGGAGTTCTCTTAGTATCTTCGGAACCATAGTATACCTTGATGCGAAATATTACTGGTAGCATTAGCATTTTGGTAGCATATGCTTAGGATACTCCTCATAAAACCAAAATCACCATATGTTTCCATATAAATTTTGAGGAGTTCCCTCGATTACTCATGGATCCCATCATCAGGTCACCACTTTTGTGAACATGGTACCAAATTGGAGTGAAACATAATACAACAAAACAACAAACATTTTGAACATCGGTTCACAAACGGCGGAGTAATCGTTGAACATACAAAAAACTATATACAGGTGTAACATAGTTAAGTGGTAATACTTTATGCCTTAGGGTGCGTATTCCTTGTAGAGATTTAGAGATAAACTACGATAACATGGCGCGCCCCTCCAAAATTCAAAACGTTTGAAGTGCGTTGTCTTGCGCGGTCGGCTAGTTATGATTATACTCCACTCGGGCTAACTTGTCGCTAGCGGTCATTGACTCACTGTCAAAAACTACCTGTCATTTTCCATATAAAACCACGATTGACAATATCTGACACTTCATTGTCAATCGCGGTTTATATGGAAAATAACAAGTTTTTGACAGGGAGTCAATGACCGCTAGCGACAAGTTAGCCCGAGTGGAGTATAGTTGACAATGAAATAAGAAACAGTGAAATATTACGAGTACTGGTTGATTGGTACAAATACATACAAACTCTTTCATAAGGATATGACTACACACATTGAAACAGTCATTTGGAGGGGCGCGCCATGTTATCGTAGTTTATCTCTAACTGTGAAAGTAGCAGCGCTGAAAGCCCAATTTTTTAAAATTCCTGTATAGCATACGCTTCAGCGTCACGATTTTCCCCATACAAAAGTGAAGAAAAATGGTCTTTCATCGCTGCTACTGTGAACTCTATACGAGAAACACACACCCTAAAGTATTAGCATTTAGTTTTGTTACACCCTGTATAACCTCCTCCTTTTTGGAAGTCGGTTAAAAAATATACACACTTAAATATTTATGTAGCCCCTTATAGTTCTCATTGTAGCCGCCGCTATACTATCGAAAACCCACTTCGAGCAGATCTCTTCTGTGTCAACTCCTATTGTAACATCAGCGCCATCTTGGATATTATTTTGCGTCAATCCGCCATTTTGAAAACCGCCACTTTGGAAACCGCCACTTTGTGTAACATATTTGAAGTACCCGGCATTTTGAGTGCCGCCAACTTGTGTTCCTGCAGTTTTGCAACTTGGCTTATCCGTCAGGAGTGCGCCACACATGGTGAGGAGTTGTAAGATGGCGTTCCTCTGTACCGCGTCGCGTGTGACATGGACAGACATACCTCGGAATATGTTGTACGCGTACGCGCGCTTCATACGCCCTAGCGCCCAACGCTCGACGCGCGCTCTCTGTAAAATAAAAAACATTGCAAGCATTAAAACAAAAAGCATATAATATAATACATTCATTGAAACCAGGCCAGCTACGCAGGAGTAATTTTATAGTGCCCAAGTGTGTGCGCAGTACACAAGAGCACTCTCTATTCCTTTACTCTCATAACCCAGTGGGACGGCAGATCGACACGACTGGCGAGAGATCAGGCGCTGGACCGACTTTTTACATGCCCATCCGCCGCATCGATCATCTTACTTGTCAGAAAAGGTGATCAGCCTGCATTGTCCTAACCAAACTTGGAAATAACATGCTTCCAACGCGGGAATCGAACCCACGACCTCCGAGTCAAGAGCCGCGCTCTATACCACTAGACCACGGAGGCGTCAAGTTAGTCAATAAAAGGATGATGGCCAATGAAATATGTATGGAGACTGGACATTTAAAATATTTTTTCAAGTGACCAAATAGCATTACTCGTTAACATCCAAGTGTTGGACACTCATCATAATTGCAGAGGACCCTTCATGTCAAAAACCCTTATTGAAATGTACCACACATATTTACCTGAGCTATCTTCATGAGATGCTTTACTTCGTACCCCACATGGTGGACCCATCTGTTCTGTCTCACGGAGTCCAAAACTCATGCAGCACCCACCACTCTGCAGCCCCTCACTGCTCCCAGCAGAGCGTTCACAGTCCGGGGTTTCTCCAGGCTGATCATCCCGCTCTGGGTCAACACTGCCCCCGGGTCAATTCTGACTTTACATTTTGTGGTTGGGCCAATTTTGACCTTCGATTTTAAATTTGAACTTGTCGGGTCAATTCAGCCCTTACATCTTATGTCAAATCAATTGTCTTCAGCTCAGCTTCAGGTTTTTTAGGCATCAAATCAATTCGTACTCTGCATTGGTTAGAATTAATTTCACATGTACACCAGATATGTTCATGTTCTCCTTGTCAATATATTTTAGCTGTTCGGTAAACAGATCAGCTAAGTTCTCCGGACACTGCGTCGAACACGAACCCAGGACCACACAGTCAGTTTTCTTGTCACCTTTGCTCTGGATCACTCAATTCAGTTGTTTTTTGTCAATCGTAGTATGATTTCGACAGAAATATCGCATAGATTTGCTCGATAGGATTTGGTGAATTAAAGAAATTTACTATATTTGGCGTTCTATTACAATTTGAGGTGCAGATGTGGTATTGTAATTTTAGACTTTCTTTTTTTGGTGTTAAGTAATTATTTTTGGCTATCATAGCTTAGGCTATCAGAGCATTTTATGGTGGTCATTATATTGGTTTCCTAATAAATATACACACACTTAAATATTTATGTAACGCCTTATAGTTCTCATTCTAGCCGCCGCTACACTATCGAAAACCCACTTCGAGCAGATCTCTCCTGTGTCAACTCCTATTGTAACATCAGCGCCATCTTGGATATTATTTTGCGTCAATCCGCCATTTTGGAAACCGCCATTTTGAAAAACGCCACTTTGTGTAACATAATTGAAGCACCCGGCATTTTGAGTGCCGCCAACTTGTGTTCGTGCAGTTTTGCGACTTGGCTTATCCGTCAGGAGTGCGCCACACATGGTGAGGAGTTGTAAGATGGCGTCCCTCTGTTCCGCGTCGCGTGTGACATGGACAGACATACCTCGGAATATGTTGTACGCGTATTCGCGCTTCATACGCCCTAGAGCTGAACGCTCGACGCGCGCTTTCTGAAAAATAAGAACATGGGAAGCATTAAAACAAAAAAGTATACATATATTAATTATTTATAGAGGGTGTAACAAAACTAATTGATAATAGTTTAGGGTATATACATATAGAGAGTAAAAGCGCTGAAATAGCAACTTTTTTTTTAAATTATGTATGTGAAAATTCCTCAAGGAAACTCTCTACAAGGAACACATACACGCCCTTAAGTATTATTTTAGTTTTGTTACACCCTGTACATTGCAGTGACAAGACTGCAAGCTATACAGGGTGCAATTAAACTTTCCTGCCAAATTTTGTCCAGGGCTTAGGTATCATTAGGAGAGTCCATTTAACCAAAAAAAAATTGGGGGTTATTTTTTTTCAATGACATAACGGTCACTCGCGGCGCGGGGGAATGAGCGGGGGTTACGCGGGGAGAAGCGCGCGCGCGGGGGCACGTCACGCGCGGCCGACGCATCGTGTTCATTAATTGCAGTGTTTTTTAGGATAACTTTCGGAAGCTATTTCTCAACATTTTAGTACTGAGTGATCATAAAAGAAAAATTAAGTGTATTTTTATTTTTAACAAGGATCAATATATCAAAATTTGGCAGGAAGGTTTAATTGCACCCTGTATTGGTAAGCTTGTCAATGAAAGCATGATTATATTATGTATAGAGACTGGACTTTTAAAATATTATTTCATGTGACCAAATGGTATAATTACTCATTAATATTAAACATTTTGGGCATTCGTCATTTACAGTGGACCCTTCATGTCAAAATAATAGTATATTTTTAATAAGTTAAAACCGGCTTCTTCCTTCAACCAGCATCTTTTTAGTAAAAGGTGGCCCCGTGCGAGTTTCTTACGCCGGTTCTTCTCACCGGGTTAGTTCCAGAACCGGTGGTAGGCATCATGTAGACGTTCTAAAAGTGTTAACTTTGTTAACCTATTTAAATCTAATATTTTTATTTTGAAAAACTTCAAAATTGTACGTAAGTAAGAATTAAAATTCCCTATGTACAAAAACTACAGAACCGATTTTGATGAAACTTGCAGTTTTCCCTAAGTTGAACCATAACTAGTACCTACAATAAAAAAAAAACAATCACTTAAATCGGACTTGTAGTTCCAGAGATATGCGGAAACAAACATAAAAACATACTAAATAATTATATACATTTTTTAAATTTGGCAAATTTGTTTAGACGCTGATACAGACAACATGATATAGACAGTTCTGGAAATATTACAATATACATACGAGTTCAATTGATATCTTATATCTTTAAACGAGAAATGGGCATTGTCCAAAAAAATCACATGTACTTTTTATTTTTTTTTTCGTTAAAATAGAGTATTTTAAGAATATAAATTAAATAATTTTGAAATTCATTGGCTAGTTTTTTCTCAATAAATTTTTAAAGTTTCGCTCTGACGTCATCATCAGCGGCCAATTAACCTCTGCAGTATGTTTTTTTTCCTTTCAATCTTATTTATAATGGCTGGTTCGTCAAATGCAAGTTATCTTTATGTGAAAGCTGATACGAGAAGCTTACCAAAAGATCGAAACGTAATGTTGGTCGAATTTATTGCTAATTTAACGCCATTGAAGGTCAAACTAAGGTTTAACATATTTGTTCAAAAATATAAGTAACTAATGGGTATTTTTTTCGTTTATATACAGAAAAACGATCACTGACCTTATTCCTCGAAATGTTTTTGTAATGAGCAAAATTTAAAAAAAATGGACAATCCCCATTCTTGTATATATAACTATATATATAATTGGAATCTCAGAATCGGCTCCAACGATTTTCATGAAATTTAGTATATAGGGAGTTTCGGGGGCGATAAATCGATCTAGCTAGGAATCATTTTCATAAAATGTCATTTTATGTGTGTTTTTTGAATTTTTTGAATACCGAGAGAGAGAGCGAGTATTTTTTAAAGTCTGTTAAAAACCCTCATTAAAACATTGTGCATACCTGTGAGATCTTCATGAGATGTTTAACCTCGTACCCCACATGGTGGACCCATCTGTTCTGTCTCACGGAGTCCAAAACCCATGCAGCACCCACCACTCTGCAGCCCCTCACTGCTCCCAGCAGAGCGTTCACAGTACGGGGTTTCTCCGGACTGATCATCCTGATCTGGGTCAACACTGCCCCTGGGGTCAACTCTGACCTTATATTTTGTGGTTGGGCCAATTCTAACCTTCTATTTTCATTTTGAACTTGTTCTTGTGTCAAATATATTGTCCTCAGCTCAGCTTCAGGTGTTTTAGGCATCAAAATATCTTTCTTGCATCCATTCTTTGCATTTATGTCACATACACCAGATATGTTCGTATTCCCCTTATCAATATTTAGCTGTTCGGTAAACAGATCAGCTAAGTTCTCCGGACACTGTGTTGAACATGAGCCCAGGACCACACAGTCTGTTTTCTTATCAATTTTGCACTGGACCACTCCGTTCAATTGTTTGATCGCTTTCGTGATGATTCGTCGCTCTGTGCGTGACATGCCCGTTACAACCTGAAAATTTGAGTTTTTTGAGTTGAGTAAGCGAAAAATTTACCAACACTATTAGTGAGGGAGCCCTAGACAAATATTTTTTTGATTACTAACAAGCAAATTTTTTGTGAGTAGGTAGAGCTTGTCTAGCTTTAAATGACGCGCCCCTCCCTCGTATTCTCAGTACAAAATTGTGTCATTTGTATGA
Organism: Polyommatus icarus; assembly: GCA_937595015.1. Classification (NCBI taxonomy): domain Eukaryota; kingdom Metazoa; phylum Arthropoda; class Insecta; order Lepidoptera; family Lycaenidae; genus Polyommatus; species Polyommatus icarus. The sequence continues at coordinate 16,753,357 of OW569340.1, forward strand.
ACTAGTGAAGTGGTGGGGTGCGTCATTTCAAATTAGACAAGCTCTACTAGCTTTATTTTGATAAGACAAACAACATTATTATCTGCGAAAAATCTTGAAAGTGGTAGCTAACAGAAATAGAAAGGATTTCATACTTTGATTTTATGTTCTTAAAATATGGATTGTTCTATTTGTAGGACAATGTTAGTCTTAAATTATACAGGGTGCAATTAAACCTTCCTGCCAATTTTTTTCCACGGCTTAGGTATCATTAGGAGAGTTAACCAAAAAAATTGGGTGTTATTTTTTTTCAATGATATATTTTATCGTATCGTTGCAGAACGGTCACTCGCCGCGCGGGGGAATGAGCGCGGGTGACGCGGGGAGAGACGCGCGGCCGACGCGTTCATTAATTGTAGTGTTTTGTAGGATAACTTTCGGAAGCTATTTCTCAACATTTTAGTACAGAGTGATTATAAAAGAAATAATCGGCCAAGTGCGAGTCAAACTCGCGCACTACCGTACCATTATAGAGCAAAATTAGGCCAAAAATGGTGTTTTTTGTATGGGAGCCCCCCTTAATTATTTATTTTATTTTAATATTATTATATTATTGTTAAATATTAAAGTACACATAAAACTAAGGACTTTGACAGAAAATCAAGTACCTACTTGTTGCCATTATTGATATAGAGCCAAAAAGGCCAAAAAAATCACGTTTGTTGTATGGGAGCCCCCCTTAAATATTTATTTTATTTTTAGTATTTGTTGTTATAGCGGCAACAGATAATACCTACACAATCTGTGAAAATTTCAACTCTCTAGCTGTTACCGTTCTTGAGTTACAGCCTGGAGACAGACAGACAGACGGACAGACGGACAGACAGACGGACAGACATCGAAGTCTCAGTAATAGGGTCCCGTTTTTACCCTTTGGGTACGGAACCCTAAAAATACGTGTATTTTTATTTTTAACAAGGATCAACATATTAAAATTTGGCAGGAAGGTTTAATTGCACCCTGTATAACTATTAACCTACCAGTATACAAAAAATCAGCTGGTTAGGGTTCCATTTTAGGGTACCGTAGTCAACCAAGTTTTGTTGATTACAGAACCCTAAAACGTAGTAGCTTAATTTTGATAAGACAAACAACATTATTTGTCTTATTAAAATAAAGCTACTCACAAAAAATTAGATTGTTAGCAATAAAAAAAAAATTGTTCCAGGGCTCCCTGACTATATGGAGTAAGGTAAGTCCTTATGTGTTCAATAACACTTGGACACTACAAACATTATTTCTGCGGAGTTAGCTTGGGTTTAGCAAAATCGGCCGCCTTATCGAAATAAGGGGCCGTCACTGACCTCCATTAAACAAGAACGCTGGACCTATGATACGATACCCTTTGAAATGACAGCTGTTTTTTGTGCCTATTTGAAGCGGAATCAGCACCCCAATGCGGGGAAGAGAACTAAATCTGACGTAAACATGACGTTTAAAAGTCGCTATATTGGCGCTGATAGCAGTAGTGGGAGTACTTGGAACTAGTACTAGTTTCTACCACCGTAGTGATTATAATATTCTCTTTGGTTTCTACAACCAATAGCGATTGAGCAGCCATTTGCAAGTTACGTCAGATTTAGTTCTCTTCCCCCGCATTGGGGGCGCTGATTCCGCTTCAAATAGGTACAAAAAACAGCTGGGTATCCTATGTACTTGTATACTGGAGCCTGGAGGTCAGTGGGGGCCGTCCATTAACCATGTGATGTTTTTTTTGGCATTTAGGAACTGTTACTACTTAGTAATAGACACTCACGATCCTCATCCCCGTGTCTGTCTGTCTGTGTTTGGGCGTGCCGCGGGCGAGCATGCGGCGCGCCATGCGCTCGGCTGTCGCCAACTCCTTCCTCTGCCTCGGGGTCATTTTGGTCTGTTTCGGCGCTGGGGTCTGGTCTTCCTCTGAAATTGTTGTTATAAATAATTAAAATAATTAAATTATTGTATAATATATTATAATATAGTATTATTTTATTATATTGCTTTATGAGGATAGAATTATTTTATAATTTTAATTTTAGTTCTAAATACTTTTAGCACATCACCCTCTCTCCAGCAATTTGTTCCTTTCTTTCAAAGGTTGCCTGGAAGAGATTGCTATTTAGTAATAAGACCGCCTTTGTACACTCTCATCATTTTATTGTGTTTTTATTTTATGTGTGTGTTTGTAATTATTGCGATGTGCACAATAAAGTATATTCATTCATTCATTGTTACATTACATACTATTTATACTTTTATACTAGTACTAGCCCGACGGACGTTGTTTCGTCATAAATCATATGGTTTTTCCCCTTATTTTATAAAGATGAGCTTACCGGACTCGGCCTCGGTGGTCGCGTCAAGTTCCCGGTTGGTGAACAGTTTCCGTCGGGACTTCCCCGCCGGCTCGGGGCTGGTCGACATCGGTAGCGCGCGCCGCGGCGCCGTGTTCACGCGGACCGCCTCGCCTGCAAACGATCGTACATATCATCTGATGATAAGCGGTCATCGAGAATAGCCGCGCACTGACCAAGCGAGCGGCCTCGCGAGGCAGCCACGGACATTAGGCGGGTCCACACTACTCGAGCAGGACGGACGAGGCAGGCATGCTCGCCGAGGGCGATGGCGTACGCATGCCGCGCGAGGCGGCCTCGGTCTCTAAGTTTTCTAATCCGAGGCTGCCTCACGCGGCATGACCGAGCCACCACAAGGCTTAGCCAGCATCGATGCTCAGTTTAACTTGAAACGCACAATTAACACGCAACGAATAAGCGAGGCAAAACACCACCGTCTCGAGGAAGCGCGGCAAACGTACCGAGGCCAGGCGCTCGCTTGGTCAGTACGCGGCTACTAACGTATTAGTACTATTAAAGTAGTAGTACTATTATGTTTATATAGTTCTTGCTATCAACGAGCGCGCGTAGCCTTTATTTGTAGTTGTAATTGTTAATAGACATTTTCGCTAGTGTGCGTACCCGACGGAGCAGTCAGTAGCGAGCGAGTCATGTACGCGTGTATAGAAATTTCACTCACACAACTAAGGGCGCCGCGCGCACGTAGATTGCAAGAACTGTGCCGGATCGGGATTGGATAAGAAAATATATTACCTTGTCCCTGTCATTATTTACGCACCACACATTCCCACGTATCCCCAGTGTAGCCAGGTGACCTACCACGAAACCGTTTTGAGACTCAAACAATCATGCGCGTGCGGTCTTTATAGGCAAAAAGGCAGTGCTTGCCTTGCCATTCACAGATAACAGATATTTTAATTTAACTTTCGTACTTTTTAAATGACTCATGACGTTAATTTTTTAATAATACATAATAGTAAAAAATATAGTAAAAAAATAAATATACACATTTAAAACGCCTCAATTTATAAAATAGCAACATGTAATCAGGTACACGCGCGAACGGGTTCACGAGAGGTCAAGATAGGCTCAGTGTTGAGGTGCCTGCCGTGCGCGTATGTGTGAGTGTGTCCGTGCACAGCCGAAAACGCACACAACCATGAATATCGAATGCGATTGTGTACTGCAAGCTCTGCGGCAGACACCAGCAGTGTTGCCAACTATGGGGATATCCCACTTTTAATAGGGAAAAATTAAATATATAGTGCGTATTTTAGGGAGTAAAAATATCATATTATATTCATGGGCGCGAAATTTTTTAAGCAAAAATGTATATTTATTTGGTTTTTATTACTGTTTTTATATAAATAATGACATCATGAGTGACGTTTTTGCCGCAAACACAATAATTGCGGTCGGCTGAAGTAGTATTTTCAGCATTTTGATCTCTCAGTGGAAAGTACCCCAAGTAATAAATAATATATTTAAATAATAGTTGGGGAGTTCTGGTTGAAATTCAATGTGTTTTCAAGTTAATTTAAGGGGGAAATTTTTGAACAGTTGGCATCACTGGCGCCGCGGCCGGCGCGGGCGCGCGCCTTGCTGACGGCGATCGGAACTACTCGTGAATTATAGTCGTGAGCAATCGGATATAATCCGAGTAAAATGAATAGACGCAATTAATCTAACTAATTACGTACAATATGTACATTATGCATTTTTGTTTTGTGAGGTTTATAATATTTTTTTACATTTTACATAGCTGAAATTTTTAGTGTTTTGGGAGGCCATTTGCTTTTTTCATGTGATCGAGAACTGTTACTATATTATATTATTATTTTTGGTTTTATAGTTTTCTAAGAATGTTTTAGATTTTAATATTCGAAAGTTTGTATAATATTTAACAGTTTAACATTAATAATTGCGTACATTCATAAAGTATCACTCACTTGGATAAGATAATTTGTGGTGGCCGAAATTTTGCATTTATTTACATCGTATTATGGATCGGATCTCAAGTAACCGGAACCTTGATTATGTGAAAAGACAAAAGTTAAGCTGATTAGGTGAGTACTTAAAATATACTAGATACAAAAATGAAAAAGTTGTAAAAGAAAAAGTTTTTGTTTTGTTTTGTTTCACGCCAAAACTAATGAACCGATTGTAATAAAATTTTGAACACAGTTAGTCTAGAGCCTGAGAGAGCCATAGGCTACATTTTGATGAGGCAAAGATATATTATCTAATTTCCATGGAAATATCGATGAAAATAAATTCACATTGTATTTCTAATACGTAACAATAGATGGCGTTTTTTTATTTATTTTAGCTTAGCGCACAATATTAATATGTTGTATGGTAATTGGTATACATCGATGAAATAAACTCTCATTGTAGTTCCAACGGGTGACAACAGATGGTGTTTTTTATTTCTTCATAACAGTACGTAATTATACTAATTAGTTTAGAAAATAGTTTTCAATGTATATCCACACTATTATTATTATATTAATATAGTAGTATATATTAATTAATAATAATTAATTAAGTAAGTATATATTAATTTATGCGAAAATATCTCTTTTTGTCCGTTTGTCTGTCTGTTTTGCTTTCACACCAAAACTACTGAACCGATATCGCTGCATTACCAGTGTCAAAATCTTGTGCACGCCCCTGCAAACAATCGAACGAGAATGCAGCCCTAACAACGTCATTTCACGTTTGTTTGCAGGACGCGGCATTCTCGTACGATTGTTTGAGTCTGAAAACGGTTTCGTGGTACGGCTCCAGGATCGACTTTATGTCGTGTGTCTGATATTACCTGGAGTGGCATCAGATTTGTCCTTGGAGGTATCCTTAGAGGTATCCCGGGAGGTGTCCGTCTCGTCTGACACCCGCAGCCGCTTGGCCGGCTCCGGGCTGTCGGACAGCAGGTTAGCTAGTGGTATGTTCTCGCGCTCAGCACGGATCTGAAAACATTCGTTGAAGTACATAGCAAGTATTTAGTTTGTTAGCCCTTCAATCTGAAACCTCCTAACCACTGACCTCCATTATACAATAATGGAGGTCAGTGCGCCTAACAAACTGATGAAATATTGAAATACTTTATGTCATGGAAACAACATCCAATATACCTAACATCTTGATCACTGGCCACCATACTGGGTTTATTCGGAACATACCCAAAATAGTGTTTTACTTAGCTATTACATATCTCTGGACTCGGTTGGTTATTTCACATTATCTAATATATATAAATCTCTTGTCACGATGTTTGTCCGCGATGTATTCCTAAACTACTTAACCGATTTTAATGTTTTTTTTAAATGTGTGCTTTTTTCCAACTTGAGAGATAGGATAGCTTAGATCTTTAATTATAGTCGCAATTTAATTATTGCAAATAATTTTACAACCTGAGACTGTCGGCGACCATTGTTTGTGCGACGGGATAGCGATCGACGTTGCCATGGTAACATACTTATTTAGTCACTTTAATAAAATAATACGGGCGAAATACCTACTTTATATGGCAAAGAAACGTTTGCCGGGAAAGCTAGTAAAATATAAAATCAGCCTCAAGCGTCAAGTGTCAACTCACCAGCATCCTCCTGAGAGTGGCCGGCGAGGGGAGGTCGGAGGGGCGTGGCGGGGCGGGGAACAGGCGCTCGGGGAGGCGCCGCCCCTCCGCACACCCCTCCACCCACAGCGGCGACACCACGTGGGCGGCAAGCGCGCGCGCCCGAGCGCGGACCGAGCGGCACCCACCTGTAGTAGAAATAGTTGAATGATTCGTGAATTGAGAACTACGAATAATAAAAACTAAGAAAGCGTAACTCCGTCAAAAAACATGCTCCAAAATACTTGTCAAAAAAGTGAACCTTACATTTGCAATATTTAGGTGGCCTAGAGCGGTATAAAGGCTGACGTTACATGACAGTTCGAAAGGAACCAAATTTTAAACGGTAATAGTATGGGAGTTACGTTTCCTTAGTTTTTATTATTCGTAGATTGAGAAACTATTGTTTCACATATTATTGTAATTGTAAGTTATACAGGGTGTCACAAAACATAGTGATAATACTGTAGGGTGTTCCTTATTTAGAGTTCACTGTCATGGGCATACCTAGGATTTTAGAAATCATGAAAATTGACTTTTAATAATAATTTGATTGAAAAGATATTTTGTTTCCAACACCTCATTTTGTGCAGAGTAGGTAACATTTTTTTAATTCCCACTTGCCAGGAAAATTGATGTGTATTTTATCTTCTCTTATGGGCCTGCGCCCCAAAAAAAAACTTTTTTTTGCAGGCGCAGGCCCAAGTAAATTGCTCTTTCATTGCTGCTACTTGAAAAATTGAGCTCCAGTGGCAAGGCAAGACCGAAATTTTATGTGGGCGAGATACATTTTGCGAAGCCCCCTAAGCCCAAATGGATTATTTTTAGACAATAATAATTTTATAAATAAAATTTGAGTCTCAAAACGCATAAATTCCCAAGAAAAAAAAGACGGGTTGCACTCCGAGAGTGCCGGCAGAAGTGAAAACTTGATTATTAACGTTGTGCATTTTTTAACCCATTTTTTATGAAAATCGAAATAAATAAGTATTAAAAAATAGTTTTTTTTAAATCGATTTTTTAATTAATCGAAACCCTTAAAATCAATTCGAGTTCGACACAAAACACTACTCTCCAACCGTCTTACGGTTTTTCTATGGTTTTTCGATCAGCACGAGAATCTGACGCGAGTTTCACAGTTTTTACCCATACCACAAAAGTGCTCAACGCCGCTAAAGAAGTTTTCACTTCAAAAACCTCGGGGTCCAAGAGGCGCGAGGCCCCTTGGACCGCGAGGCCGTGGGCGGTCGCCCACACCGCACACGCCTTGCGCCGCCTCTGGTGAGCTCTATTTATAGAACACATGTACACATTCCAAAGTATTATCAATATAGTGTATAGAATAGAAAAATGGATTTAATTGGTATCCAAGAAATGGAAAAAGGAAGGGAAGCTAATTCAAAAGATGGACAGATGAGATAAACAATGTAGCCGTACCTGGAGTAGACTGGAGAGGAACAGGGAAAGGTGGAAAGCCCTTGAGGAGGCCTTTTGCCTAAAACAAACTTTTGTAAGCTAACGTAACTTTCTTAAGCTAAGGGCCTTTCAACACAAAATTTTTTTGGACTTGTTTGTATCGATACTGAAAAAAGAAGCCAACACGTTTTGAACTTTATATCTGCCGAAACGCGCCAGTGCGCAAAAAATAAGTCGTGTGGAAAGGCCCTAACATGAAAAGCAAAAATAAACAAAAAATGACAACTGTATAACACGGTCACATTAACTTGACGCATGGTTTGATGACATCATTATGGAGTGGGCATGTGTGCATTCCAGTGATGCTAAAAGTTAATTTAAAAAGGTTAAAATAAATAAAATTGTAGAATTTGCTTGATGAATGGGGAATTTCATTAAGGATTTGGATTTAAAGGAATGTTGAGGTTTTTTTAAGGGTATAGCTATATATGCTATAGACTGATAGTAGAGATTGGGTAGATTTTTTATCCCTAAATACTTTCTTCACAATCAAGTATTACCTTCCGACCACACCAGATGAGTGACCAGCGGGCTCCAGGCCGGCACGACGGTAGCACCCAGTGCAGAGAGAGCAGCCCGCAGCGCCAGCGCCCGGGACTCCGAGCCCACTTCCACCAGCACAACAACACCGCGGAGAACATCACTTGTGGTTATCTGAAATTGTTTGATGGTCTGTTTTAAACATTGCGATTTTATAAATTATTAGGGGGCTAAATATACTGAAAAATTTATTATGAGATATATTCACAATTCACACTGTTACCACATCCTTGGCTGGACTTGCAAATGCACCTCTAGATGGATAGATTGTGATTTGAATATATATCTTGCAATTTGCAGCAGCAATAATGTTATTACTAGAGACCGGATTATATGCATTTGTATATTTGCATAATAAATAAAACCAGCCATAACAGTTACAAAACATAAGGACTATCGAGTAATAGTTGTGACTTTTTACTGCATTTCGAATGCAGTCTGTAGCCGTGCGCATCTTTTGTTTTGACAGTTACGATAATAAAATGAAAGAGATAGAAGAAAGACACGCTCGCTAACTACAAATTAAACGGCAGAACTTTTGTCAGAAACTGAAAGTGCTACATAGCAGTTAGCACCCAAGTTCAAATTCTGCTCAGTTTCCTCAGTGAATGTGGAGCGAACCTTTGTTATTTACAAAAATATTCTAAATTATCGTTGACACAATCTTAATATTGAAAATTTAGAAAAATAATTCATTGCTTACCTTAACAAAAATTTTTAAATAATTTTAATGTCATAATGCTACTGCACGGTCTTTCATCGCCTATCAAAAAATAAATTCTTACTAATTGTAAGCAGATTTTGATTTGCATATTGTCATATAATTTTGCATATTTTGCCAATTTTCGTGCATATTTCAAACATTTTTCATGCATATTTGCATGCACATAACAAGCTTTTTATGTTGCATATAATCCGGTCTCTAGTTATTACATAAACAATATTTTTCAAAATAACAGTACTTTCCTGAGTCTAGCTCTTAGGCCGGTATAAATAGTCAGTACTCAAGATGCATCTCGGTCTCAAGACGGGGTTTTTGACAGCCAACCAATCACAGAGCCTGAACCGTGTCTTGACTTCTTGAGACCAAGATGCATCTTGAGTACTGACTATTTATACCAGCCTTAGCAACTCTATTGGTGTGATAAATTACACTTAAACAAATACCTGTGAACTGGTCTGTGAATTTTCTTTGTCACGCTTGGATCTGGTTCTTGTTCTTTCTTTAAATATTTTATTTATTACTTTACTTTTAGTATTTGGCTTTTTCTTTGTGAGTACATTTTTCTGACTAGAAGTTATTGGTTCTTCGTTTATTTCCTTCAGAGCCGACCATTCCTCTCTAAGCCGTAATCTTTCAGCGATCGCTGAGCGTCTCTGTAATATTTACACTTGAATTAACCAAAAGTTGGCCAAATTATATATAGCTTTTTAAGGCAAGGTGAACCTTTGTAAATTACACATTGCACTCAATTCATTACTTTATGAAATAAATTCAAATTCAAATTCTTTAATTCAAATTCAAATAAATTTCTACTTGACCAAGCCAACTAGACGAATGTCAAAGCATGATTTGACAGTCGTCTAGTTGGCTTGGTTGAGTAGTACTATTCAAAGTCATAATATAAAGTTTAATGCTTAGTACTCACATACGGTTTTACTCAATAGTTTTATTCCAAATTGAGCAAAAACCGCGCTCTGTGTGGACGTCACTTCGAGTGGCGCGAGTCGACGTTCTACTTAGCTATACAGACAATCCCCCTTACTAATAAACGCTGTATAAGCTTTGAATAGTTATACAGTGTTTTGTCTTCTTCAATCCAATTAAAAATGTCACTTGTGTGACAGGAACAAAACACTGTATAACTATTCAAAGCTTATACAACGTTTATTAGTAAGGAGGAATATCTTTTAGCTCAAACGATTTGGTGAATACTGAACGGCGAGCTTTCTTGATTATTCGATCTATCGATAGTAATAGAGTAATGCTGAATGTCTGGACGAAAGCCCAAGCCGTGGGTTTTCCTCGACGTGATTTCTCAATCGAGTAAAACCGTATGTGCGTATGTGAGTACTGAGTACTTAACAAAGAGAAAAATATCTGATATTCATTTATTTACCAGGCCAGCTGCACTTCTATTTTCCATCACGATTCACACCTATTCTAATGGGTATTTTTTTTTATAAAATACACACCACAAGTGTAAATAATACTTAAATTAACATATAATCAGTATAAATAAATCGTAAAACTTTACGAAATACCATGTAAAAATGAAAATAAATAAAGTAAAAACCTTTCGCAAAAGCGGCAAATAAAAAATAGACCACAGATATGTAGTATAATATTGTAGACAGATAAGCGTCTTAGAAGAGTTTGACGGCTCACGAATTGACATTTGATGCGACAGCTAGCGCCATCTAGCGTTGTTTCGATTAAACTCTATAGGTGTATATGTGTGCGTTTATGTTTGCATGTGTGTATAGGATATTATGGGTATAGGATATCCTTGTCAGATTTTTATGTTTCAAATACTTGAATTTGTAAAAACTGAGTTTGTTAAGTTTAGTTCACATAACAATACACAATTTTCACAAAAACAAAGTCTTTGAAACATAAAAATCCGACACTATAAAACAAATAAAAACAAAATTTTGACGAATATGATTATTTATTTTTCTTGGTCAATATAAAGTCCCTGCCACATAACACTATTTAATCTTAGAAGTGTTTTACTTATAAATATTGTTGTCTCGAGGTTGAGAATGTCCAGGTTGGCCAAAACACAGGCAACTTATGCTGAGACTGCAAGAGAAAAATTAAATACTATAATAAAATATATGAATAGCACATACACTAAAATTGACCAATACTTATTTTCATTGGATAAGTTGACAAGCAAAGGACACACACATTTTAAAGAAAAAAAAACATGATTGGCTGAAGACTTATTTAATTGCTATTGCAAGGGGCGATAGCCCGTTACCGCTTGGGGGTTAATTAAAATATACAATACATTAAATAATCATTGACTTTCAATTTACTGTGTAAGTATTGGTAATTAAAAAATAAATTGTATCAAGACGTGACACTACACTTTACATAATGGTGCTAAAGTGCCAAAAGCCACCATATACCAAAAATCTTAGTCTCAAATTAAGTATAAAACAGACAATCAAATATATCACTTACATAACATGGGATAGCTGCTGTCCTTGATAAGGCTCTTTGACTCTTTGTTACCATCAGTGAAGTCTGTCTCTTTGAAAATATGTCTCTCACGTAGCATCCTATTGCTAATGTACACAAAGTACAGTTTTTTCGGACTTCCAATGTAAAGTTTCCAACTTCAAAGATATACCTTGTCCATGACCCACAACTGAAAATAAAAGATGAATACATAAATAATAATTATATAACAAATAAAACAATAATTATTGTTATGTTATGCTAAATATGTACCTATATTTAGGTATTATAATATATTTTTTTATTAATTTATAAACGGAGGACCCCCGTACCACTCCCAACCTCAGGAGACCCCTCCTGAGGTTGGGAGTGGTACGGGGGGGTTTTCCTCATCCAACCCATCCCTCCTCAACCCATCGTAACACCAAAATCGTGGGGCATGATTCTAAACTTTAGCCATAGCTCTAAATTAACATGAGAAAGAGGAGTAAGTGTTTCAAATGTGAGGGTTATTATAACTATCATTAGATTCATATTTACGTACCAAAACAGGTTTTTTATTTCAGGACTAGGAAAACGAAACAATTTAACGCCGTCTTCAGCACCTGAAGAGCAGCATTCAAAGCACTTTCTTCTGTTTTCTTTGTAAGATGTTTTCACAAAGAAACACCGAGTCAGGAGTCTATACCAGCTAGTAACTCACTTTACAACAACACCGAGTCAATTTCTCTTACACACACAGTTTTGCAATTGACCCAGGAATAATACAACGGAGAAATTGAAGCTCAACTCAACGTTTTAATTACCGAATACATCAATAGCACCTTGTTTGTAAATCTCAAAACAAAACGATCGCCATTTTGTTATGAGGCCGGAGGGACTAGGGCGCAGACCAGGGTTGCCATTATAAAATGGCAATATACGAGTACATTAATTACGCCCAATTGCTAAACAATTGTTTAGCAAGTGTTAATGGTGGAAATTATTTTAAAATCATAATATTTTAATACGAACAATACAAAATCTCACTATTTATATTTTTATTTCGCTTTATGGATATATAAACGAAAAAACAGAATAAATTTTTATTCTGTGACTTTTCTTACTATGACCACACTATGACATATTCTGTGCTAGTAGAGTGCCTTGAGAGTGCCAAGAGTGTCTGACCTCATCGGGGGGATACGCTATTGGTGGAACATCATAATACACGATCTGTCCCCCCCCTGAAAATAGACTTGACAGTAATTGACGTTTGACGTGAACATGTCGAAACATGTCTGTAATAGTTTCTAAATGTCAACGGTAAAGACAAAAGTCATGACGCCAAACTGCTTATAAAAATACTGTTTTCCTCTTTTATAATAATAATAAAGGTATAAAATAAAACAATTTAATAAATTTCAACCATAAATTTTATTGTTTGAATATAATACTGCTTAAAAACATGTTAATAACTACCTCATTCTCATCAACTCGAATTTTGCACTTCGAACAGATTTTTCAAACTGAATCCTTCCTTCAGCGGTTCTATCGCGAGGCCCAGGTAGCTGCTGTAGACAGGCTGCTTGTCCTCCTCTTTCCCTGCGAGCTGCGAGGCGAGATAGAGGGCCGGGCCCATCTCGCCGCGCGGTTCGCCGATTTCCTCTAGTTCCTCTATGTCGGACTGAGTAGGTTTTGTTACCTGAAAACAAGGAGTGGTTAATACAAAGTATCAAAAAGATCCATTATCTACAGACAGTATAATTCTGTCCTTGTCCGATACGAAGAATAAGCTTGACAAATAATTATTCTTCGTATAACCACAGAATATATTATATTAGTTGGTATAACATAGTAACGTCTGTATAAATAATTTCCAAGGGATGCAGATTTTAGTTTTCTTTCTTTTCTTTTCTTTTTTTTTTACTTTTTACGAACATCAGTGACTGTCTATAAATTACGTTAACAGAATACATTTAGTGCCGAAACATTACGAACTATCTTTGTACGGCATGGTTACAGGGCTCTTTATTTCAATAATTCCTGTTGATCCCGAGATTCCTAAGGGGTGCAAGTGCACCACCTGGCACCCCCCTGCCGGCGCCCATGTGTATACTGTAAGTATAGTGTATAGGTACAAAGAGTCGACCTATCAATAATAATTATTAGTTAGAACCTAGAGCTAGAGGCAGTTTCGTAATGCTGTAGACCGTAAGTCAGCACGTTTCACTAAAGAAATTTTAATACCTACTTATTTTTCTACAAGAAAACTAGATGACTGATTCTAGTAGTTTGAAGTTTGAAGTTCTGACCTAATAGTTTGAATATGGCTCAATAAAGCAAGATTATAAGGTATTTATCTAGGGGTTCAAGTTAACCTGCAAATGCAATAGGCTACTTGACCTAATTTTTTTCTTCATGCTAATCGCTTTATAATCATTCATTTTTACAAAAAAAACTAATATTTTAATATTTTACACAGTAGAAACCCATAAAAATGTTTATTGAAAAATATGCCTCTTAAATGGCGCTGAAAACACTGTCCATAGTGTGACGTCATACGCTTTGTATTTTAAACTCTCTTTATTGAAATTTTTTTAATGTGCAAAATGTACGATTCTAAACGTGCCCAAAAATTATAAAATAATTATATAAAAAATTAGAAATCATTTGTAATGTTGAAAACTTTTGGAGAAAAGTTTTGGCCATTTCATTTCCCGTCTACAATAAATGGAGATAATATATATAAAACTTATGTTTTATTTGAATTATTGAAGAAAATATATAATAGGCTTATTCTTATTATTTATGTACAAATAAACTTACATATTATAGCGAGCGCGATAAATAAAAGATATTAAATTAGTATGTGGATGACGTCACATCCAAATCGGAAGTACCGCAAAAGCGTTTTCGTCAGTACAATTCCTATTTTCATAAAATTATATTTTCAAATCGACTTTATTTATTAATCATAAGCTTTTCTTTTTTTTTAATTAAATAAGGGGGCAAACGAGCAGACGGGTCACCCGATGGCAAGCAACTACCGTCGCCCATGGACACTCGCAACATCAGAAGAGCTGCAGGTGCGTTGCCGGCCTTTTAAGAGGGAATATGCTCTTTTCTTGAAGGTTTGCAGGTCGTATAGGTCCGGAAATACTGCTGGTGACAGTTCGTTCCAGAGTTTTACAGTGCGCGGTAGAAAGTTACGCGAGAAACGCACTGTGGAAGACTGTAACTCATCAAGGTGATGAGGATGGTATGTTTTTCGCGTGGGACGATGGCGAAAAGTTGCAGGTGGTATGATTCCGAACAATTCCTCAGAGCACTCCCCGTGATACAACCGATAGAGGATGCAGAGCGAAGCTACATCTCGGCGTAATTCCAAGGGGTCCAAGCTGTTTTATTTGATAATAAGGGTGAAATACGGTTTCCTAGGCCAAGTTCTACTAGAAATATGCATTTGTTCAATGAAATTGAATATAGGTCAAGTAGCCTATTAAAATAAAAATTTAAGAGCCAAACAGATAATAAATATTAACGTTGTTGCAAGAAAATGAAGAGAAACTACTTCATTCAGTATGCAACAAAACAACTTGAGATTTTTAGTGTCGCCCAGGGATCCCGCGGATGAGTTTTAAATTTTTATAAATAACTTTCCTCCAACACATTAAAAATTAAGATAAACTAAACATAAGCAGTAATTTAATGGCGGGAGAGAAGTTATAATATATTATGTGGTTTCTTACTTTCTTGTTAGTTCTTACATTTTTATTATAATTGTTCTTGATGGCCCGGTGAACTTCATATCACTTCCCTTTTAATATAAACTTTCTCTGGACCTCTACGAATATTTCAACACTAAAATTCGCCAAATCGGTTCAGCCGTTCTTGAGTTTTAGCGAGACTAACAATTTTTTTTATTTAAATGTAACATTATTAAGTATATTCAAGGCCCGTGTCCGTCATTTCAAATACTCCAGAGTCTAGACACAGACAAGCAGACTCTCAACCATACTTCTTCATTGATAAAATGTTGAAATGTTGCTTATTTCCTTCCACGCGCTGGGATTCTCTGTATTTTTGACAACTTTTTCTAAAACTACTTTTAGAAAATAATTTAACGCAACGAAACAAAGAAACATTCCTTTTTTCGAGTTTAGGCCGTGTTCAGACCAAACTGACTATACGCAGCTGAATCATGAATGTGAGCAGGCTCACTGTGAGCCCCAGTGTGAACATAAGCGAACGTGAATATATTATACCTACGGTATCGAATGTCCGCGTCTGCGCCTAGCGTAATGGCGTATAGTCATTACTCAGTTAGGTGTGAACGAAAAAGTGAATTTGTATGGAAATACAATAAACTGCGTAACGCTCGCTCACATTCAGCGGCGTATAGTCACAGTTTGGTGTGAACATGGCCTTATAACGACACCTACGGAACTCCCACTTAAAATATATTTCGCACCTGGCCCACTCTAACTTAGCATTCCTTACAATTTGAGACAATACAGGCTGCTCATAACGAAGCATTCACGAGTGCGCTGAAAAGACCCGGCTAATGCGGACGATTGTCTCCGCTTTCATTTGTGACGACTTAAGTGTATTAAAAGTTCATTATTTACCTTGTTAGTTAAATTATCTTTAATGTTTAAATACTAGATGATGACCCGGTAAACGTTGTTTTGCCAATACGCGTTCGCGTTGGGACTTGGGGCAATATGCTTGATATGATAGAAAGATCTTCCAGCCGGGTGAGGTGTTTGGTTTTTTTTTTATTATGAAAATTGGGGCCGTCTATGGGCTTTTCGCTCATATCCTTTTTTTTTTTTAATTTATTCTATAGGTGGTGGTTAATTATACGTAGATCTCAGACTTCAATTGCGATTAATAGGATTCACGTGACTAAACGCGCGCTGTCATTTGGTCTGCTAAGCTAATACGTCATTTTGGGTATGAAGACTTTCTGAACCACGCACTGACCTCCATTATACAAGTACGCTCAGTTACGCTGGACTAATGATACCCTTTGAAATGACAGCTATTTTTTGTGCCTATTTGAAGCGGAATCAGCTCCCCCAATATTCGGGAAGAGAACTAAATTTGACGTAAAAATGATGTTTGAAAGTCGCCATATTGGCGCTGATAGCAGTAGTGGGAGTACTTTTTTTAATTATGAAATTGGGGCCGTCTAATGGGCTGTTCGCTCATATCCTTTTTTGTTATTATATTATTTAGATTTTTCCCACCAAGGATATTTTTGATATAATATTATTAATTTTAATTAATTGCAGTCCATCACGCCATGGACTTTTTTTATTTTTTATTTTATAATAGAGTAGATTATAATTATGATATATACATATAATAAATAAATATAAAAAATTACATAATTATAATATTAATGTTTTGAACGGTGTGGTCCCAGAGTGGCGGCCGGTAGATCCTACATTTTCCGATTTCCTTAGATTTTATGTTTAAGTGGGAGTAGGGCAAATGACTAGTAAATTGGACAGTACTAGTCATTGGACAAAGCAGAAAAACACAATAATATTTATTAAGGTTCCTTCAAAAACTGCCTATTTCTAAAGTAATAGAACGCCTAATTTTAAAGAAAAACAGGTAGTTTTTAAAACAACCATAATAAATATTGTGTTTTTGTACTCTGTCCAATTACTAGTACCACGCTAGTACTGTCCAATGACTAGTCATTTAGCTTACTTTGAACTAATACTAGTTTCTACCATGGAGGTATACTATTATCTGTGGTTTCTACAACCAATAGCGATTGAGCGGCCATTTGCAAGTTACGTCAGATTTAGTTCTCTTCCCGAATATTGGGGGCGCTTCAAATAGGCACAAAACTTAATATCTGGGTATCATCAGTCCAGCGTACTTGTATAATGGAGATCAGTGGAACCACGCGATAATAATTGCACACAAAACTTTAACAAATTCGCTCTATGATAGTCGTGTGATTGCAGTCTATAATAATTTACTCATCATGGGACCACGTTAAAAGGGCCTTAGGGCCATCCACATATTATTACGTCACACAAAATTACGATCCCCTCCCATCTATGTCACGCTTTTTCTGAATACCTACCTATAATAACATCACGTGTATTTCAGCTGTTGCATGGATGGACCCTTATTATGATCATCAATTCGCGATGAAACTTTGCAACTGTCAGCAGGTTATGATGGTCATAAAACAACGGTTATTCACTGCGTTATACTCTCGGCAAAGTTTGGACGTAAAAACATAATTTTACAGCACGAATCAGGGGTTATGGAGTATAAAATATGTAAAGTTCGGTGGAGGTTTTTCGTCGTAATTTAAAGGTTATACAGGCAGGGCCCCCGTAAGGGCTACTGGCGCCTGTGTGCAAAAAAAGGATTTTGGCGCCCCTTTTGGCAAGTTTTTTGGGTTCTTGGTTTTGGCGCCCCTAAAGATGGCGATTTGGCGCCCGTGTGCATTGCACACATTGCACATATTATGGTAGCGGAGGCCCTGTATACAGGTTCAATATACCTACTATAATAAGTCATGTAGATTGTATAATATTATGTAAGTACTCAAAGTGATGTAGAGCCATGTAAATAATAAAATACATAACAAAACGAATAAAACTAAGTAGGTACTTATCCAAAAACTACGTTGCAGAAGTTTCTTTATATTAGCATTTAGCAAGTAATTTAATTAGTCAGTAGATAAATAAGTCTTTGTGTCCTATTCAACGTCCTGACTTCTAATAGTCGCCTTTTCTACAACTCTGTTATAGAAAAATGGCCGAATCATGCGATAATCCCATCCCTAAAGTAAACTAGTGTAATGGATGAAGCAAATAACTGAATAAAATAAACAAACACAAGGAAAAAGTGTGTATTGAGGATTAGATAAATATTTTTTATCTGTTATTGATGGGTAAATATATTTTGGCGTCTCTGGGACACGTTTTGGCGGAAATGGAGATAGTGAATAGAGAGAGACACGTTAAAATTGCGATAAATATTACATCGCAACAGTAATGTGAGAAATATCCCATCAAGAATGGAATAAGTAGCTAGCGAAATAATGCGATAAGTATTCTTTAATCTATACCTAGTTCTTTTGGTTTAAATAAAAAGAAATGACGTGAAAATCGAAATGCAAAATTTGAATTCATTATATTCGAATTTACACATAGGTAAATAACGCAATAACGCAATAAAAATCATAATAAAAGATTAAAACCAAAGCTCAATTTAAGCCTAACGTTATACTCATTACTGCGCTGCAAATATTAAGTTAAATATTCCTTTGTTCAAATTTTGCAGGCATTTTGAAAATATTTCAACATCCTTAGCATTCCCAAATAGCATAGATAATATTATAAAATAAAGGATCATTTAGTCCCTGCTCAGTAAGAAGGCTGATAATAACTAATTGTTGAAATGTTCAGATGCATACGTTAACCTAATTCCGCAGGGCTATCACGTAAAAATAGTGATCAATAATCCACTAGCAACAAATTAGCAATAGGTAATCGCGCGAACGATTGATGGGTGTCATGAATGTCACACAAAGACGATGATCGACTGCAAATTGCAATTATTGTTTTGGCTGATACGTGATACGAAATTGCGATTTTGGAGCAATTATCGCGCAATAATTGCTATCGCAATGCTCTCGCAAGATACGTGATACGGGGCTGATTTCTAAACTTATTCCTCTTTAGGATCAGGGGACTGGGCCCTATTCTAATGTTTAGACTTTAGCTTCCATCGCAGACTGTCACACTAACGTGTGAGTCCTATCGCCATATACCATCTAATATGTGGTATACGAGACGAGAGTCGAGACATATTGATTTTTGATAAGTGATTCTTAGTCAATGTTATTTCACTTCAAATTTCAATACAGCTAATTATGTAGCTATTATGTGTTATTAGAGTAATTGAATCATAGGCTGATGGCGGACCAACGTTATTTTGGTTATGTCACATCCAACTTACAGATCATGGCTAACATTGAATTGACATAAGAGTCAGTCCATACGGCGCGTTGCGTCAGCGTTGCGGCGACGCAGCGCTGCTGTTGCGTTGTTTTACATACAAATAACCGAGGTGTTCACACAGCGCGCTACGTCGTCGCAACTCACACATCACACATGACGTACAGCAGCCACCGAGACGAAGCGGGAGGGAGTGTAGACAGCTTTGTAATAACGCTGCGATGACGCAGCGCCTGTGTGGCCGGCTATGCGTCAAACGCTGACGCAACGCGCCGTGTGGACTGGCTCTAACGCGAACAAACGACGAAGTTTAAGTCTGTGAGAAACAGAACCTATGCAATAATATTATGCAGTAACGCACACGACGCCCAAAATGTCCGCTTCTATTTTCACAGACAAAAAGTGCGTCACGGATAGTCTGTCGTCTGCGCTGCGCCTATATGAATCAATTTCTTCGATGGTACCTTCGTATCCCACGTCATCTCCACCCCCAGGTTGGGTCTCTCGGAGTACGCCTGGTGCAGGGTCTGTAGCTCCGTCGCCAGGCCGGCGAGCCGCTCGCGAGGGTCGGCGCGGAAGCCCAGCACGTAGCCGCCGGCGGCCGCGCGGGTGACTATCACCAGCGCGTCACCGAACTTAGAGTCGCGGATTGAGATCTGAAAAAAATTAAATTATTTGCGTCTTTTATTGATTTGGGACAGAGATTTGGGACACCAGGATAATATACTATTGCGACAGAAAAGCAACTGACGTTTGATAGTGTATATTGAATTAAGGCCATCCCCCGAGCAAAATACATTTGCCGCGTCGCCGAGATCCCACCAAAACCCTATTTTTTTTTACTTATCTTATTTCAAAATTGTCCTAAAAAAATTAAAACGGGAATATTTAGTTTATGATATTGTCGATCTATTGGCGTGTGTTTCAAATACAAGTAATCCTAAGGAGATGCTAAATGTATGCTTGATTTTTAATAAGTTGGTTTTACTTTGCAAGCTGATATCATGAGTATAATAAACAAAAATAGAACATTTAAAACGGGGAAAAGAATGTTGATATACCTACTAAAGATTATTGCTGTATTTTTATTATAACTTTGTAGCTTTGAAATTATGAGTTTATAAGGCTTGAAATACGGTAAATTATGGAATCTCCGTAAGGAAAGGAAAGTAAAGGCCCTATAGACCCGAAAATTAGCAGGTCGATGTCTGTCAGTAACTATGTCAGTAAAAAGTAAATAACATTCATGTCAGCGCGCCTTGTACAGTGGCGGCGCGACGCTCGCCGCGTACTTGATAGGGCAATATTCCTATTTTGCCCTATCAAGTACGCGGCGAGGGGAAAAAGAAGGTTTTTTCTCCTGAAAAAAACCTTTTTTTTGATCGAATGAAGTTTTCACTTTTCAATGTTATGTTTCGAGTCACAAATTGTCAAAGTACATTAAGTAAACAACAATGTGTATTTTTTTTGGCTTTTAAAAGTCACTATTTGTTTGTTTATTATTGATTCAAAGTCATGTAAAATTGGGTCTATAGGGCCTTAAAGACAGCAGATACTCGTATCGTGCAATAATGGCTGTTACTTACGTATCACAAGATAATTATTTCGCTCTGTGGGACACTTATCGTTGCTTGGGTTTCATCATCTCAAAAAATGTGTAGTAAAGACAAGTCAATTTTGAATAGTTTTTAAAATACAGCTCTCGGTGTTGAGTTTTTGACTAACCCTAAGGAGCATTATGATCCTCAACTGAATCAAATGAAACCTTACACTCTCAATAGTGATGTACGGCATGGAGATGTTGAAGGCGTCGTTGAGGTCGGCAAACCACACCACGCGGACTGTCGTCACCACCAGCTGGCCCAAGTTGCCGGACTCCGACGACAGGTTCCAGATCCCTGACTCTTGGAGGCAGATCTGTAATGATGAAAGACTTGCAACTGTGTTATAATCATTACAATGTTTACAAAGTCTTTAAAGCATTTCGAAATTAGACATAACTTTTAGAACTTAGCTGCACGCAACTAAAATGGATGTAGAATGAGAAGTTGACTGGTATTAAAAGGTGGGGAATGATTAAAATTTTTCTAGAGTTTAAACATGGCTTGGGTACCTAAGGAATACATTATGAGGAATATAACAGATCGCTTGTCCATTAAAATCAATTTTTCTTGACGTCCAACAAAATCTAGTCATCTATTAGGAAAATCATGGTTTAGGGAAATCATTGAAGGGGCTGAACCAGCTTAAATCAGAGCCAACGTCATCTTACCGTCTCCGAGGGAAGCATACGCAGCTGTTTGTTGTGTATAAAAGCCCCTCGCAGCTTCAGCTCTCTGAACATCTTGGAGCCGGCATATGCCCTGAAATATGATATTCAAAAATAAACGACGCAATTCAGGCCTATTTACTGTTTAATGTCTTGGGGGGTATGACGAAGGATATAATAGATTTTCTTGGATGCATTTAAGCAGTTAGTGTAATCTGTCATCGTACATTTCTCCTCGTTCTAAGTAAAGACTTTTCAGTGCTAATCTTTTGTCATTGGATTTAGATTAGATATAAAACAACAGGTTGTTAGGCCAAGCTGGCGGACTCCTAGCCTGTTCTTGCTGCTATAGCGAGAGAGCATCTATCTGTCTCACTTGTGCACGCCGATGACGGAGGTGTAGTGCCGCACGCAGTTAGGCGCGAGGTTGGCGAACACGAACTCGTACTGGTTGCCGCCGCAGCCGGTCAGCAGCTGCAGCGCCTGTTCTTGCTGCTAGAGCGAGAGAGCATCTATCTGTCTCACTTGTGCACGCCGATGACGGAGGTGTAGTGCCGCACGCAGTTGGGCGCGAGGTTGGTGAACACGAACTCGTACTGGTTGCCGCCGCAGCCGGCCAGCAGCTGCAGCGCCTGTTCTTGCTGCTAGAGCGAGAGAGCATATATCTGTCTCACTTGTGCACGCCGATGACGGAGGTGTAGTGCCGCACACAGTTGGGCGCGAGGTTGGTGAACACGAACTCGTACTGGTTGCCGCCGCAGCCGGCCAGCAGGTGCAGCGCCTGTTCTTGCTGCTAGAGCGAGAGAGCATATATCTGTCTCACTTGTGCACGCCGATGACGGAGGTGTAGTGCCGCACACAGTTGGGCGCGAGGTTGGTGAACACGAACTCGTACTGGTTGCCGCCGCAGCCGGCCAGCAGGTGCAGCGCCTGCGTGGTGCCGCGCAGACCGGAGCTGACGGTGCGCGTGCTGGTGGTCATCACGCAGCCGAGGCCGATGGCTAGAGAAGATGACGTTAGAGCTTCCATTAGGGATCTGTGTCAAAATTCTTACGGCTGGAGAAGGTAAGATGTTTGATTCGAATTGAAACACTGACGTTACATTTGGGGTGACTTTGGTCCATGTAGTTGGGGAACTTTAGGTAATAATATAATTATATTGCTGATGAAATTGACCTGAGAATTTCGTTTAGCTTTAGATCTTTGTTTAAACTTACCCCTAACCAGCTATTGGCAAGTCAACTTTTAGTGAGTGATCTAAGACCTATAATATTGTATTTATTATGCGTATGATGGAATATATTGTAATGGTGATAGGGTACTCTTAAACAGATTTATTCACCACACCAATAGAGCGTGCTTTTTAAGGGCAAACATTACCCTTAAAAAGCAGACATGGTTGGCCATCATGTCATGTCACATGAGCGCTACAGTCTTACACAGGTTGATCCTGGGTGACTTGAGGGAGTGCCATATGACGCGCAGGCTGGTGACCACCATGCGGCCCTTGCTGCCACTGTTACCCTTCGTGTCTTCAATGGGCTCGATGCGGTCGAATATCCTCTCCCCAGGCCGCAGCTTCAGGTACCTGGAGACGGACAAATGGCCAAGATCACGTGATCATCAGAATCGGTATAATGATAGATGTATGAAAGTGCCGAAGGCTTACATTGGGTTCGTGGCTGTTGTAGTTTGGTGCTATGACACTAATGACAGTGACGTTGACAGACGTCAGAGAGTGTCAGCAAGATGACATGTGCGTTGCCGAGCCAATAGAATTACTGCACTGTTTTCACACTAGAGGCAGCACCAGTACAGACAGTAAACAAAAAGTTTTGACATTTGTTCGATGTTTGACAATCTTTCTGTCAATATTCTGATATTATGACGTGTGCCATATGTCAGATTGTTTACTGCATACAGTGCTAGCATAGAGGAAAATAATACACGGGGCATAAAGAGCCCGCTCGCAGAATTTTGTCAAAACTCAATGTGAATTGATGGCTACATTGCGCCATCTGATATTAACTTCCGCAAACTTTTGGATATATAAATAAATATATATAAATAATGTGTATACCTATGCAGTTTCAGCTTCTATTTTACTTGTATTTAAAGTTGATAAAGTTTACAAATCGTTGACTTATCAACTTGAATACAGGTAAAATAGTAAGTAGCTGAAACTTAATAACTCTATTAATGACTTTATCAACTTGAACAGAATTGTAAATTAATAGTACCTCAGGAAGCATGCAGTCAGAAAGTTTTATAATGAAACATACATAAATTAAAACAAATTTTAGTTTACACTTTATTTATTCGTAAGTAATTAAACGGTACATAATAATATGCTTACTTACATATTACATGAACACAGAATGTTGACAATTATTATTGTATGGAATTATAGGAAACACCGAAATCCTAATGATATTATATTAGAATATATTATCTTCAAAAAATTCGTACACTGCACTCAACTCAACGTGGATCAGCGGATTAATTTCACAAAAACCATTACAAAATCCGTTTTTAGAAACAAAACTACAATAATAATTAACAAGCACAAAACGAGGACATTTGCCATATTTGTCAAATGTATCTGACAATATTATGACAAGACATTGATTTAAATATTCATAATAAATACTCTTTGGACATTACCAAAGAGGATGTATTATACAAACCCGTTAATATCGCATTCAGACCCATAGTACACGGCGTATTTTAAACGCGCAGAGGACGCGCAGATTACGCGCGTACACGCGATTCAAACGAGATTCGATCGCAACTTTGTAACTTATGCACACGGGGCGATCGTGAAACGCGATAAAGATGCGTTGTAGTCGCTCGTCTCTTTCGGAGACTCCTCTTGTTCAGTGGTACAATGGTAGTGTTGAGACTTGAGACAACATTGCGGCATGCGGTATAAAAAAGACATGGCTTAAAGGTTTTGTTACTAGGCCATAAAATCTAATTAAAAAAAAGAGGATATATAGTGTACGACAATACTTAATATTCTGTGGTTTACGATGATATGATGCCATCTGTGATACCACAAAGCAACTAGTTGGCAATTAATTTCTGGCATAAGATTACAGGTGTCGATTAAAAACCACAGATTAAAACTTAAATTCACAGATTATGCTACCTAAATTTGCCATTGTATGGAAATGTCCTACCCCTGAGTGCTAGTATCGCCCTCTTCTCCGAACATTGCGTAATATTCCCAATTATTATCATTTTATTCAGCATTCTATAGTTTGTTTGAACGCGCTCAGTAACGACTGGTTCGAATTGAAAAATTAATTTTGTGTCTAAGCGACACTTGGTGGTCGAAGTGAAATTCGAAGCGTGAGAATTGGTCATCAACTCACTCGAAGGGCAGATCGAATAGAACCTCCTTGTCCTCCCATATCGCACCTGTCTTGGACTTGGGCATGTTTGCTACTGTATACAGCGCGTTGCCATGGCGACGGCGAGGGTTGCCACATGCCACAACGAAAAGTTATTCATTGCCAACTTCAAAATGTATGATTTTATTAAGTCTTTGTACATAAAATATACATGCGATGTATGTTTGTATATGACGCAAAAACCAGTGAAATGATTGAGATGCTTTCATTCCCAAGAAAATACATTGCGTAAAGAAGTAACAGACAAACACTTTGCATTTTTAAATAATATTAGCACTAAGTAAGGGAGATCGCACACGTCACACTTTTTGTGTGATCGAGTCTGCGGCTTACATACATTCTGATGGCGCGGGCCATCAGAATGTATGGAAGCCGCATCACACAAAAAGTGTGACGTGTGCGATATCCCTAAGATATTAAGATAAGTCCTCAAATCTTCTAAAACTTTTTAAAAACTTTAGCCACAACTTATATTTCTGATTTCCTGTAAAATGTAACATAACAACGTATGCTATCGTGTAGAACTATCAAAGGTTTAGTAACAAACAACTGAGACGCCGAATAGTTCGTAGAAAAGTTTTTCCAATAGATCTCTATCTTGCGACAACCCTAGTTCTAAATAAGTGACCATCCCGATTCTTGTCTGAGACACAATTTAAATTACATAAGGTAGAGTAACTCTAGTTACGTTCACTGATTCACTCCAATCCTATGTCTTTAAATGATGAAAAATACGGTGCCGTCTTTTTAACCGACTTCCAAAAAACGAGGAGGTTATATGTTCGGCTGTGGATTTTTTTTTTCTTCGGTGAACTTGAAATGTACAAATCATATTGGCCTACGGTGCCGTTAGAGCTAGATGAAACTTGGGGGAGGCCTTTGTTCAGCAAGGGGACAGCATCTAGGTTCTTAAAAGAAATATTGTCTACTGTATACATATAAACTGTGGCAGTGTAGGGGTGCTACAAACTGGGCAAGTTAGAAGATTGTTCTTTGCGACGTCGAATGTGTTTTAATTGTTATTAGCCCGGAGTTACAAGTAAGTGGTTGTTATGAACTTGTTAATTTTGGCTGAAGTAGCAAGTGCAGTTTCGATACCGAACTTGGTGTCTAAGGGGAAAATTGGTATACAGAGTGTAACAAAACCCAGTGATAATACTTTAGGGTATGTATGTGTTCCTTATAGTGAGTTCACTGTGAAAGTAGCAGCGCTGAAAGATCTTTTTTTTCACTTTTTTTTTCCTTTCCCCATACAAAATTGAAAAAAAAATGGTCTTTCAGCGCTGCTACTTTCACAGTGAACTCACTACAAGGAACACATGCACATTACACACCCTAATGTATTATCAATTAGTTTTTGTTACATTCTGTATTAGTGGTGAATATTGCAAAATATCGAAGAAATTGATACCTAGGCAGTTGACTGACCTACGTCATTTGGTCGGCTTATGTCAATTCAATGTTAGCTCTGATGTGAATCCTGGAAAAATGTGCAGTTCCAGCGCGATAAACTAATTTCGGCGCAACGTAGTTACGGGCTTTTTATTTATAGGTCTTCCAGAATCTGATGGCGCAAAGTGAGAAAATAAATTGACTGGCAATACCGGGGTAATTGGAATAAAGCATTTTGATCCTTTTTTTTTCTTATAGCGGCTGATTCTGTGTGTTAAACATCCCTACTTAATACTATAAATGCGAAAGTGTGTCTGTCTGTCTGTCTGTTACCTCTTCACGTCCAAACCGCTGAACCGATTTTGCTGAATTTTGGCATGGAGATACTTTGAGTCCCGGGAAAGGACATAGGATACTTTTTGTCTCGGAAAAATGTACGGTTCCCGCTCGATAAACGAGTTTTGGCACAACGGAGTTGCGGACATCGACTAGTGAAAATCTATATATCTATACTATCTAATATCTATACTAATATTATAAAGCGGAAGAGTTTGTTTGTTTGTTTGAACGCGCTAATCTCAGGAACTACTGGTCCGATTTGAAAAATTCTTTCAGTGTCAGATAGCCCATTTATCGAGGAAGGCTATAGGTTATATTTTATCACGCTAAAACTAATAGGAGCTAAGAAATAGAGGAAAATGTGGGAAAAACGGGGGAAAATTATTTGAAAGGGCTTATTTGAACGCGCTAATCTCAGGAACTACTGGTCCGATTTCAAAAATTCTTTCAGTGATAGATAGCCCATATTTTATCAAAAAAGGCTATAGGCTATATTTTATTACGCCACAAATAACAGGAGCGAAGAAATTGAGGAAAATGTGAAAAAAACGGGGGAAATTATATGAAAGGGCTTATTTGAACGCGCTAATCTCAGGAACTTCTGGTCCGATTTAAAAAATTCTTTCAGTTTTAGATAGCTCATTTATCAAAGAAGGCTATAGGCTATATATTTTATTACGCTAAGAATAAGAGGAGCGAAAAAAAAGAGGAAAACGGGGAAAATTATATGAAACTACTGGAGCTATTTTTATGTTATTAGGAAAACTTGAAGAATAGACCACGTGAAGGGACATAGACTATTTTTGCGGAAAATGTACGGTTGCGTGAAATTCCTAAATTACGCGGGCGAAGCCACGCGGAACAGCTAGTAATATTATAAATTCGAAAGTGTCTGTCCGTCCATCTGTCTGTCTGTCTGTCTGTCCGTTACCTTCTTCACTACTTTGAGATTTTGAGGAGATGTTTCGAGTCCCGGTAAAGGACATAGGATACTTTTATCCCTGAAAAACGTACGGTTCCCACGCAATAAACGAATTTCGGCGCAATGGAGTTAAGTATGGCTATTTTCTGTGGACAAGATGCCTAGAATCTACATAACTTTCGCGTCCTGTAAATTAATAATAGAGGAGCCACTCGCCACTTGTTGCCACTAGTAATGTTACTTAACTTCTTTACTTCTCCATGATGACTCGCTTAGAGGGGAAGAGTTGTCCAACTCTATATTTCGTTAAGAATTCAGACGCGTTAACGAGATTCACGCCGTGACGTTAATTGTGACGTCGGCGTCACGTCACGCCGTCACGGTGACGCGGTAAAAGCTAAGTGCTGGCTAATTGACAGCCCCTCTTTAGGATTTCGGGAGGGACTGATCGACGGGAGACGGAGGAAGCGGCGCGGCGGGACAAGTAAAAGATGATGATGATGATTTTAGGCGAGAATAATCATGGTGGTGTGTTGCGGAAATATTATGTGCGGTTTCGGTATGATTCATAATATGATTCATTTTAAAAAAATTACAAAATGGTCACTCTGCTTGCAATTCATATCTAGACTCTAGTGATTTGTACTAATTTGACATTCGTCAGTTTGACTGTTTTGACGATTCAGTTTCTGAATTGATAGAGGAATTGCAAAATGCGACTAGTATACTGTGTTGGTACTGTATTGTAAATACGAATGTGTGTATGTTGTGGCGGTACCCACAATTCGCCTAACAATCCTACATCGCGCTATCGAAGTTTCGGAGAACGGCAAGATATATACAACGTCTGAAATGACGTCAGTGGGCTTCAGCCTGACCGAGCATGCTATCTCTCTCTCGGTCGGAAGATCTTCCTTTTCGGCCGCCACTAACATCGTTAAAATGTCCATGATCTATCGATCTGCCTGTTGACTGTTCGTCTGTTATCTACTATAATCACTTTAATTGCTAAACGGACATTAATTAAATTCAGTATTAAGATACTTTTTATACCCGGGTAAAGGTATAAAATATCCTCATAGTATTACATAAGTATTTGATATTATACGTCCTACAACAATATAATGTAATGCTATTATCATTATTATCAAAATAGATTTTTTAACGGAAAATGTACAGTTTCCGCGCGTGAAACGAATTTTAAGCAACCAACTTGCGACCAACAATTGTGAATACGCATAAATATTTGCTTTAAAAACGATTTCCTCTACATCTTCCTAAGTGGATCAGAGGCGTAACAATATTTGAGTAATGTAATTATGTCTCGTCAATGTCTATCGAAGTTCCCCTCCATCCATCCACCAGCCTCCACCCACCATCCATCCACCAAATATCCGCCACTTCATAAGCATCTTGTCTTCTTGTTGTTTAACTCGATTGGACTTCAGCTATTACAGTTTGAGTCCATGGAAAATTGAAAGGTTACGCCTATCTATTTCACAGAAAAATACAAGTTATCTCCGTTAAAATGGCCCCAAAACGATTCGAAAGTTGACCCTATACATACGGTTACGGTTTTTAAATAATTTTGCGAGCATTTTTTAAAATATGATATCTTTTGATGATGAAGATTGCCGAATGACCCGAGGGCAGGGTGTGTCGAACATAATTAAATCCTATGCCATATATTCCAAAACTCCCAGTATTGAACTTACATCTATTTTCATTTTTCTTCTTAAAAAAAAAACTACTTTTTCATGAAATTCTGGGAAGCCCGCGATATGCTAGGAAAGTTAAGTGATACGAAGTTTAACGGCTCATTAAGTTTTAAATAATAATTGTATTTTGTGAATATATTTGCAAGTGCCTTTATACGTACTACGTTGTATGGGAGCCCCACCAAAATATTTGATTTATTTTGTTTTTAGTATTTGTTATAATAGCGGTAACAGAAATACATAATCCGTGAAAATTTCAACTCTCTAGCTATCGCCGTTCTTGAGATACAGCCTGGAGACAGACAGACGGACAGACAGATATCAAAGTCTTAGTAATAGGGTCCCGTTTTTACCCTTTAGATACGGAAACCTAATAATACAGATTACGCTCGAAATACCTACTATTTACTGGTACCTTGTCTTCATGTCGAAGGGTGACGTAAGGGGTGCGGGCTGGTGCCCTTTAATTAAGACGAGCCCTGCAGATGCGGGGAATGGCCACATTAACTTCACAGTTCAAACTTAACCCTTTAGACTTTAGAGAGACAGGCGCGAGTAGACACGGCTAAGTAGAGCTACAGGTTTGTCAAAGAAACGTTGAACATACTAACATAAAGCCAAATGTAGTCTGAAAAATAAAATTTATTATTATTATTATTATTATTATTATAAACTAACACTACTATAAATGCGAAAGTGTGGCTGTCTGACTGTCTAGTGTGTAATGTCTATTACCTCTTCACGCCTAAACTGCTGAACCAATTTTGCTGAAATTTGGTATGGATATACTTTGAGGCTTGGGAAAGGACATAGGATACTTTTTATCCCAAAAATGTACGCGATAAACAAATTTTGGCCCAACGGAGATGCGGACGTCATCTAGGGTAGTGAATATGGTATGTAAATATCATAATAAAAGGAATATTTAGGTCTCAAAGTCTAGTCAAATCTAGATAATAGACTTAACAATATGCCTTGGTATAAAGTTTCTC
This sequence comes from Polyommatus icarus, assembly GCA_937595015.1. Classification (NCBI taxonomy): domain Eukaryota; kingdom Metazoa; phylum Arthropoda; class Insecta; order Lepidoptera; family Lycaenidae; genus Polyommatus; species Polyommatus icarus. The sequence goes on from OW569340.1 coordinate 16,783,581, forward strand.
CGACAAAGAGGCATTGATTTTCAAGACTAACAATCCGATATCTTTGTGCCATTTGCATAAAATTGGAAACAAGCCTATTTGTCTATTCCTAGCTTGAAATATTATCAGATTTCCTAGAAACTATAGGAACTTCATAAAAACTAGGAATACTGACAAAATTCCTAGATACTAGTCCAAGTTTGTGCAAACTCGGCTTTTGTGATGGTTTTTTTGTAAAATGAAGGAAACGAGCAGTCGGATCACCTGATGGCTAGCGATAACCGCTCAGGGACACCCATAATACCCGGGTAGCATCTCACGCGGTACATTCTTCTGCAACATAAACTATCATGTGTCTTTCCCCACCTCCTAATACTAATTTAATAATTGTGGACTTTGTTTTGTAATATATTCTCATTCTGTAATTCTATAAATTAACTTTCAATATTCTAAATGTTTACTTTGACTTTTGCACGCCACCTGGATGGCAGAATGTTAAGAACGGTATTTTATAATTTGAAGACCTATGTTATGCACTACATTCTTGCAATAAATACATACATTTCATATATTTCATTTCATTTCCTAAAGTATCTCTATACCAAGTTTCATCTAAATCGGTAGAGCCGTTTCAGCATGATGAGGTAAAAGACGGTCTGTACTCTGTCGCATTAAAATTATTTTATCCTTGCGCTTTGGTTACTTATGCACCCAGCACCGATCCCACTTTTGTTCCGGATTATTCGGATTTTCGAATATCTAAACGCCTAACGAGAAAATTTGTCCGGTAAATCGAGATTTTACTGTGCTACCCTAAATTCTCCTGGAAGTTGGCCGCCGTGGAAAGTTTTTTTTTAATAAAAGCCACAAAAAGCGGAACATCTGGTTCATTACTGGGCGGGCGGCGGAAATTAGAAATGTAAAATGTTAGCCCTGTCCAGCCTTACCGTTAAAGGTCTTGAAACGCAATTGCGGCTGCTCTTGTAGTACGATATGTATGCAGAGTACAGGGCGTAACAAAACTATACTGTATGATTACATCGCTGATGCGAAACATGGCGGTAGCGGTCATTGACTCCCTATCAAAAACAAGCCGCCATTGACAACGTCTGGCACTTCTTTTTATATAGAAAATGACAAGTATTTGAAAGGGAGTCAATGACCGCTACCGCCATGTTTCGCTGAGTACATTATAATTTATAAGTGAAACCTAATACTTTAGGGTGTATATGGGACATGAGTCCCCAATATAGACTTTGATGTGATAGTAGCAGCACTGAAAGAGTGACTTTTTTCACCTTTATATGGAAAAATTCATGATATACGGTGCCCATAAAAAATAAATAAATTGTATGGGCACCGTGTCACACACACGGTGCCCATACAAATCACAAAAAAAAATTGCTTCTTCAGCGCTGCTACTTTTCGGTTTTGTTACCCTAAAATCTAATGGAGTCACTTCACATGGCTATTTGTATTTGCGTATTTGATGTATTCGCCAAACAATCACCATGTGTAGACGACACGGTTTGACAAAGTATTGGCCTTATTTGCCTATTTGACAAAATATACCAGATACACATATCCGTACCTTTGTCGCTTTTTGACGCACATCAAAGAGTCAAATAGGCAAGTAAACAAAATCAAGTAAAAGTTTGGTATTTGACGTCCATGTGTGGAAGGCTGTATTTGCCTTTATTTGCTTGTTTATGTATACGTCAATAATTTTGCCAATTGCAACAAATAGCCCATAGCAAATACAAATAGCCATGTGAAGTGCGGAGTGCCTCCATAAGATAGATAATATAAGATTTTTAACTCACATGTGCATCTTAATCTAGTTTACCCAAGAAAACTATGATTGGTCAAATTCGGTTTGGCTACACACATAAAACTATAAAAGATGCCTGGCCCCAGGGATGCCTCATAAACACGGCCGGGGCCAGCCGGGGACATAAATTGGACCCACAATCGTCCCCGCTCAGGACGTCCATAACATCCGCGACGTATTGCAAGTGTTACACTTATCCCGAGTATAAAACATGGAAGTAATAACGTGAAAGTTATTCTTAATCCTTAATATTAATATAAATGTAATGGAACCAGAATGGAACATTAGTTTATGTAATGGAAGACGAGATTTGAAGTGGTGAAGGTCTACCTAACCAGTAACCTTTGATAAAGTGCAAATCTCAATTTTTTTGTTTTTTCCTGGTGAGAACTGTAGAAATCTCGGTACTATTTCTACAGTTCTACAGTTCTACAGTAAGATTTCTACAGTTCTCACCAGGAAAAAACAAAAAAATTGAGATTTACACTTTATCAAAGGTTACTGGTTAGGTAGACCTTCACCACTTGATACCTCATAAAGTAATCGCGACCGTAATTCCATAGTTGTTGGTCGTTTTTACCTTATATGTATAAACTGTTTTATTTTTTATTTTACCCCTAATTTTTTTTCAGTGTGTTTTACACAAGACAAACCTCTAAAAATGCTGATATCCATACTAATATTATAAAATATGTGTGTCTGTCTGTTACCTCTTCACACCACAGAACCGATTATGATGATATTTGGTATGAAGATACTTTGAGTACAGGGTCATCACAAAGGATACTTTTCACCCGTAAAAATGTACGTGTAGAAATGAGATAGTGGTAGGGAGCACTTAAACCACAGCACTTCTATTTAAAAGTTTATTTGAAGGAGAGGGACGGTAAAAGCACAGGCTAAAGCAAGCATACAATTTATGCGAAAGCCAGAAAAGCACAATACGATCGCTATAGTTATTGAGACAAGGAAGACTTAATTTTAAGTACAATTAAATCGAGAGCGTAAGTGTCGGGCGCGCATCGAGCGACACACGTTCCGCGTCAAGATAATATTTTTTGACTGGCGATCGGTGGCCGGTTGCGGCGGCCGGTCCCCGTCCCTCGCGCCCTGCGCTCGCGCTAACCAGTAACCAGACCGGTTCGGGCGCGACGCAGGAGACGCGGCGGAGGGGGGCCGCTCGGCCGCAACTATATATAACGAAATGTGATTGTCCGTCGCACGTCTAATAAATATACAAAATGAAATGTTTTACTTAAATTATTATTTAGTTGTAAGGTTTTAGATATTAAGATAATTTTAGAATAATGTAATCTTAAAATATAACTTATGTAACAGTATTTATGTAGCTTATGTTATTTATTTATTTAAATGATTTTAACAATGTAAATACATATTTTATCAGCTGTTATTTATATCTAATATATATTTAGCTATACAACTAATAATTTATTTTATATGAAGTAGTTAGTAGTTAGTCTAGTTACACTACATCACCCCCCTCCAGAGACCGGGTTACGGGCGATAATAATCAGGGAATCTCACCCTACGACAATATATAGTGAAAATAGGCTTCTCCGATTCAGGTAAGTTCTGGTTGTCTGTGTGAGAAGATGTTGGTTTTGTATGTGTGAGTGTTCGTGTTGTATGTGTGGGATGTATGAGTGATGATTGCGTGTATGGTGAATGTAATGGGGTATCCGGGTCGGACAGTATATAGGCCGGTTTAATACGGTCTACTGATACCGTCACCCTTTTCCCGTTTACCATAATGGTGAAGATCTTATCTCCTCGCTGAATAACTTCGTAAGGACCCGTGTAGGATGGCTTTAAAGAACCGCCGACAGTACAGTCACGCAAAAATACGTGACTGCAGGTGGCTAAATCTTTGAAAATGAAGATGGTCCTTTTATTGGTGTGTTGGGAGGTGGGCGCAGGCTGTAAGCTACGTACTATACTGTGCAGTCTTGACGAAAATTCAGTCAAGTCTGGAGTATAATCAGTCGTGGCTTTTGCGTCCAACAACTCTCCAGGTAGGCGAAGTGGTTCGCCATACACCAGCTCAGCGGTAGAGCATTGGAGATCCTCTTTGAAGGCACTCCGTATCCCGAGTAATACCAGGGGAAGAGTCTCGACCCAGTTAGTGGTCTCGTGGCAGGTTATGGCAGCTTTTAATTGCCGGTGGAACCTTTCCACGAGCCCGTTGCATGCTGGGTGATACGCTGTGGTACGGCGATGTTGGAATCCAGCAATTTGCGACAGACATTTAAACAAAGCGGACTCAAATTGTCTACCGCGGTCTGTCACAATGTCAGTTGGACATCCGAACCGAGAGATCCATCCACCCAGCAAGGCTTTTGCTACTGTTTCAGCAGTCATGTCCGGTATCGGTATCGCTTCTGGCCACCGTGTAAATCGGTCTACAGCTGTAAGGCAATACCGGTAACCTTGAGAGACTGGCAGCGGTCCAACGAGGTCGATATGAAGGAATCTGAACCTGGCTGCTGGAAGTTTGAAAGTGCCTAAGGGTGCACTGACGTGCCTTGTGGTTTTAGATCGCTGGCATGCCTGGCATGAGCGTACCCATTCTCTGCAATCTCGTCTCACTCCCGGCCATACAAATCTGGCAGAAACTAGCTCTGCTGTAGCGTTGGCACCAGGGTGACTGTAGCAATGGAGACTGTCAAAGACCTTTTTTCGCAGACTCTTGGGAACAAAAGGTCTCAGACGGTTGTTGCTGTCATCGCAAAAGATATCATGCTGCGCTCCGGCAAATGGAACCTTCCTGATGTGCAGTGAAGTTGTTCCCTTGATGAGTTGACTAAGCTCAGGATCGGACTGCTGGGCGACTGCCAGCTGGTCCAGATCGACGGGTTGCGCAATCTCGTCAACTCGGGAGAGGGTATCAGCCACCACGTTATCCTTGCCAGAGATATGGCGGATGTCCGTGGTAAACTGCGAGATAAGGTCCAGATGCCGGAATTGCCTGGGGGAGCAGTTTTCCTTTCTGTTATGGAAGGCGAATGTTAGCGGCTTGTGATCTGTGAAGATCACGAAGTCGCGTGCCTCTATCATGTGCCGGAAGTACTTGACACTCTCATAAATTGCGAGTAGTTCTCTGTCATAAGGTGAGTACTTCCGCTGCGTGGGACTGAGTTTGTGGGAGTAAAACGCTAAAGGCTGCCACTCGTTCCCATCATGCTGCTGAAGCACTGCACCGATAGCAGAGTCCGACGCATCGGTGACGAGGGCGAGTTTGGCATCGCACTTCGGGTGAGCCAGTAAGGCAGCCTGACATAGACCATCCTTACAGGCTTGAAATGCCTGCAATGCCTCGCCTGAAATGTCAACAGGATGCGATCCTTTGACAGATCCGGTCAGTAGTGTGTTGAGGGGTCCCTGGTGCTGAGCTGCGTTGGGGATGAAACGCCTATAAAAATTGACCATTCCCAGGAACCGACGCAATTCCCTAACGGTTTTTGGGGTGGGAAAATTAGTTATGGCCTCGACTTTAGAAGGGAGTGGTGTGGTCCCTTTGGCCGAAATCTGGTACCCAAGGAAAGTGACCTGAGGGGCACCGAATACGCACTTGGCCGTGTTAATTACCATGCCGTACTCCTTTAGCCGGGTAAAAAGTTGATGCAGGTGTTCTTTGTGCGTCTGCTGGTCTTTTGAAAAGACCAAGAAGTCATCAACATATGCGTAAGTGAAGTCCAGGCCCCGTAGCATCTCGTCGACGAACCGCTGAAATGACTGTCCGGCATTACGGAGCCCGAACGTCATAAACGGGAACTCGTAAAGTCCGAACGGCGTTGTGATGGCGGTCTTCGCGACGTCGTCTGGATTAACAGGGATCTGGTTGTACGCTTTTACCAAGTCTATGGTCGAGAACACAGTGCAACCTGACAAGCTATGTGAAAAATCTTGGATGTGCCTGATTGGGTACCTGTCGGGGATCGTCCGGGCGTTTAGCATTCGGTAGTCGCCACAGGGTCGCCAGCCGTTATCCTTTTTCTGGACGAGGTGTAGTGGTGATGACCAGGCTGATTCCGACGGACGGCAGGTACCAATCTGTAACATAGCTGCAAATTCCGCTTTTGCGATTTTCAGCTTTTCAGGCGAAAGCCTGCGTGGGCTGCACGATACCGGTGGTCCAGGTGTAGTACGGATGAAATGAACGGTATTGTGTGTGGGTGTGCGATGTAAGCCAGATGGGCGAGTAACCTCGGGAAACTGAGCGAGTATGTCGTGGTAAACAGTACTACCAGAAATAACCTTTATCGAGGAAACGTCTTTTTTACAGGTAAGTGAACCCGGGGCCGCGAGCATAGTGCTACCATCAATAAGGCGTCGGTGTCGGACGTCAACAATAAGATTATAGTGTGAAAGAAAATCCACACCTATAATCGCTTTCGTCACATCGGCCACAATAAACCGCCAAGCGAAGTCGCGGCGCAAACCTAGGTTAAGCACTATGTGCGCGTACCCGTACGTACTAATAACAGAACCGTTAGCTGCACACAATTCATAATTAGTTTTTGTGCCGTGCACTTTTAGATAAGTTTTTGGAAACACACACAAATCACTACCCGTGTCCACTAAAAACTGCATTTTTGTCCGTCTATCCATCACAAACAAGCGACCGGGACTTGGACAGCCGTCGGCCGCGTCTACCGACTGCCCTTTGCTTTTCCCGAGTAGTCGCACGGCTGTACACACTTATGCGCCTTCGACCCGAACTTGTTGTGGTACCAGCAGTTGGGAAATTTTTTGTAGCTGGACAGTGACCTGGTCGAAGCTGAGCGTCCACGGCGATGTGACGTTTGTCGTTGCCTAGGTCGTGACATTCGGTCTAGCTTAGCGGATAGTGCTTCGACTTGCCTTGTGAGTGCCGCTATCTGTGCCGACTCTGACGCACCTGGGTGTGATGACGCTGCTGCCACTTGTGGAGTGGACGTGACTACGTCCATTATCTGATCCGCAAGCTCGGCTAACTCCTTGAGCGTTGACTTCGCCGCCTGGGAGGCAACTATTGTTTGCACGTTAGATGGCAGTCGGCTACTCCAAACGCTGCGTAGAAATTCATCTGGGACTCCTGGGCCTGCCAAGTTCTTCAAGTGACGAAGAAACTGGGATGGCTTCCTTTCTCCCAGCTCCTCGTGATTCAGAAGCTGCTGCACTTGCTTCTCACGCGACGCCGTGAGTCGCTTTGTGAGCTCGGTCTTGAGCCGCTCGTACTTATCTGGAGCGGCTGGGGCTTCGATGATGTCTTCCACTAATTCAGCGATATGGGGCTCCAGATGAGATATCGCATAGTGATATTTGGTCGCGTCTTGAGTAATATTTGCGATCGCAAACTGGCTCTCCAATGTGGCGAACCATAGTGTCGGTTTTGTGGGGTAAAATGGAGGTACCCTTACTCCGACTCGATCAACACTACCTCCAACTCCAGATTTTTCACCGTTTTCCATTGTGTTCCCACGGGGTCACCAGTGTAGAAATGAGATAGTGGTAGGGAGCACTTAAACCACAGCACTTCTATTTAAAAGTTTATTTGAAGGAGAGGGACGGTAAAAGCACAGGCTAAAGCAAGCATACAATTTATGCGAAAGCCAGAAAAGCACAATACGATCGCTATAGTTATTGAGACAAGGAAGACTTAATTTTAAGTACAATTAAATCGAGAGCGTAAGTGTCGGGCGCGCATCGAGCGACACACGTTCCGCGTCAAGATAATATTTTTTGACTGGCGATCGGTGGCCGGTTGCGGCGGCCGGTCCCCGTCCCTCGCGCCCTGCGCTCGCGCTAACCAGTAACCAGACCGGTTCGGGCGCGACGCAGGAGACGCGGCGGAGGGGGGCCGCTCGGCCGCAACTATATATAACGAAATGTGATTGTCCGTCGCACGTCTAATAAATATACAAAATGAAATGTTTTACTTAAATTATTATTTAGTTGTAAGGTTTTAGATATTAAGATAATTTTAGAATAATGTAATCTTAAAATATAACTTATGTAACAGTATTTATGTAGCTTATGTTATTTATTTATTTAAATGATTTTAACAATGTAAATACATATTTTATCAGCTGTTATTTATATCTAATATATATTTAGCTATACAACTAATAATTTATTTTATATGAAGTAGTTAGTAGTTAGTCTAGTTACACTACATACGGTTCCTGCGCGATAAAAGAATTTTTGCGCAACGGAGCTGCAGGCGTCAACTAGTAATGTTATAAGTTACACTATTCTTTACGTTCTATCGCGATAAGGCAGATATAGTATTTTTAATCACGTGCCAGGCTAACGGAGACAAACGGGGGATTACCCTGTAATGGCGGCGGTGTTGCCAGCTCACCTCCCCCTCCCCGAGTAATGGCACTTGCCAGGTATGATATATTATGGCGGGGATCTTAAAAGTATTTTTCATAGTGTGTACAGATTAAGTCGATCTTGTTGCAAACTTGGCAAGATTAAGTGCGAAATACAAACAAAATTACTAATATGAACAATATTAGAAATCCACCCAGGCTTTGCACGGATGCAGTGATCATACTAAGCCAGTGTTTTTAACCTAAAAGTCGCGACCCCGGCCCCGGGGGGTTCGGAAGACCGGTCATTTAAAGAACCAAGACAAACGTACTCAATTTTTTTCCAATTTTAGCCAAAATTCGTTCGTGGAAACCGTACATTTCTAGGAATCAATAGTATTCTTTGTTCTTTCCTGGGACTCAAAGTATCTGCATTGCAAATTTCAGCAAAATTCGTTCCGCGATCTGGCCGCCAAGAGGTAACAGTCAGACAGGCAGACACACACGCACGCACGCACGCACGCACGCACGCACGCACGCACGCACGCACGCACACACACACACACACACACACACACACACACATGCACGCACACATACACACACACACTTTTGCATTTATAATTTTGGTATGGAGTATGAACACCTATTAAATTATTTACTAAACAACTTGTGGTAGTAAGTTAGCAATATCGAACTAAGCTACTACGGGCCGCTACCCGCCTTCTACGAAACTCGTAGTGTCGTAGCACGTAGCTCTCTACAGTCTACAACAGGGGTTACCAAACAGTGCGCTGCGGCGCCCTGGTGCGCCGTGGCCTTTATTTCTTCACTCCTATTAGTCTTGGCGTGATAAAATATAGCATATAGCCTTCCTCAATAAATGGGCTATCTAACACTGAAAGAATTTTTCAAATCGGACCAGTAGTTCCTGAGATTAGCGCGTTCAAACAAACAAACTAACAAACTCTTCCGCTTTATAATATTACAAGTATAGATTAATTTGGAGTCCAATTTTAAAATGTTTAAATTCCGTTTTTTGCATTAGAGATTAAATGTGTGTTTGTAATTTTGTGTATTGGATGGTTTTATTATAACAAAAACTCACGGTTGTTCACGTTCCTTTAAATGATTAAGTACCTATTTAATTAGTAAGGGAGGATAGCAGTAAAAATTCCACCAAATTCTTTCACGAGTACTTAAGACTTAAGTATTGTACTTCCTGCTAATTAACACATAACAGTTACCTTCGCCCTTATAACCTTAAGGGCGCTGAAACATCTTAAGGGCTTAAACACCCTGTATTAAGGGCTCTAAACCATAAACGCGCCCTTATGGGCTTGTTAACTGCTTGTGAACTTTTATAAGGAATGTAGCTGTTGCCCGCGACTTTGTCCGCGTTAATATGAGTAATTTTACCCGTTTATTCCACATTTTCCACATAATTTTCGCTATTATGGGTCGCAGCCTGGTGTTACATATAAAGCCTTTAGCCCCGTGGTCGTCAAATTATTTCTACAGCCCGCAATAAAGTGGAGTGGCGAGACAGTGTTTTCTACCATTAAAATTTGCCGAGAGTAGGTACTGTCTCGCCATTCTACTCGGCAGGTATAAAAAAGCATAAGTGTGGAACCGTTCTTGGAGCGCCCTTCAAATACTCTGCGGCCCGGTGCTGGCGCCTGGCACTCACATTGTCATGTGTGGCCCTTGGCCAGTGAAGCGTGACGACCGCTGCAGTGCTTTTCTCGTTAAATGGACTATCCAACAAGTTCCTGAGATAAGCGCGTTATAAGAAACAAACTATTCAGTGTATGTCTGTACTAGCTGTTTCGTTTTTAATCCTTCAATCGCGGATTCTTGGAAATCTATTGTTATTATATTGTTGTCGCGATCACCGGTGATCATATGGGGCTTGATAGGTTAAGACTGACACGTCTGGCAGTTTTTTTGTGTATAGATTTTTCTGAGTGCCATTTTGAGTTTGAACTTTTTAACATTTGAAGTTAATTAAAAATCCTTTTACTTTTATACTTCACTAGATGCAACACTTTTGCCAAATCGGTTCAGCCGTTCTCAAGTTTTAGCGAGACTAATAAAATTTAAAATTCATTTTGTTTGTATAGATGTGCAGCTTATCATCAAGTGATGTATTCGCTCGTTCGCCACAAAAACAACGAACAAAAGGACGTTCCCACATTTCGGGGCGAAGATATTAGCCAATAAAATGTAATACGAGCGAGTGTGGGCCGGAATTGACTTTAAATTAGAGACGATATTTATATTTGGAACACTTTTCACGGGAATCCTTTTGTTATGGCAACACTGGATTTTGTATGCGATTTTTCTCAGTTAATTTGGAATGAAAAATATGTTTTTCAAGAGTATTTGTGTTTGTTTGATTGTTTGCTTGATAGATCTTAGATTGTAAGGTGACGTTAGATTAGCTATTTTTATCGTTTTTACTAATAATTTACACTACCTGTTTATTACAGAATAAAAAAAATGCCGCGTAATTTAGATACTTAAAAATTACACAAAATCGCAGTAGAGTTTTTTAGTCTTACAAATGGGCATTTTTTATAAAATTAAGCTCAATAGCTCAACTTAATAACTAAATATGCTTTTATCTTTCTAGACACAAAGCAAAATAACATCTACTATTAATTGCTAACATGTTTGTTTAAGTAAACACAATTATCCTGAGTACCTGTACATGTTAATTACTGTAAGGATAAAGGTAGGGCCGAGCCCTTACATCTTGTTTTTATCTCGCCCCAGCGTCGAAAACTTATTACTTTTATTCTCTAGATCCAAAGAATATTAACACTTAAGGCACTAAAGGAAATAGAATTCTGCGGCAAACTTTCTTAGATAAGTCTGTATTTGGAGCGTTTTTTGACGCTGAGATGTAAAATTGAGTTAAAGTTGTAATGAAAATTTTGGTACATGTTGCAGTGGCAAAATTTAGAAAAGCACAAATAAAATATAATCGATTAATATTTCATGTTTTTAAATCAACTTCAAAAGATATACCGCCGTACTCAGAGACATTTAATATTAACCTTTCATTTAATGAAGACTTTGACAGATAATGTCTGGGGCTTATGTGAAAATTTTGAATTAATTACATTTAAATAATTAATGTTCCACTAATATGAGTGTGACAGATAATGTTTTTTCAAGTAGTTTCACTAGTTATAGCTTTCTTCTTTAACCATTTGACAAAAAAAAAGAAGGAAAAATGGCGTCAAAATTCAAAAGCGTTCCATAGAAAACGGCGCGTATTGTGGCGCGGTACACAGTAAACTATTACTGCATGTGACGGGCATTGTGCGCAGGTGTGGCCACCGTCTAATGCCTCAGGTAAATAGAAAACATGTCGACTTGTTTACGACGTTCATTTTATTCGGGGCCCAAATTGATTTTGTTACACAATATTGCAAGCGGATTTTGTATGATTTGCGTGACAGCGACTAATCGGAAGTGGATTTTTATCAACCCCTTTGGTATTTTAATTTACATAGCGGCACTAAGTTCGATCCGAGATTCCGAACCCACGATCTGCATAGCGACTACGGGCCAGGCCACAACACAGCGTTGCGGCGTCGCATCGCTAAAACAGCCTAGATTATAGCAATGTAGTTTATGCGATGCGACGTCGCAGCGCGTGTTGTGGCCTGGCCCTACGAGTTAACAAGCGGTGCAATCTGCTGCCTATCAATCATGCCTGTTACATAGCTGTCGCAGAATACTCTGCCGGTTCCTATCTAAACCATTTCTAGATGTTTCTAGGATGCTATGCGTATATTTGCCCTGCTATTGTTTTTTTTAGGTCCTTTTCTCGAATTGAACGTACTGCAGAACCGTTCATATCTACTGAGCAACTCGTGTATATTTCATCTCTATTCCCCCCTCCCCTCTCCACCAGTTCGCAATAAAATTCTCTCTCAATTGGCAAGCTGTTGGCTGCGTTTATTTTAATTTTACTTATTACGTCGTTTTGAATTTCGTGAGTAAATTCCGTAAGTAACTGCGGCGGAGTGCTGCCAGGGTTGTAGTGTTTTCCCCGCTTCGTATTACTCAAATCAACAATATTTCATAATGGAACTGTTATAAATTATAATTGAATTTATAAGTGAACTCTTCGGTGGAATAATTAAAATAAAACTTTTTTACTTTAATGTTTATAGCATATATTATGCAGTATGCTAAGAGTTATCAATTGCGATACTCGCAGATATAATGTGGTTTGCTAAATTAATAAAAAGATTATAAAAATATACATGTCTTAAATTTTAACGTTCGGTTGGTGTAAAGGCCAGAGGTTACTAAATTACATCGTCACATAATATGCACCTACTGGTAAGTTCACAAAATTTCTAGTACCTAATAGTTTTTACCATTCCGCTTGGGAATGCGACATAGATCTCTAGTCCGCAAAAAATTCATTTTGACCCTTTTACGGGCAACGCATTCAATTATAATAGTCCACCTCTTTATTATAAGGATTCAAGATGTTTTAAGCTACAGCCTACAACTTACAACGCCTCAATTTAAAGTTTAAACTATTAAGTTTATCGTGTCACAGAATGTTGAACTAATATTATGTTAATTTGTAGGTTTTTAAATAAAAAAATCAATTATTTTATTTGCAAATTCAGTGTCTGTGGGTCTACCTACCGATCTTATTTTGTTATTATCTATCAATATTTGTAGTATAGCGTAATTTCCTATTGTGCCAAACAGAGGCGACGCAGGGCGTGGGCGATGTGGGCGACCGCCCACGGCCGGCCTCCCGAGGATTTTTTTGGGAATTTGCGCGTTTTGAGACTCACATTTTATTTATAAAAAAGTGATTGTCTAAAAATAATCCATTTGGGCCTAGGGGCCATCGCAGAATGTATCTCGCCCACATAAAATTTTGGTCTTGCCCCGCCACTGGTGCCAAAATATAAATTCTCCCACATTCTCCGCGAATTTCTCCGGCTGGCAACACCGCGGCGCAATAAAAAGTAGTATTTGCGATGGTCGGTAATTCGAGCGAGCGCCCTCGCAGAATCGATACTACAGTAATACCGAATACGCCAGGGAAGGGTTCCGCAGCTTTGCATACTAATTCACGGCTTCGGCCTTCGGTCAGACTGCGACTTCCTGAATAAAGGCCGAAGCCGATAATTTCCCAATCCCTACTAATCAGGGCGAGCAAAGCGAGCCTTAGTACATCCCACAACCAACACTTTTGTGGTACACTTTACGGAAAAGCTATCACGTCTATTGATTTGTGTTATAAATTAGTACTTAATTTTTGTTTATATGTAGGTAGATGTGTTATCATCGGTCAGTCAAGGTTTGGTTACGTTTAAAATATAAAAAAATAAAGATTATTACCACTCAGAAAAACGACGCGACCCCTCACAAAGCTCTGGGTTTTTAGGTAGTATTAAAAATGCGAAAATATATACGTACAAATTTTATATATCATATTAACATCTACTAGTGACAAGGAGGTACTACGTAATTATGTGATAATTACTTAGGTCTTATAATGTAGTTTATTGTTCGAAACTAGATAAAGTAATTCATTAGTAAAAATGGCAATTTCACGTCCAGAGGAACCTCAGTCTAGAAAGAATTTAACATACTTAATGTTTTGTATGAGGTACGATATGATTAGTGCCTATTACAAGAATAAATGTTATCATTACAATTCTTTCTTGTTTTGATTACAATGTAGTCAATAAAACTAACAGAAAAATTGTTAAGAATAACTAAATACTTTGTTAGGGCAAATAAACTATCTGCTAACATTACATTTCTACTTAGTTATTACAAGTTGTCGTTTCGTAAATTTTACAATCCGCATCGTACTAAATTTAACTAGAACGGTCTTGTTATGTTTACAAAGTGTTTTGCCGTCACATATATAGCAAAACAATATAGTTGGTATAACCAGAATCTGGTTACCAGTACGAGACTTTTTTTTCATAATCGATTTTTTGTTTGGCATGGACCATGGAGATACTTGAGTCCCTAGAGAGGACATAGGATAGTTTTTATCCCTGAAAAATGTACGGTTCCTGCGCGATAAAGGAATTTTGGTGCAACGGTTGAGGGCGTCATATTATAGCCTGAGTTTTGAACTTCCCCCAGTGGTAACAAATATTTTCTTAACGAGACTGTTATTGTCTTGTCCTTTGTATAAAACTTGACGACATTGCTGTCGAGTTACCACTCCCTGTAGAGCTGTCGGCAGGGCCTGCTAACATTACTAAATACTTGATAATATCAGGGCCCTTAGCCAGGATGCTTATGATTTTACTTTCGAAGTTAACTATATAAGCTAATTTTACTAATTTACTGTTTACTTTCTATAGTTAATCCATACATTATCACGAAGAGACCATCTTGTAGTTTGAGAAACCCTAATCCTTCCTAATATTATGAATAATGCAAAAGTGGTATAATATACGTGGTAGAGCCATGCTTCGGCACGAACGGATCGGCTCGATCGGAGAAATACCACGTTCTCACAGAAAACCGGCGTGAAACAGCGCTTGCGCTGTGTTTCGCCGAGTAAGTGAGTTTACCGGAGGCCCAATCCCCTACCCTATTCCCTTCCCTACCCCTCCCATCCCTACCCTCCCCTATTACCCTATTCCCTCTTAAAAGGCCGGCAACGCACTTGCAGCTCTTCTGATGCTGCGAGTGTCCATGGACGATGGAAGTTGCTTTCTATCAGGTGACCCGTTCGCTCGTTTGCCCCCTTATTTCATAAAAAAAGTGTGTCCCTCTGTTATTTACTCTTATTCGACTGAACCAACATGGATAAAGTTTGGTATGGAGATATTCTGAGATGGCGGAACATCACTTTTGAACCTTAAAATAATCGTTCTGACACATTGTAGTCTGCACGTGTCTTCGATTGAACATATTATTTCTGGCCCTGTAACAGATTTGGGCGATACCTCATGTAATTTGTAAAGTCCAAACCCGATACGAATCGCCGAATAATATATTTCCATTCCCAGTTTGATATTACTGCGAGCTAGTCTGGCCAGGCTAGATAATAGACAGCCTAGGTAGACTACGCGATTGGCAGAGGTAGGCGACTTATAAAATAATGCCTGCCATACCGATTTCAGTAACCAAGGCCGACTTCACTGCAACGCGCCGTAATATACATAATATTGTTTCCAAGTGTGTCCGCAATACACGAAAATACTTTATCTGTTTTATACTCTCCTAAGTCATAAGTTCATAACTCATAAGTCATAACCCAGTGGAACGGATGACCGACATGATTGGCAATTTGCGCAGCGATTCTTTACATACAGTCCAACTGTATGGATTATCTTGTCAGACTATAATAATAGCCTGAATTGTTCTCACTTCTCACCAAACATTTTTCAAACGCGAAAATCGAACCTACAATGCCCGGTCAAGAGCCACTCAACCACTGAGACGTTTCGCGTTACAGAAAGGCAACTGACAGAGGCTGTATCAGATTTCAAGCCTCTGGGAATACTCTGTCTTAAAAATTATTTCAAAATGCTCGCGGTCAGTGGATATGGAATGGTTTCAGTTTGGTTAAAATATTTGTATCTCGAAAACCGAGCCTTAAGAGTTTAAAGACAAGAACTAAGAAAGTAAAAGTGTGCGGTTCCTTGGGATACTAATCACGTTTTTTAATTTTTAAACTACTAGTTAAAAACGAGAAAAAAACGCTTAAGAGTAGCTAAGAAACCGTAATAGTATGTGCTAAATTTCATGGAAATGCAGAAAGTGGTACACCAGTCTGGGGATTGCGATCAGGGCCTTTAGTCATATTGCATTCGCTAGTTTTAACAGCGACGTAAGGAATCAGTATATTAGGAAGAATATGGGAAAAATGGGATATGGAAGAATGTGGAATTTGAAAAACGTATCGAACAGCATATCGTATATCTGAAGTTATAAACCTAAAAATAATATACGTACATGATTTGACAATAGGTATCGCACCACAAATAGGTAATATTTTTGTTATATCAAGTCCTATACCTACTTATATTTTTAATTTCTTTACTGTGGCAATCGAATGCAAATTGACTAAAGGTCCTGATGCATATCTTACACTAATAACCTGTGGCATAACTAATATCCAATCAGTAGGTTTGGCCAACAGCTAATGGGGACAAGGGATTTGATAATTCAATAGCTCGGAGCAGCTCAGCATTCAGACTGTGTGCGCGTAATTAGAACAATTACTGACAGCTTAAATATTATAGCTTAATAATAGCTGGTCAGGCAGACAGCTAATAATAAATTTTTTGCTAACTTGAATAACCTGTCCGCAAATCCGTTGTGCCACAATTCGTTTATATCGCGGAAACCGTACATTTTCCGGGATAAAAAGTACCTTTCCTATGTCCTTTGGGACTAAATGTTTCTCCAATCTTTATAATATAATATCCAGCAAAATCTGTTTAACGGTTTGAGCACGATAGACGCTTTTTCATATTTTATAATATTAGTAGTGAGTACTAGCTGACCCTGCAAATGTTGTATTATTTACATTCTACGGTGTCTGCAATATGTTCGCGAGGACACTGTTATTATTGAAGATCAAACGAACTTACCTTAAGTGAAGTTCGATCACAATTATATGAGCGACTTCATTCTTAGCGATTTATGCTTACTTGTTGTATAGTGCGCTCCCATGCGTCACCCTTGCACGTATTTTAGAGATGTGAAAAAAAAAAAAATGTCACTGTCATTAAGTCACCTGTCATTATTCATGACTTTTCCGGCGCTTAGACTCGAGCTACTCATTTTGTTTAGAGCAAATATAACTTACCTGCGGTGTTCATTTTATATTTGTAACTTGGGTAGGGAGAGACTGGTAACAGTCAAAGTAATAGTCGACTCACCTGTAATATGGGGTGGGTTTGGATAAATCGCTAAGAATGAAGTCGCTCATATAATTGTGATCGAACTTCACTTAAGGTAAGTTCGTTTGATCTTCAATTATATTTCGCGACTTCATTCTTAGCGATTTATGCTTACTTGTTGTATGATGTTTAGAGTAAAACAAATATAAAATGTTTAAGTAATTTTCTATTTTTATCTAAGGTTTAAAATTACTTACAAAAGATGTGTAGGTAATAGGTATTAATTATTATTATAATGCCTATCATTGGTAATACTTAAAAGTAATTTTCAATATTACAAATAGATATATTTTTCTTTACTCCTTATTATAATCTTAGATAACGTTTGAAGTAAATACATTTCTTTCTTATACTTAACATAAATAATTATAATATTTACGAAATTTTATTCTGTCTAGATTGGGGAAAAATATTTCCTTATTATAGAATTTAGCGAATATAGTAGATGTAGGTATTAACTATTAACTATTAGGTACTCCACCCTAGAGATTTTTGATTGGTTCTATATTGACTCCCAGTTTATTGGCTTTCGTCGTAGCTGTATACCGAGTGCTATATGGACCAAAAATTGAAGTATCAATACCACTTTTACCTAATATTATGTCTTTAAAGGTGTATATAAATGAGACATGCTCCAGTTATTTGAGTACAAATATTGTTATTATAATATGATTTAAGAAAACTAATAAAAAGGATAATCCGATTTATGACAGTTTTGTTTTATTTAAATATAGGCATAATAATGCAGGACCAATCTTATGGCCCTATGAATAGTAAGGAAGTTTTAAGCACCGGTTAAAAACTATAAAGTTTAGAAGTTTTTTATTATAAAAAGTTTCCACCTTTAAGTTTCCACCAAGAACCTACAGTATAATCAATTAAGTACATATTATGTTTTCATAATATTCGGTAAGTATATAGATTAAAACCTCATCCTTTTTAGCAAAATTAATGCTACATATTTTATTACATCTAATTTTTGTGCCCTATGCCCTCATAACAAGTGCAAGTACAGTAGCAGCTTTCTTAGCAAGAACTTTTAGAACGATTTTTCGTTGGGCCACTGCAGAATAAACGATAGGGCAATATTAATATCCCAATTCACATCATATCATTCGGTTTAATAAGTCTCATTCTGTAAGTTCCTTTCATAAACCTTTTGAGTTGATATTATCTTCTTCTAAATTAGTACACAATAATGATAGGGTAGATTGACAACTATTTATAATTTAATGTGCTATATTTAGCACATTGGCTCAGTTTATCTGACAGAAAAGCTATTATTACCCTATTGACTAACAAATTATAAAAATCGTAGTTATGGGTTCTACAATACATTATCCATTATTTTATACCACTATGGTATTGCATATAATATTAATATGTGTTATCGGATAAAGAATTTAGTATTATTTTAACACATTCCTCAGACAGTGGTGATCTCCAGTATGTTCTCCCGGATAACCTCGCGGCAACTATACGTAGCGAGCGATGAAGATGTTACAGGACTTACTTTATAAATATATTTAACACGTTAATATTAGGCTTACAAATGATAATATACTTATGATTCTTATATAATTTCTTAAACAATGGGAACTACGGCTGTGTCGGCAATCATCAGGGTCTTCATACCACTACTTTGGCACTAGACTGTAATAGTAAATGAATCTACGTCGAATTCACCAAATTCGTTTACTTATTTTCTTGTCATCACACCCTTACCAAATTTTCCCTGGTTATAGAATTTAAATGACTATACTGAACGCTACCTATTTCGTTACCATTCTGTTTATACGCAAAATAGCGATCGTGATATCGATCGACTAAAAAAAAAAAATTACGTTACATTTCCTAATTCTTTCTATTCATAAATGGTTTTTTGTGATATTTAATATTTTCCTGTGGTAGTTCCAGAATTATAGATGCAGAATTAAAAACGATACAATTTAAATTTAATATCAGGTAGTATCCTAATCTTCGATTCATTAATAATAATAAATCCCATTTTTTCAAATACATTACGGTACGAGAGGAAAGTATAACTATATAATACATTTCTGACAACATTTAAAAGCTTAAGTTGTACATTTAAAAGTAAAAGTTAAGGAATATAAACCTAATTATGTAAATATAATATACATACTAGCACCAATTTACTTTCTTAATTCTGTTTACATCGTTAATAATTAAGGTTCCAAAATCTTAGCAAAGATATATTATGGAGCAGTACGTATTATTATGTCGAATGGTATATAATATATTATATACTATAATATTATCTACGAGATTAATGAATCGGTATTGAAGAATATGCGTCCTTTATTTAAATCGATCCTGGTCATATTAAAACAATTACTTATTAGGTGATAAAAAAAATTAAGACGTTATCCTCAATTTTAACGTTTTTAAAATTGACACAATTTATCTTTCTATCTAGTGTCCACAGCTTGAGTTTTTTCAATTTTATTATGAATATTTTGTCACCGAACTAGGTTTCGGTATTATCTAAGAACATAGCTTAAGAGTCAAAAATTAATCTGCAAGGGGAGTAGGTACACCTCTCGATTGCTTTGGTCTCAATTAAGCTACTAATATCAAAAACAGACACTAATATAATTATTATGATTATAGCACGGGGTTAAATTTTTTACAGGTTTCGATTTAAACGGTATCTTATACCCGATAGTAAAATAACTTTATCGCAGGTGGTGTGATACACCACTCGTCATAGAAATAACGTAATCGGCCTGCGTAGTAGGGTACCTCAATAAATAACGATAGGCTGGCATGCGCGTCTGCGCTCGAGTTGTCGCTCTCTGCGGCGGGGCGGCTGGGGCGCAGGCCGGCGGGCTCCCGAGGCGCTCGCTCGTAGGGGCGCGGCGGCGGGCGGGATGGCGCTCGCGCTTGTAGAAAACAAAGAAAAATTGTACTTATATTAATGCTACTGGGAAACTTAGTACTTAGTAGTTACTAGTTTCTCTTTTGGAGCTTGATCAACAGATCAACATTTGAAAAGATTCAGCCACTTTTAGCCTCTCAGCAAACTCTTCCCCGAAAAGTTATTTATCACTATTATCAGATTTGCATTTAGCGCCTCGCAGACACGACAGATATTTAATTGTTAAAAAACCTTTATAATAACTTCATGCCACCAACCCACAATATCTTTGTGGACTGGCTTTTTGGCCGAGTATTTATTTATGGTTCTGGAACGTCGCCCAGAAGTTGCAAGACGTTTCGTCCTGAATAGGCTGAGGTTCCTCACCTGGTGTCCCGTCATTCGTCTGTTCCTGCGGCTGATCGCCATCAGGCCCCGTAGATGATGCCGATTTCGACGACGTCGGGGCGACCGCAGGTGTGAGATTCAGCTCCGGCGCGGATTCCTCCAGGAATAAGGGCCATAATATGGTCTGCGCGCCATCAACTTCTTAAACAGGATCATCACGATCTGTCAAAAACCACAATATTTGTAGTTGTATTGTCATATTATTTGAACAGCAAAAGCCCTGATATTGGCAGTTACGTATTCGTAATGTACATCAAATGTCGGTAGATGTTAAAAAAATAAATATTATATTTTATAGCAGCAAGGAAACCCCAGTGTCGATAGTTGCGTGTCCGTTTTCAAACAGCAAAAGCCCTGAATTATTGGCAGTAATTGCGTATTCGTATTTTACATTACAACATGTAGGTAGGTGTAAAAAAAAAATATATATATTCTTTAACAGCAAAAACCCCGATTTCGCTAGTTGCGTGTCTGTTTTCGAACAGCAAAAGCCCCGACCTTGGCAGTTGCGTATTCGTAATTTACATCAAATATGACAGCAAAAACCCTGAGGTTGGTAGTTGCGTGTCTGTTTTCGAACAGCAAAAGCCCCGATCTTGGCAGTTGCGCATTCGTAATTTACGTGAAATATAACAGCAAAAACCCTGAAGTTGGTAGTTGCGAGTCTGTTTTCGAACAGCAAAAGCCCCGATCTTGGCAGTTGCGCATTCGTAATTTACGTGAAATATAACAGCAAAAACCCTGAAGATGGTAGTTGCGTGTCTGTTTTCGAACAGCAAAAGCCCCGATCTTGGCAGTTGCGCATTCGTAATTCACGTGAAATATAACAGCAAAAACCCTGAAGTTGGTAGTTGCGTGTCTGTTTTCGAACAGCAAAAGCCCCGATCTTGGCAGTTGCGCATTCGTAATTCACGTGAAATATAACAGCAAAAACCCTGAAGTTGGTAGTTGGTAGGTAATATTAGCAGTTGCGTATTCGTAGATGTTCTACATTAAATGTAGGTAGATAAAAAATAAATTTCGACGGTACATTTTTATTGCGTAGCAGAAAACCGTTAAGTACGTGAAAAATATATAATTATGCGTTATCTATTGATATATCCCTTGGTATTATTAAATTATAATATAAAATAAGTATAATTATGGCTATTCCCAGTGAGTTAAAACTTACTTGGTATGATATCTGACGAGGATGAATCGATTTGTCGTCCCATTTTTCTTCGAATATTTTCTCCGCTATCCGGACTCCAACGCTTCTTCCCCATGTTGAAAGCTCCACACCGTTGACTGTAGATAAGTTGCGAACGTGCGAAGGGTTCAGCACGAAAACACGGAATGAGTAGCTCGAGTCTAAGCGCCGGAAAAGTCATGAATAATGACAGGTGACTTAATGACAGTGACATTTTTTTTTTTTCACATCTCTAAAATACGTGCAAGGGTGACGCATGGGAGCGCACTATACAACAAGTAAGCATAAATCGCTAAGAATGAAGTCGCGAAATATAATTCCAATTTCCAGATGTTGTTTATGTCACGCCGATCTCAGAAAAACCTCGATAGCGTGATTCAGAGGCTGTACCACGAAACCGTTCTGAGACTCAAACAATCGGACGAGAATGCCGCGTCCTACTCCAACAAACGAGAAATTACGTTGTTAGAGCAGGAAAGGGCATTATCATCCGGTTGTTTGAGTCTCAAAACGGTTTTGTAGTAGGCCTACAGAAATCAGAACTGTGGCCGTTTGAAAGCGATGCTTGGTAAGTACTATCAAATCCATGGACGTATAAAAAAGGCGGACGGAGTCCCACCATACACAAAACTGTGTCGTTCAGAGTCGGCCAGCTGGCTGTATGTACACGGTCCGCACGCACACATTCTAGCGCTAGTCCATACCATTTGACAGGCGTCAGAATGTGTGCGTGGCCGACTCTGAAGAAAAGTGAGGACACAGTTTTGTATATGACAAGACTCCGTCCGCCTTTTTTTCTACGTTCATGATCAAATCAATGTTTTATTGTTTACAATTTGTCTGCTTGATATAGCCCGACTAAATTACAAAGGCTCCCAATCTGCTGAATCAATACATCTGACAGCACACTAAATTCTAATCACCCTGGCAGGTTCTCATGTTTATTAACGCTCGGCAATCCGCACCACAGCGGCTCACAGGTGCGAGCGCTAATTACGCGATAATCCTCTTAGCTGCTCTATGCTGATCAAACGTTTGTGCTAACTGCTAGTTGCTCGCAATTTATTGGCAACCGTACATTTTTCGGAATAAAACTGTGTTTATCTGGAAATATTTAAGCGATATAAATTTCATTAAAATTGATTCGGTGAGAGAGTAACGAAGTGAATACTGAATTAAATATCAGTTATCAGTATCACCTTATTCCGAAAATGTCTCTGTCTGTCTGTTACCTCTTCACGCCTAAACCGTTTAACCGATTTTGCTGAAATTTGGTACGCAGACACTTTGAGTCCCGGGAAAGTCAAAGGATACTTTTCAAGCGTAGAAAAATGTACGGTTTCCGTGCGATAAACGAATTTTGGCGCAACGGAGTTACGGCGTCATCAAGCCCGTCACAGACTTAGCTATAATATATATTTATATATTTATAGCTAGGCATATTACTATATATTTTCTATACTTTTTTCGCGTGACCGCACACTCAGCTATAATATATATTTCTGTGACATGTGGATTTAAGTATAGAAAATATAAAATAGTAATATGCCTAGCTATAAAAATATTAATATACATATATTATAGCTAAGTCTGTGACGGGCTTCAGTACCTACGAATATAATTATTACGAATCTATTGTCATAATATCAATTAATATTATGTAGGAAATTGGTATCTTGCGACAGCTAAGGGTAAATTTATACTAGCGCTGCAGAGTCGAAGCGCATCGAAGCGAATTACCAAAAACTGAACATAACAAAATATCCAACCTCAATTCCAGAGCGTAACGAACGCATTACTTCTGTGAGACCAATCAGCGTTGGTCGCGAGCATTTGCGCAAATTCGCTAGAATGCGCGCGTCTTTTTAGAATCTCAGATATATTGTGTACGCTTTTTGATTTTGTTACGTTCAGTTTTTGGTAATTAACTTCGATGCGCTTAGACCCTGCGCTAGTACAAATTGACCCTAAGCAATACTCGATTGACTGATAATTATTATAATAATTGTACATTATATTCTGCTGTTGCATGTAAGCTGTCCCAATTCCAATAAATTGTAAGAGAGCCTACATCGGGGTTTTACAGAATCCATTACTTTCTTTACCTTAGCCGAACAAAAACTGTTTTCCTGTCAATACGTGAAAAGCGTGAGTTTTTCCCCAATATATTATTTATTTCCACCTGCCCTATATTATAAGTTTCGTCAATTTGGGTGAAACTATTCGTCGTGAGAAACGACGCATTTTCCTATTTTACTGCTCACAACTTTCCCGCGAAAAATACCCCGGCCAATATTTCATTTGATCACATCTTGCTTGGCTTCTGAGCACCGTACATTTTGATGGGATTAAATAGCAGTATAGCATCATGAAGATAAATTAGGAAATAAAAAAATCCTTACTAGATATAAACCAAAATTTTCCATCTGGCAAACTGATGATGATAAACTAAAAAGTAATCTAAAAAGTGAAAACTAAAAATATGTAAGTACATATTATTTTTACTCGACGCTATCTGATTAAAAAAAACTAGAGAGAAACAAAACCCTATTTTCTTCGAGGTTGTCACGTGAGTAGCTTTGTAACTTGTTTATGCAAAAACCACTAAACGACTTGGTATCCTAGTAGTTAGACTGTTTGGTTATACTTATAGACTTGTGATTAAAATGTGATTAATGATTATACACACGATATTTTTTGTCCTGAAAAATACAGTTTTCCCGCGGTATAGTATAATAATATTATTTACTAAGCTAGCTAGGGCAAACTACATAATATAACCTCCTCCTTTTTACAAGTAAGTTAAAGAAGAGGATAAAACACTTTAACCTTATTTACAACTTAATTAAATATAATTAAGACGTATTCAAATTAAATACGTCACTTCGTTCAAAATGGCGTCCGAGTTTAGCGAGTGCCTTTTGTTTTGGTAATTTTGTTTACATTTAAAACGATAAATGTACAGTTTTTACACGAAAACTGTTCTCAATTTAGGCTTCCTCTTTGTGTTTAAAGTGAAGAATGTGAAGAAATACCTTTGAGTATGGAAAACAAATAATAATAATACTCCCCACACTGGTTTCGGTGACGGTGGCCAGTTTTATTGAAACCAGGCCAGGTACGCAGGAGTAATTTTATAGTGCCCAAGTGTGTGCGCAGTACACAAGAGCACTCTCTATTATCCAGTAGGAAGGAAGACCGACACGACTGGCGAGAGATCAGGCGCAGGACCGACTTTTTACATGTCCATCCGACGCATGGATCATCTTACATGTCAGACAATCAGATGATCAGCCTGCATCGTCCTAACCAAACTTGGAAATACCATGTTTCCAACGCGGGAATCGAACCCACGACCTCCGAGTCAAGAGCCACGTTCTAAATTACTAGACCACGGAGGGCAGATACAGTACTAGACTTCTCGCAAGTTATTGAGACTCACTTTCCGGTGACAATTGAAATGCAAAGCACGATTGTTCAAATCGTGTGATAATCAAGTGTTATGATGCCATGGAGCTAATCAGATCATGGAGCAGGAAGATTGCCATGGGAACTCCATAATAAAACCAGATACGCCACCGAGTTTGGGCTCGTTTGATTGGTCCTGATGAGTACTTTGAACATCCTAGTTAGGGTTCCGTACCCAAAGGGTAAAAACGGGACTCTATTACTGAGACTTCGATGTCTGTCCGTCTGTTTCCAGGCTGAAACTCAAGAACGGTAATAGCTAGAGAGTTTAAATTTTCACAGATTATGTATTTCTGTTGCCGCTATAACAACAAATACTAAAAACAAAATAAATTAAATATTTAAGGGAGGCTCCCATACAACAAACGTAATTTTTCAAATATTTTTTGCTCGGTATCAACGATGACAACAAGTAGGCACTTGAAATTTTTACAAAAAAACCTTAATTATATGTGTACTTTAATAATAAAAAATAATATTTAAGTAAAATAATAATTTAAGGGGGGCTCCCATACAAAAAACGCAATTTTTGGCCTATTAATTTTTGCTCTATAACGGTACGGAACCCTTCGTGCGCGAGTCCGACTCGCACTTGGCCGATTATTCTTTTTACTTCCCAGTAAGTTTTTTAAGCTATTGCATAGCTTTAAACGCGGGCTATGAGCGCGGCGGCCAAATCAAGAAAATAAACCTAACATCTTCCACTCTTACTTAAATACACTTCGGCACGGTGTTAGTGTGCGTGCGACTGAACGTACGCGAATTATAATTGCATGAAATGCTATGCAATAGATTTACCGCGGCAGTCCCCAAGTGTCACACGTATTTTTAAGGGTTCCGTACCCAAGGGGTAAAAACGGGACCCTATTACTGAGACTTCGATGTCTGTCCGTCTGTCTGTCCGTCTGTCTCCAGGCTGTAACTCAAGAACGGTAATAGCTAGAGAGTTGAAAATTTCACAGATCATGTATTTCTGTTGCCGCTATAACAACAAATACTAAAAACAAAATAAATTAAATATAAACACACCGGCAAAATTAGAGGAACATAACAGCATTTTATTTTTTTTTTTCAAAATTATTCGCTGTTTTTTATATATTTATTTATTTATCAAATAATTGACGATTAAAAAATAAAACTTATATAAATTTAGGGCATAAAAACGTGTAAAATAGAAAAAATCTGCAAAAATCAAAAATTAAGAAAAATCTTTGAAATTTCAGTAGTAAGTTTTTAAGTTAAATTCTTCATTTTTACTTAAGAAATGCCATGTTTAAAGCGTGTAATGCCTTCTATGGATCTCAAGAGGGTCTGGATACGCCATTCCATGCTTGCATTTTGATTGTCGATCATATCCTGTGGGATATTCTTCTACTCCTCCAGTAGCGCCAACTTGAGCTTCTGAACACATTTTGGAGCTGGAGTTTTAACTCGTACCGTTCACCCATTGATGTGCCACATGTCCTCAATCGGGTCCACATCCGTAGACCGTGCTGACCTCTCCACCTGGGCTACGCCAGCATCATTTAGGTAATAATACCCGATTTTTTTACTCTATGGACGCGCATAAAATTGAAGTTACTGCCTAAAACTGTGTAAAAGGCACAACATGCAGTTCTAGGATGTTTGTGCTATAGCCCTGTACTGTCAAAGTACCATCAATAACAATCATCAGCTCCGTGCGGGCTCCAAATCATATGCCACCCCAAACCATTACGAAGCCTGCATGATAGGCCACTGTGTCCGTTAAGTTTGATGGTCTATAGCGTTCCTTACGATTTATCCACATTCTTTATCGCCTGTCAACAAAATTTACATAGAGTTTGCTCCCATCACTGTACAGCACACGATTTCACTCACTTGTTAAATTTTGATGTTCACGCGCAAATCTTAGCCTGGCTCTTTGCGGTCCTGTCTCAAGTTTTGGTGCCCTTGCTGGCACTTTTGAGTTTAATTTAACTTCTTTGATTCTTCTTCTTACTGTACAATCACTTACACGTCCATCTCGGACCTGTTCCGACAGGTTTCGGCTCTGCAAAGCAGTTTGAGGTCGATTTCTTAAGGCTTGTACCCTTACAAAACGGTCATCCTGAACCATTGCCACCCGAAATCTGCCTTGTTCTCGTCTGCAAACGTAAGATCCAGTCTCTCTGTAGCGTTGAAAGTTACGATGGACCACGAAAGCCGACACACCTAAGGCCTGACTGACCGAACGGTAGGTGTGACCTTTCTCTATCGTGGTTACAGCTCTAGCAGCCGTAGATGCTGGAAAATCACTAATTTTGTATCAAAGTAATGTGTTCTTCCAAAAACCAAACAATCAAATGAGCTGGCATACCTTGCACTCCACTAAAAACGCCATTCTTATCAGAAACACTTACAACGTCAATCATCGAAAAACACTAAGTAGGGCATAATTGCAATAAAAATCTGTTAGCTTCCCAGTTGTGTTCAATATTTTAATGAGCTTAAATGAGCTTAGAAACTATAAAAAAGGATTTCACACAGCCCTACCCACTTAAATTCAAGTTGTGGCCCTTTTTACCTATGTTCCGCTAATTTTGCCGGTGTGTGTATTTTATCCCATACAACAAACGTGATTTTTCAAACATTTTTGTTCGGTATCAATGATGACAACAAGTAGGCACTTGAAATTTTCACAAAAGCCCTAATTATAATATGTGTACTTTAATAATTAATAATAATATTTAAATATAATAAAAATTAAGGGCGCTCCCATACAAAAAACACGATTTTTGGCTTATTTTTGCTCTATAACGGTACGGAACCCTTCGTGCGTGAGTCCGACTCGCACTTGGCTGATTATTTTAATTTATCTACTTGTTACTAAAATACCTTACATTAGATGACTTCACATGAATCTTTCACATTGATATTAGTGTACATTACTCGTACACGGCGCAAATTGTTTCACAGTCACACACATAAACTATATTTATGCACCTCGCCGTACAGCGGGCAGGGCCCACCAACCTTTTTATGATTTAACAATACGGCCGCCATATTATAATATTGCGATACGGTTTTTCTTCCGTTACGTTAATTTACTATTTTTAGGGTTCCGTACCTCAAATGGAAAAAACGGAACCCTTATAGGATCACTTTGTTGTCCGTCTGTCCGTCCGTCCGTCTGTCAAGACCCTTTTTCTCAGGAACGCGTGGAGGTATGAAGCTGAAATTTATATCAATTACTCAGGTCTACTGTCCCTTGAAGCTGTGAAAAAATCAAACTTCTAAGCCAACGCAATCAAAAGATACAGCCGTTTATGCCGCAAATTTTCGACACTTGCAAGGGAATCAAAACCTACAGGGTGCTTCCCGTGAACTCAGAATCTTGAAATTTGGTACGAAGCAACGTCTTATAGCATAGATAAAGGAAAAATTACGAAAACCATAAATTTTTAGTTACATCACATAATATATTTTTTTTTAATAATTTTAAACTTACTACCCATTTCCTCATACTCGATTGTCGTAATGAACGAACTTTGTAAACCTTGCAGGTTTGTACGGAACCCTCGGTGCGCGAGTCCGACTCGCACTTGGCCGGATTTTTTTTATTATTAAAAGTGAAACACATAATACGCTATATTAACGGATATTTTGCCACCTCATTCATTCTATTTATTAAGTCGAATAATCTACATACAGTACTATTATTTATGTTATAACTTTTGTATTATTGTTGTAAATATGAACTCGCGACTGAAAAAAAAACGAGAAAAGATGCAGGAGACAATTAAATAAATTTGTACAGCGTTCTCATCAATTGCTAGTATTAGATATTGCTAATCTTAGGTTGGCAAGAATTCGTTACATTCTTGATAACTTCAGAAACACGCACTAGTTCTGTCTCCACGGGTTTTTAAATAAACAATAGAGGCCCCAAAGATTTGCTCTACTTTTTTCACAAGCTTCCACTTTGCTTCCAAGCCGATTGCTTCGATCGGACTGATCGCAAGCCGACTCATTGTGTGCACGTGTGTGCCGTTCTAATCCGCCCGATCGATCGGCCTGCCTGTATACGGGCCTTAACAGAGCACCCCACGGTTGCGTACCCCCGTGACAGGCAAACAGTTTAGTGTAATAGGCGGCGCCGACACCTATTGGAAAGTGCTCTTTCGTGATATTTGTTTAGGGACGCCTGCGATGCCCGATAAAAGTGCCCTTCACGGGGAATCATTAAGTAAAGGGAAGTAAAATAGATATAGTCCTGCCACAGGACATGTGGGAAGTCGGCCATTTATTTGCCTTTTGAAGTTTTCCCAAAATCGAATTGCTGAATTGATTTTGCTGAATTTGGGTAAGTATCTTTTGGTTTTTGAGTCCCCGGGAAAGATCATAGGATCCATTTTGTTCCGGAAAAATGTACGATTCCTGCGCCATAAACGAACTTTGTCGCAACGGATTTGCAGACGTCATTTGGTACCTATTCTCTCGAATACATATTATATACAAAAATTCTCGTGTCACAGTGTTTTTGCGCGAACTCCTCCAAAACGGCTCAACCGATTTCAATGACATTTTGTATGTACTATCAGAGAAGTTGATTCCTAGGCAGATTGGGGGACGGACCTATATAGTTTGGTCGTGTTACGTCAAACCCAGCTGACAGATCACAATTCACAATTAACATTCGAAGATCCGACCAAGTAACGTTGGTTTATTGGTACTAGAAATAATTATATGACAAAACAACGTTTGACGGGTCAACTAGTATAACTATTTAAATATGTATTCCAAAAACATGAAACAATGTGCACTTTAGTTCGATCCAGGCGATGTCCATTAGTAAGGACTATTAAAGATAAAATTAGACCCCACGGCCCACGGAAATACCGACCGACAGATAAATTAGATTAGCTAAAAACCTAAATGTAATTAAAATAGGCTCGATATAGAAAAAGATTAGTAGAAACTAAAATGTAGCAGCTGCAGTTTCAAATGTAACTTTTATGCTTTTTTTTAGCTTTTTAGAGAGTTCACAAAGATTAGTTAAATGTAGCAGTTTGAAATGTAACTTTTTTATAGCTTTTTTTGTAAAGAGTGCACTGTCAAAGTAGCTTGAAGAGTGGCCTTTAATATGAGGAAAAGGAACACACACTTACAGTATTACACATTTAAAAGTAAAATATTGTTTTGAACACAACCTGTATAGATGATTCTTAGATATAATTACGCTGATACTAGGGAATGTTATTATTCGACAAATTTACTATTCGAATATAATTCGAATAATTCAAAAAATTTGAAAAATGCAGAAAACTCTGAATAAAAGTAACAAAAAGCTTTGTACAACGATGTACAACCTATTTTGTTAATACTACGAAGTAAGCAATTCTTATATTTAGTTTTATCAACATAAATCTTTGTAAATGACATAGTTAATTTTTATTGTTACTATACTTTAAAAATGTATATTTTAAGGTTACAGCTGGGCAATAAAAGAAAGGCTGTAAAGTGTTAACCGTTTTCGATCATAGCACCTTTTACTTTTCTCATGCTTAGTCTTGCTAGGTAGCAGTTGAGATTAAATAATAATATTAATTATGATATTCGACGTTATGATATCTGTTCATCAATACTAAGCCAGCTCACCCGCCTTTTTGATACTTTCGATCCACGTTCACCTAGTTCACCTAGTCAGCTTCACCTATGTCAACGTGGCTCGAAATTATAAAAAAAGGCCACTAGAAAACCACAACAAAGAAAAAAAATTGCAAGAAAGCCCAGGGGGAGGGACAATGACAGGAGCTGGTGACTTTAGTAACTTGAAGTGTGATAACGCCAATAACATGATATTAAGGAGCCATCGACATTTTTTGATACTGTACTAACTGTTTCAATTATCAGTCGAGGAATGCCGCGGTAAAGCTATTGAATAACAAATTTTTATCAACTTGTCGAATCATAGATAAAACATGGTCAACGGCGACGATGAATGGTCGTATTCTCATTAGTTTTATATATACAATATACATATATATATATATATATATATATATATATATATATATATATATATATATGTATGTATATTGTAAATTATATATTGTAAACAGATATTGTAAACAGTATATTGTAAACAGATTTATATATACAATATACATATATCATTAAAGATATAGAATATTCATAAATAATATTATTTTTCTGAAATAAACTTAATTATGTTCTATATTCCATGTTAATATTATATTTGATGGCATTTTAAACAAAAATAAAAAATATTTTTACTATTCGAATTATTCGAAAAATAATTTGCCGAATATTCGAATAACAAAATCGTCGAATATTCGAATAAAACGAGTATTCGAATAACATACCCTAGCTGATACTCAACCGTTTTTAGAGCGTTCTTTATTAAGATAGATTTCCGGACCAATACGACCTGCAAACCTTCAAGAAGAGAGCGTATTCCCTCTCAAAAGGCCGGCAACTCACCTGCAGCTCTTCTGATGTTGCTAGTGTCCATGGGCGGCGGTAGTTGCTTTCCATCAAGTGACCCGTTTATTCGTTTGCCCCCTTATTTTATAAAGAAAAGAGTATTTCAAGAAGAAGGTTTTTATACAGTAAATGTATATTTCCTACTCCTCCTATCTTTTTCTGATTAAATTCGTTGCGGGTCCCAAGACCGCTTTAGCATGTCCCTCGGGCTCCCTGAGATCATATCAAAGGGTTTTCGTGGTTGGATACCGCTGTTGATCCTGGCGACACAGGAGATACAGTGGTGGGAATGCGTGGTGGGGGCCACCGGCCAATACACTACCTACGAGTATATATCTATACTTATAAAATTACATGTCCTGATTGACTGACTGATTCATCATCGCTGAGCAAAAACTGTTAAAGTTACAGCCACGAAATTTGGTGAGTAGGGTTATTTTATTAAGTAGACACCCGCTAAGGAAGGAATTTTGAAAATTTTACCCCGAAGGGGGTGAAATAGGGTTTGAAAGTTTGAATGAAAGTCCGTCATTACTTGAGTTAGAAACATGAAACTTCATTTTTGGGTTACTGATTAAAAATGAGTAGACACGTATTTAAGCGTTTTTGGAAATTCTACCCCCAAGGGGGTGAAATTTGGGTTGAAAGTTTGAATGAAAGTCCGTTATTTCTTGAGTTAGAAACATGAAATTTTATGTTTGGGCTACTGATTAAAAATGATTGGATGCGGTTTAAGCGTTTTTGGAAGTTCTACCCCCAAGGGGGTGAAATTGGGGTTGAAAGTTTGAATAAAATTCCGTCATTTCTTGAGTTAGAAACATGAAACTTTATTTTTGTGCTACTGATTAAAAATGTATGGATACGTATTTAAGCGTTTCTGGTAATTCTACCCCCAAGGGGGTGAAATTTGGGTAGAAAGTTTCAATGAAAGTTCGTCATTTCTTGAGTTAGAAACATGAAAGTTTCTTGACGTTTACTTAAATAGGGTCCTGTTTTTACCCTTTGTATAAGGAACCACAAAAAGGGGAAAACTATCCATCTTTGTTATTATACTATGTTAACGCGGACGAAGTCGCGGGCAAAAGCTAGTTATGTAATATTACGGCATGCTTCTGCATATAGCATAACGTATGTAGTAAAATAACGCTGCCGGGTCAGCAAAAAATATAATAAGTTTACTTGTTTTCCATGGTACCATCAACAGTTGCGGGGAGGAATTGATTGAAATGAACGCGACTAGTGACTGTAAAGTCGCCGCCCGCCCTTGAATACAAATGTTGTTTTAATTTCTCACGTGGGGCCATTAATGCAGCGAGTAGGTGAGTGAGAGTGAGAAGTGAGAGTTTTTTTTTATTTAAAAAAATTAGACGAGATGTTATGAGTCCTCATAAATGCTGCAGCAATTTTAAATAATTAAAAATATGAATTTTGACATCAAGAGACATACGTTTTATTTTCAGAGTTATTAATTTGGACTGCATCGAGCTGCGTAGTACCGAGTGCAGCACCGCTCTTGAACATAAAATAATAAATATATTTTTTTAAATATTTGAACTGCGGGATATTTTTGTATGGTTAATTATTAAAATTCCTGTATTATCCTAAATTAGCCTGCATTCAAATTAATCATACATTAAATATTGTGATAACTATACTTCTAATTATTACAAGGAACCAAAATTTTCAATAAGTACTATCAGAGATGTTGATTCCTATGCATATCGGGGACCTACGTAGTTTGGTCGCGTTATGTCAAACCCAGCCGACTGATCACAATTAACATTGAATTGACATATTCGACCAAATAACGTTGGTCTATCAATTGCATAGGAATCAATTTCCTCGATGGTACTTATAAAACTGACTTGAAACTTGAAAGAATCTACTTACTTAAAAAAATGCAATTTAATAAACATTTGACGCCGTATATTTGGCGATCGACGACAAGTGACCACCATTAGCTCTTCTCGCCTATTTCATGGCCGCACCCGATAGTATTTCGCGGAACTGGTGGCGTGACGGACGATGCAGCCCCTCCGAGCCCCCTCTACCCCCTCTCTACCCCCCACTCAGCCTATATAGTCGGTACCGAGTCGTAATATGAAGGGGGTTTACACGAAATGAAAAAGTTTCATGAACTACTACTTCAAATTCATCATGTTTGTTTTATTCGTTTTTGCTATTGAATACTGTTAATAGCCGTACATTTTCCCATAGTGAAAAGTATTCTATTGTCATTTCCCGTTGTCTCTGTGTCTTTTTCGTTTCATTCACTATGTCCACACTATGCGCTTTCGTCTTCAATTTTCGTCATCTTCTTTCATTCAACTTTCGTTTTGGCGAATAATAATTGAATACGTCAACGAACGCAACGCCAACATTATTGTTTTTTGGATACGGTCAGAGGGCATGCGTCGCGGGCATGCCTCACGTTCGCTGTTGACTGTGCTATAACGCATGCCCTTGACGAACAGAAAAAGGCACAGTGTAGACAAAGCTTATGGTCTATATTATGAAATTTTAGCAAAAATCGGACCGGTTTGGGCGTAAAGAGGTAACAGACAGACAGAAACACATTTGCATTTATAATATTAGAAAGTGTGGATTGTAAGAGGAAATTAGGCGAAATAATTGTAAATTTAACGTTACCGCGTTTCTTAAAATTAAACGGTATTAAAATCGGACCTACCCACCCTAAAAAATCACCTGCACCTAAAATAGGCGTATCCAAAATATGTTTATCTATTATATCCAGCGCTTTTATAATTAAAACTTTATAAATAACTCGCATGGAACATTAATTAATTCACAAACATTATAACCCGGGAGCCAGCAACAGTTACACTTTCGTCATTTTATAACAGCTAAAAGTTTGCCTGTATAATATTGTTACGTGCTAGGGTTCTTTGGATTCAGAGAGAAAGACCTGGTGACTCTCTTGAAGACTTTATTCACAAACACTAGCTCACACTAATCACTGAGTCCAAACACTAAGCACTAGATCCAAATCACTGAGCACTATCACTGTCCTAGGTCGTAGCCGAGTCACTATCACAATCACAATCACTCACTATTGATCACTTGTTTTCGCTCTGAAGTCGCCTTGAAGATAGCTCAGATAAAACTGAATTGCCGGCTCGACTGTCTGCGACTATTTATACGGGCCGGATCGAACGCTAGACTGTACGAGAACATTCGCATAAACACGTAAACAACACTTGTTTACGTAAACATGTGCGGAATGTTCGAGCATGCAATCGTACACTTTGCGCCATCTTGTGTCGATTAGGGGATTCGTTTGCGTTTTATGTTGCGCTAGCTTGACGCTAGATGGCACTACGTGTCCTTTTTCGTAACACTACTCCCCTCTTAGAGATGCTCGTCCCGAGCATCGTTGTTACTGCCATGGTAACGCGCCAGACGGTCTATGTGTACCACTTTGAATGTCCCTCTTGGTTGCTTTTGGATCCTGTAAGTCACATCATTCAATCGGGTAACCACTTTGTATGGGCCGTCCCACTTGGTCTGTAACTTTGGAGATTTCCCTTTTCGGCGAGTTGGGTTATGCAGCCACACCAGTGACCCTTCTTCGAAGCCGCTCGTGTTCGCTTTCCGGTCATATCTGGTCTTCATCTTCTCACTTGACTGTAACCCATTTTCCCGAACCGTGGCGTGTATATAGCGCATCTTTTCCCTTAAATCGCAGACATAGTCTGGTAAGGTCTTTGGTTCCTCCGGTGACCCTCCTGTCAAGAGGTCTACTGGTACTCGTAGTTCTCTACCGTAATTGACATACGCCGGGGTAGCTTTTATTCCCTCATGCTCGGCGGTACGGTACGACAGAAGGAAGAGCGGTATATACTTGTCCCAATCCTTTTGTTTGTCATCTACCAATTTCGCCAAATGCCTTTCAAGGGTCTGGTTAAATCTCTCAACCATTCCATCAGACTGTGGATGGTACGCGGTGGTCCTCGTCTTATGCATTCCCAAAATTCTGCATACTTCCTGGAAGACCTGCGATTCGAAATTCCTGCCCTGATCGGAATGGATTTCTAGAGGCACACCAAAGCGAGATATCACTTCTTCGACTAGCTTAGAAGCAACCGTTGTAGCTTCCTGATTTGGTATGGCGAACACTTCGGGCCATTTTGTGAAGTAATCCATGACCACCATAAAATACTTGTTTCCCGATTCCGTTACAGGAAATGGCCCAGCTACGTCAACTGCAATTCGTTCCCACGGTGCGCCAACGTTATACAAGCGCAGGTTCCCACGGCTCCTTGTCTGTGGGCCCTTCACTGCAGCGCAAGTAGTACATTTGCGGCACCAATCCTGCACATCATCTCGACAATGCAACCAGTAGAATCGTTCTCGCACTTTTGTTAACGTCCTCTTGACACCTAGATGACCTCCTGATACGCCATCGTGTATTTCGCGGAGAACATCTGGTACTCTCGTCCTTGGGACAACTATCTGAAGATGGAACTCTCTGCCGTTAGTCTTCTCCCATTTCCGGTAAAGTATTCCATTTTGAAGTATCAGACTGTCCCATTGCGCCCAGTACGCCTTAGTGGCAGCGCCAGTGGGTGCAACCTCACTCCAGATCGGTTTTACGTCACCCCGTTTCTTCCATGTGATGATGTGCCGAAGGTCGTCATCTCTTTCTTGAGCCTCCCTCATAGCATCGTTCTCCCATGGACCCAAAGGACTTGTTTTCGTTAACTTTAATGTAATTTCATTAGATTCCTGCTTAACACAATGTTTGCAGTCTTCTGAACACGGCCTTCGTGAAAGTGCGTCGGCATTCCCATGCGCCTTTCCGCTGCGGTGTTCCGTCTTGAAGTCATACTCCTGGAGTTGTTCAATCCATCGAGCTACTTGGCCTTCTGGGTTCTTGAATTGTAGTAACCACTTCAAGGCTGCGTGATCAGTTCGCAATAAAAACTGTCTCCCGATGAGATATTTGCTGAAATGTTGTAGCGTCTTTACGACAGCCAAGAGTTCTCTTCTTGTCACACAGTAGTTTCTCTCTGGCTTAGATAAAGATTTGCTGAAATATGCAATTACAACTTCTCTTTCACCCTGTTTTTGAGATAACACCCCTCCAATGGCCGCGTTGCTTGCGTCCGTGTCGACTATAAACTGACCTTCAGGTTGTGGATACCCCAAGATTGGTGTTTCACACAGATGTTTCTTCAGTTTCTGAAAAGAATCTTCAGAAGTCTTGTCCCAAATAAACTGTCGTTTATCTTCTGTCAGCTGATGTAATGGCTTGGCTATCTCTGAGAATCCCTTAACAAAACGCCTGTAGTAGGAACATAGGCCGAGAAATGCCCGCACTTCGGTTTTGTTTTTAGGGGTTGGCCAATTTTGAACTGCTTCCAGTTTCTCCGGGTCCGTCTGGATTCCATCACTGGAGATAATATGGCCGAGATAATTGACCTTACTCCTGAACAAACGACACTTTTTCGGATTTAACTTTAACTTGGCCCCCTCTATTTTGGCGAAAACTCGTTCTAAGTTTCGCAAATGGTCCTCGAAGTCGCGGCCAACAATGATGACGTCATCCAAGTAGACTAAGCAAGCCTCTCCAACTAAGCCTGCCAGTACACACTCCATGAGTCGCTCAAATGTGGCAGGTGCGTTACACAATCCAAAGGGCATGACGTTAAACTGCCATAAACCTTTACCGGTGGAGAAAGCTGTCTTCTCCTTGTCTTTTGGATGAATTTCCACCTGCCAGTATCCAGATTTCAGGTCCAGGGTCGAGAACCATTTCATGCCACTCAAGGTATCCAGAGTGTCGTCGATTCGAGGTAATGGATAGCTGTCCTTCTTAGTGACATCATTGAGACGCCTGTAGTCCACACAAAATCTTGTGCTGCCATCTTTCTTCTTCACTAACACAACAGGTGAGCACCACGGACTTGCAGACGGTTCAATTATCTTATGCCTTCTCATGTCCTCCAAAAGGCCTTCAACTTCTTTTTCCTTTGCAATGGGTATCCGTCTTGCTCGTTGACGAATTGGGTTCTCGCTTCCGGTATCTATCCTGTGCTGAACCATCGACGTTCTTCCAAGGTCGCCTTCCTGACTGGAGAAGATATTCGCGTGGCGTTGTAAAAACTTCTTAGCTTTCATGCTCTGCGAATAAGTCAGATTACTCTTGCAGTCATCGAGTAGCTCAGTCACTATTCCATAGTTGCTGCTGTTTGCTGAGTCTGAGCCTGTGATCGAACTACACTTTCTCATCCAGACAACTTCCTCGCACTTTCCAATGACGTCACCTTTGTTCAAGCAGATCTCGCGATCACCAAGATTCAAAACCCTGACCACAGCGTTACTGCTTCCACTAACAAGGGTTCTCGCCGTCATCAGTTTTTGCGCTGATGTCTTGGTAGGCGTGTCTTCGATCAACACGCATCTGTTTGACTTTTTCTTTCCAGCTGGCGGTAGTTTCACCAGCACCCGAGCTTCCGCACGTCCAGGTATAATGACTTTCTTTACACATTCAACTTTCCCGCAGGCGCCTCCAAGGATGAAAATTTCCTCTTCACCACACTGGAAAACTCCGTCAGCGACATTAATTCTGCAGTTATGCTTCTTCATGAAATCCAAACCCAAGATGCAATCATCCATAATCTCAGCCACGATAACGTCGTGAGGGTATGAGGACCCCCCTACATTAATCGTAACTGACATTTCTCCCAGGACGGGTATTGGCTGACCGGAGGCAGTAAGAAGCCGACAGTTAATTCTCCTCTTCTGTCTCCTTGCGGCTTTTACCAGATTTGGGTTCACTATCGTTCTAGAGGCTCCTGTGTCTAGAGTAATTTTGCAATCCGTCCTGTTAATAGTCCCCTGAATCACAAGACTATTCCCGCTGCATGCTTGGGAGATAACAGTTATCGGGGCTTCCTCCGCGTCAGCCAGTACTCGCCCCTTAGTCCTGGCTTTTATTCGTTTCCCTGATCCCGGGCAGGGGAAGAAGCTCCTTGCTTCTTCAGCTCCTCTACTTGTTCCTCGAGCCTTTTCATCCTTGCCATCTGGGTCTCCTTCTGCGGGCAGTTTAGCTGAAGATGGCCCCTCTCACCGCACTTGTAGCACATGGCTCCAAAACTGCTCTTCCTGGGAGCCTTGACCTCCTTAACATCCTCAGAGACCTCATGGATCTTATGGGTCTGTCGTATGTCACGGCGAACAGCCTCGACCTCCAAAGCATGCGCCAATGCTTCCTTTAGCGAGGTGTGGTGACGTAGCCTCACTGCTGCTCTGACCTCGAGGTCCCTGATTCCGTCGACAAATGCTTGCACAATATTCGTGTCGATCATCTTGGAATCGGCTCCTGGGTGTGCCTTCTTGACAAGTTTTTCAATTTCCAACGCCCATTGCTGTAGTCCCTCTCCTGAGCGTTGGACTCTGTCACGAAGTTGAGCACGGAACACGTGCTCCAGGTGTCGCTCCCCGTATCTGGATTCAAGGGCTTCCATCAGGTCTTGGAACCCCTTTCCTGTATGTGCTTCTAGGACCGACAAAGCTTGCCCTCTGAGCGCAACAGTGAGAGCGGTCAGGCATTGTTCGTCAGTCCATCCGTTGGCAGAAGCAACCGTCTGGAATTGCTGACGATAAGCGTTCCAAGAAGTAGTACCGTCATATGGTGGCACTTTAACTCTTGGTCCTTGTATCACTTGCACCACTCCGGTAGATCCACTAGACACCGCCACTCCTGTGGTTTCCAGGCGCACTACTTTCTTCTGAAGTTCAGTGAGGCCGGTTTTCACATTTTCCACATCCAATCCTAACCCCGTAACTCGTTCGTCCATTATGTCGACATCTTTTCGGAGCTTAACCACCGTGTCACTTACATCCTTTATAGCTCCAAGTGCTTTTTCTTGGAGGTCTTTTTGTTGATCTTGTGATTCTCGAATCGCTCTGATTTCAGCCTTCTGAAATTCCTGCAAAGCGCCGAGCTTGCGGTCTTGTGATTCTTGCAAAGCGCCGAGCTTGCGGTCTTGTGCCTCTTGCAAAGCCTGAATATCAGCTCTTTGCAGCTCCATTAATTTAATTAAACTTTCCAATTGAAGAGCCATTTGAGGGGCCGTAGAAACTACGGACGTGGCAGGATGGATGGAGCTAGTCGACGGAGCCTGAGCAGGCAGGGCCCAGTGGGCGGGGCCAGTGGGCGTGGCCTGAGTGGGCGTGGCCTGGTGGGCGGAGTCGGTGGGCGTGGCCATGTCCAGAGTGGGCGGGGCCTGGGGGGCGTGGTCAGCGGGCGGGTCCCGGTGGGCGGAGCCAGTGGGCGTGGCTTCACCCGAAGTGGGTGGAGCCTGGGGGGCGTGGTCAGTGGGCGGAGCCTGGTGGGCGGGGCCAGCGGGTAGGGCCTGCCCCGCAGTGGGCGGAGCTTGGTCCCCAGTGGGTATGGCCTCCGCAGCTCCACCGCCAACTCCTCTCTCGAAGTCAATGGCAGCAGCTCGCTGCGCCCTTGTCCTGACACTCCCCTTGAAGTCCTCTCTCGGAGTCAATGGCATCTCCAAATCTCACTTCCGACACCAGTTGTTACGTGCTAGGGTTCTTTGGATTCAGAGAGAAAGACCTGGTGACTCTCTTGAAGACTTTATTCACAAACACTAGCTCACACTAATCACTGAGTTCAAACACTAAGCACTAGATCCAAATCACTGAGCACTATCACTGTCCTAGGTCGTAGCCGAGTCACTATCACAATCACAATCACTCACTATTGATCACTTGTTTTCGCTCTGAAGTCGCCTTGAAGATAGCTCAGATAAAACTGAATTGCCGGCTCGACTGTCTGCGACTATTTATACGGGCCGGATCGAACGCTAGACTGTACGAGAACATTCGCATAAACACGTAAACAACACTTGTTTACGTAAACATGTGCGGAATGTTCGAGCATGCAATCGTTTGCGCCATCTTGTGTCGATTAGGGGATTCGTTTGCGTTTTATGTTGCGCTAGCTTGACGCTAGATGGCACTACGTGTCCTTTTTCGTAACAATATTATCACCTCTATTATAGAGGTGCGAACAGCAACTATGGAGTTTTGGTCGCGGTTACTTTAAGAGGTATTAGCTTCTGAAGCTCTTACCTAAGCCTAACCTTTGATAAAGCCCAGTTTTGTAGAAATTTCATCTCCCACGGACACTTATGAATTATGAAAGTTGCTTCCCGCTGCCAGACTAATACTTTAGGGGTTTCTAATTTATCGAAGGTTAGGTAGACCTTAAGAACTGGACACCTCCTAAAGTAACCGCAATTGAAACTCCATAATCGCTGGTCGTTCTTACTTCTATAGGTTAGTTAGGGTAAGTATAGGGGAACTTTCAAGTTTCAGCTTTAATAAAATGACAAAAGTCTATCTTACGCTGACTCCTGGGTTATTATGTACCGGTGAAACAACAGAATAAAGTTATCCTCATCATAACATGTTAGATTTAACTAATTAGATAGTTAATTCGGTTCAACACGAACGCGAAATAGGTTAATAACGTGTTCATTGTTTGGGAGTTTTATAATATACATACATTATAATGATGTCACCTTTTCCGTAAAAACTACAAGCATTGTTTGTAGCATTGCCGAAATCAGATCCTCTAGCCAAGACCATAGTCAAGACTATTCCTATATCTTTTATAAAGAATCGCCGATCAAAATGTACAGAATTGATATTAGACATGTCCAACGTCAATATATTTTGTAATATTGCTTTAAATCCCAAGCGGTCGAATTCGACCGCGTGAACAATAGATTTCCAAGAATCCACGATCGAGGGAATATAGTTCAAGCGATAAATAAAACGTCTTTGCTACAGGGCCGGCCTCGATATAATATTGGAATTAACGTAGCGGGTAGCCACATTGTAAAATCAGTGTTTTCACATGCTAGCTATATCTCTGACTGGACTATATTGTAGCATGTAACATGTTTTCCTAGACATCTAGGTAATAATAATAATATCTATGGATGCTTCACACCACGTCTGTCTGGCCCCGTGCTAAGTACCTGAAGGACTTGTGTTACAGGTTTTTGTTCTGTCGGCGGGATTCGAACCCGCGACCTCCGGCTTGAGCTGCCACACACTCAACCAATTGAGCCACATTGGTCTTCAATGGTCACTTAGTACCTTAGACTCCACTTCGTAAACTCTTTGTAGACAAATCACCTAGTTGAGACTTCCTAGATAATTTGAAGTTATACTTATTATTTGGCGTACGAATGTTGCACGAGCGAAATTGCAATCAAAATGTACCTACATACAAAACTTTAGTTTCAAATGATTTTTACACAGAAAGAGACTTACTGAGTAATACAGGGGTATACCAACAAAAAGTTTCAGCTCTACAACATTAGTGGAGGTTTCTCCGTAAGTGATTCAGTTCCCATATAGCGTGTCCCGCCGACATTAGTGAACGACCAACTTTTTCAACACCAAATCATATTTACAGTTGAAACACGAGGCTAGACAAATTTTGAGGCTCGAGCCTCGATATGAATGTGATTTGCCTTGTGGCTTTGATGGCTACGGTTTTGGTGAAAACGCCTGAAAGACTAAAGCACAATTAAGTACTTATATCAAAATTTATTTCTGTGTCAAAAACAATAAAATAACCCTTCCTGGCAGTCGGGTAATAAAAATAAAAGTTTTGCATTTGTTATTTAAAAATCTAGATCAGTAACATCTTGGCATTCAGATAACATTGTCATGGTGTTTGTGTCATTTGAACCAAGCATGCAGGACTCAAGAAGTCAAGAGTAATTAATTTATAATGCCAAATGCCAATGTGTGTACTGTGTACACTGTACACAGTTCACAGGAGCGCTTTTTACATGTCTTTCGGATGCATGTGCTATTTTTCTTGTCAGACAATATAATGTGTGAATATCGTAATCTTACGATCTCCTAAAGAGGCACGCTCTAAACCACTGAACCACGGGGGCGTTATTGTACAATGCTTGAAATATATATGAACATACAACATTTCCAATCGAACCCACGACCCCCGGACCCCGAGTCAAGAGCCACGGCGCTCTATTGAACGTTTGTGCAGAATATTTTAAATATTATAATTGTACACTATGGCCGACAGGCGAAAACACTAGTAAGTGTTGTATTATGTTCTGCAAAGGCGATCCGATATTATGCCGCGAAGGAAATTGAAGGTCTGAAGGCCGTGTGGTCTCACTGCTAGCGGGGAATATAGCAATTAACCGACTTTAGAAAGGAGTAGGTTACATTGGCATACTCCTTTCCCATTTATTTTACCGACTTAAAAAGGTTACATTGGATAGGATTTGTTTTTGTATCCTCAACGATTACTTTGGTCTAGCGATGTCAAAACAATGAAAAAAAACAACTTTCTATTTACTTAATTACGAATAATATCACAGATTAAGGGTATAGGTATATATATGCTCTTTAGAAATTAATAATAAACCCAAACCTTTGCATTTAGACGCATTTAAAAAATATGATCAACGTACACCGCACACGGTACAACCACAGTACAACTAAATACAAAACCACTCACCTCTAACTTCTAACATAATATAATTTATCTTATTACTTCTAACATAATAAGTAGGTATATTATTTGCTTTTAATAGTACCTTACCTTAAAAGCTCCGCGTAAACTTTCACTCAAAATGTAGCACCTTACCATCAGCTCACAAGTCACAACACTCGCGGTTAGAACATAGAATACATTGTCCCACACAATAATTTGGTACCTATAAAAATAATATAAAATAATTAGGTACGTAACAGTAATATTTATGTCTATGGTACGTAATAATTATGCACCGATGCCATGCGCGTGAGACTGCGAATGTACCGGACCCGGGACCGGCCAGCCGGCGCCGGCGCAAGCCGCGTCTCCCTCGTGGCGCCACCCCCGCGTCTCCCCCGCTCGACCTCTTATGGCGGCTGTACACACTCGGCGAGAACCTTTCGTCACAGTTAGCAATTATAGGGATATTGCTATACTATGCTTTCGTCGAGATCCTTGGCCGAGACGGCTCTCGTTGAGAGCATGCCTGTACACACTCATTCTAAAGGGCCCCCGAGACGGTCAAACGGTTTGATTCAAACTCGATTGGTTTGACTCAAACCATTTTGATCGCTTACAAAGCTAGTCTGAACGGTTTGTCAAACATTTAAGTATGTGTTTGAAGCTTGTTTGATGAAATTTCATATTTTTGTTGTGTTTGACGCGCCATTTGATCGTGTTTCAACACGTTTGAGCAAACTCGGCTTAGTTTAGTACTGGATTTTGAAGTTTGAGAGCATCTTGTCTGTCCGTTCGAACCGACATCAAACAGTTTCATCAAACACGTAAGGTTTGAATCAAACCGTTTGATCGTCTCGGGGGCCCTTAACATTAATTGAACTGAAGACTCACGACTCACGAGACTACGGACGTGGAAATTGCTGCTGCTATTAATAATTATAATTATTGTCTTTGTGCCGCTATTACATTTTTTAAACATTGACTGATTAAAAGTTATTTGTAAGGTATGAAGAAAAAGAACATATTATGTGTCGGACCACATTATAAACGAGTGATGTTTACTCTCGTTTACCTTGCGAGAGCCAACGAGACCCTTTGACTCGGGCCCAAAAACCGACAAGCAACCGAGAGCGACCGAGACGAGGACGAGAGCGCGAGGCGAGACGAGAGTGTGTACAGCCGCCATTACGTTGCCGACTAGATCATGTACCTAGTGAGCGCTATCGTACGATACTTCATACTAAGTGACCATTCTGCAATGATTTTGATTAGGATATAATATTACTTCTAATAATATTATACTGTTGTAAAATATTTACACCCTATACTTTTTTTAAAAGGACTCTCCTAATGATACTTAAAAAAACAATTATT
This sequence comes from Polyommatus icarus, assembly GCA_937595015.1. Classification (NCBI taxonomy): domain Eukaryota; kingdom Metazoa; phylum Arthropoda; class Insecta; order Lepidoptera; family Lycaenidae; genus Polyommatus; species Polyommatus icarus. Next base: position 16,827,956 of record OW569340.1, read on the forward strand.
ATTATTACATAATATACTTACTTAATTATTATGGACGTATTATAACTACTGCTTCATGAATGTTGCCTCTTTTGTCCACTTATTCTTTTTGTTTGCTACTGGAATTATTTCCTCATAGACAGCGCAGCTCTCCGCTACCACTCGCACCGCTAATCGCTCCGCCCACCACCTCCTCTCTCGCAGCCACTAAGGCCGTGTTTCCACTGACGCGGAGCGGAGCTTAGCTGTGCCGAATTGCCACTTGTTGCCTCCGCTCCACTAATCTCTGCCATTCCCACTGCTAATCGCTCCCGCTCCACTCCCCGCTACCACTCGCACCGCGCCACAACACAACGGTCCGAGCGGATCTCCGCACATATCCATGCCGCGGATCCGCGCGGGTAAATTCCGCGTCTTATTGGCTTTACTCTTTTTTATTAAATCTCCAGCCGAAAGGGAAATTGGTTGGAATTCCTATCGATTATTTTACATACCCGAGCAAATGCTTGAGAAATGTTACTACAAAACAAGGATACAATGGTAAGAAACGTGAAATGATTTCTATAATACTCATGTACGCATTCAGAGACAGCTAATAATTACTTAACCTTAATTTAATTGAAGAGTTTGACTTACAGTGGATATGGAGTTTTTAATGTCAAAAATCTTCATTAAATTAAAGTTTAGTAATCATATCGCTCCTTGCGTAGCGCAGATGAAGCGAAGCCTGGCGGACTCGTTTTATAAAATTGTTAATAACAATAATATAATTTTGAAGACATTTTTCTACCTGCCTCCAGGCGAAAGTAGGTAGCTGTAGGTAGAATTTTTCATGTCAATTGTCGTGTCAAACACCTGTCATATGTCACAAAATTTCAGAGATAATATGCCAGTATCTGGTCACGGTTTTGTATGGACTACGACACAATTTGTCATACAACGGTACAACTACACAGTTAAATACTATAGATATATTATGTGATATGGCGGCGGGCGCAGAAGGAGCGCAATAATATGACACACGTAATAACAGTGCTGTCTTCCGTCTGTCTGTCACCGGAAAAATGAGACTAAACCCTCGCTCACACTGAGAAAGAATTCTTTTCATTACAAATATTATTAAATATGCGAAAGTATATCTGTTTGTCGTCTACTTTCTTCCTTTTCCTATTAATACCGCTGAACTAATTTTGATGAAACGTATAGAACTGCTTCGCATTTATTAAATGTTACGAGATTTTAGGCGCGGGTAATTTTTACCGTACCATTATTCCTATCATATTGTGTGGGACGCTGTACTTTTGCAGGGTTAAAAGTGACTAATGTATTCATACAGAGCCAGTTTTTTTAACTGCCATGCTAGAAAACCTTATAAAATAAAATAATGTGGCTAATAAAATTTAAGTGTACAATCGTTATAGCCACAGATATCTTATTTCTGTGGTTAATATAGCTGTGAAAATACGAGGCGAAAAAAACAATCATGATTACGTTTAGAAAATTTTTGTTTAACGTCTACTTTTTCTTCGCAGACTGAATGCAGCCTATCTTCACTTTACAATAATATGAAAAATCAGCACAAGTGCTGGAAAATGAAAGACGAAAACCGCCATTATTTTCGTTGTATGTACGGAGTTTTTCCCTGTGAACGCGTCCCTATTGCCCGGCGTTTATCCGTCTGTCCGTCACACGCGGCGCGCTATTAGCTGTCACGACAGGTCACACTGTCACCTGGGTGACATTCTTATGCTGTAAGTTTCGTTAGCCTGTTTTGTGGCAGTGACTAATTTGCAACATCTCCGTAGACCGTAGTCCAGTAGGTTGTAACTTGTAGGTTAGGCTCTCGATCGGAAAGTAAAGTATCGAATGGGATTTCTTTTAAATGCCCGGTGGCTGATGTCAAAATAATAACCAATTAGCAACGCTCTTGAACAGATAAATTACATAAAAAAAACTGAGCATTAGAGTCCAAAAAACAACCCAACCAATCAGGAGTCGGCATTGTTTGACAATATTATGATCCATGCGTCGGATGGGCATGTCAAAAATCAGCTCTATGCCAATCGTATCTGTCATCCATCCCACTTGATTACGAGTGTCGTGGCACTGCGCACACACTTTGGCAATATAACATTATGTACTCTCATAGCCTAGTTTCTATAAAACCAGCCACCGTCAAACCGGTGTAGGCGGAGTCATATCAAATTATCATGATTTAATATTTTATCCCAATAGAAAAATTTATAGCTATCCGAGAATGGGATTTCGGCTTCACATTACTGATGTACGGCGGTCGGCCTTTACAAACAAACGGCTTTTACGCATTATTTATATATCTGGACGTGAGATACATAATATATTAGTAAATATACAATAGTGGCTTCGCTCTTATTGGGATAAGCGAAGAAAATGCCTTGGTTTGGTGAAAATGCGTTGCATGAAAATCTGCGCGTTATTTTTGTTAGTATAATATCGACGGTTAAAAGGAAATAGGGTATAAGTGCCAAAAAGTCAAATGTTCAGGAGAGTCGTTTAAACTTTAAAGTTTTGAGTTTAAGAAAAACTGACGTATCTCTGTTATTTATTGACGTATCGTGATAATTTAAACAGTTATAAAATGATAAAAAATGGGCCTCTTACCGGTATTGTTAGTTTTAATGGGCCGGGTACCCTTCGAATTTCTCATACAAACGTAATATCAAAATCATTTTCACCTACGAAAATATTTAACATGTTTGAGTTATTTTTCAGTTTAGAATAGTAATTACCTAGGTTCCTACACAAAAATTTACTTCAAAATATTCAAACACAAAAAAAAATTTTTTTGTTTAAAATTTTTTTTTAGTAAATTTACTACTAAATTTTGAAACACTAAAAAATAGAGTAAAATACTAAAAAATATATAAATAAATAGTGCTATTTAAAGTGTTTTTCGTCGCTTATAACAATTACTTTAAAATTTTTAATGAGGTAATATGGCATAAGAGACAAATGACAATAAAAATATAAGAAGATAAGAAGCCTAAACAACATTCTGATTTCTTACATCGCGAAGTAAAAGGGTATACGAGACTAGACGATTCAGTAAGTGTTATAGGAAAAGAAGGATAACGTACTTTTTACAGGTCGTGTTATGGTCGTTTATATTAGTTAATAAAACACAAGTAACAGTAGACTTTCACAAAAACTAGAATTATAAGATATTATAAGTTTAAACACTTACGGATTTTGTCGCGGAGCACTTATATTAATCCCGACGTTTCGGCTGCTTTACAGCTGCCGTGGTCACGGCAGGACTCACGTGTGTCCTCCCGTGACCACTTATGCTTAAACTTATAATATCATGAGTGATACTCGCGAAAACTTAAGAAATCATTACAGAATTATAAGACTTAAGTGACACACAACATAATGTCGTTTGAAAGTGATACTCGCGAAAACTTAAGAAATCATTACAGAATTATAAGACTTAAGTGACACACAACATAATGTCGTTTGAAAGTGAAGGAAAAGAAGAATAATCAACATCTGGCGACTGGCATTGCGTGAGTCTATGGAAATATGGTTGAAAAAGGTTGTAGGGTATAACCAACAGAGTAATATGAAAATAAATTTTGGATATATAGGGTAATAGGGTACAAGCGCCAAAGCTATGATCAATTACGAAATGGAAGAAGGCTATAAACGACGTTTCTAATTTTTGAGAGAATTGCTTAAAAGATATAAGCAGCCGAAAGCTGTAGACAAATATTTTTTGCAGGGGTACTCGTACAGTCACCTTTACAGACAAACTGACCTGAATTTTTGTCGGTTACAAAAAATACTACTAGGAATACAGGATACTACTTTGTACACTCTGTTTATATATGTAGCATACTTTTATTGGGACTTCCTATGCGAGTCACGTCACCGGTCACCGTACATTTTGTCGTTATAAAAGATGATGATATCCTTTGTACTTTCCTCACTAATTATAATCTACGTGTAAAAAATGCGCAAATAATTTTTTGACGTGAATTTTGAAGTAAGACTTAACGCTATGTATAATATGTATACCTAATATCAATTACTGTAAATAGTAATATTAAGTTATAGGTACCTAACCTGTTATTAAATTTCCAAATATAATATATTATATCAGTTGTGTCAGTTATATTTCCGTGTTTGTGGCCACTTTGGCTCGTATTAAATATCGCAATATAATTGAATGTATTTGATATTGAGGGATGTTTGTATTGTATTTCGTGGTAGGGGTGCCAAGTTACAGGCGCCAGCGAGTTGCCAGTTAGAGGAGTAAACCAAAACATAAGCCTTACTTAACTTATATTGTGCAGTGACCAGCCGATTATGATGAGTTACAACCAGCTAAAAGCCGAGCTTTGTGAGGGCTCGCGTCGTTTTTCTGCGTGGTAATAATATTTAATTTTTTTTAATATTTTAATAGTAACCAAATCTTGACTGACCGAGGATAACACATCTGCATATAAATAAAAATTACTGTGTTAAATCACAAATCAATACGCGTGACAGTTTTTCCGTAAAGTATACCACGAAAGTGCTCAGGTCGTGCGATATACTAGGTTTTGCTTCGCTCGCCTTGATTACGTAGCTTGAAAATAATTATACAATAGCCATCAAAATCGGTTTTCCCTTGTGTGCATTGCCGGTTTCAGCACTACCAGTGACCAGCCCCCGTAGACAACTGGCAAAACGCTAACGCTAGCGCTACAAAATGTATGGGATTTGACATTAGTATTCGCTAGCGAAGCGATGACTTATGTCAAATCGCATACATTTTGTTGTGCTAGAGTCAGCGCTTTGCCACTTGTCTACAGCCTCAGGGCGGGGTTTCCTGCCTGCGGCTACTAAATGGACTGATTGCTGTACATCTACTGTCAAAATTTCGTATCTAAATTTTTAATTGACAGCTGACATACAATTTTCCTTGTCACATCTCAACATCCGCTCCCCGCTTACATCTTAGGCCACGGTGCTACTAAGTGGTGCGTGTAATTCCTCCCCCCTCCCCCACTGCCAGGGGGTGATAGTGATTTCAGGTGCAGCACCGGGTGGCCTGCAAGTGTGTTGCTACCACATAATCTAGTGCTCTGTGCCAATTTAATTCTAACGTTAACATCGAGATAGGTATGAAATGCGTGCTCGTTTGATCAAGACTTGGCTAGAGCACTGCCGTGCCCCCAGGTAATAGTATTTGAGGAGAGTAGGAGAGAGATAAGTCTCGTCATCTAGTGACACTTTTACTTGTACAAAAATTTTCTTTGAACAAAAATTCGGAGTAACTTTAGAAGCTGTGATACCCAGAACAAATACATCAACACCGCACTATTTGTCGGGGGTTAAAAGAAGTTAACTAGTAAACAGACAGAAATAGTAACGCACGTGGCGTTTAACTAAACAGTTAACTCAGTTAACGATTATTTGTTACTTGTTTACACATACAACTGATACATTCATAGGTCTTAGCAGAAATAAATCAGCTAAGTATTTGTAACTTGAATGAAAGAATTAAGAAATGAAACTTTATTTGGTAAAAACACTAGATAAATATGTTAATACTAGATGTTCGGCGCAGCTTCGCCCGCGTAATTTAGGATTGTCACGGAAACCGTACATTTTTTCGCAAAAAAAGAAACCAAAAGTCTATTCTTCATGTGTGCCAAATAACATAAAAATTGCTCCAGTACGTTTAAATAAGCCATTTCAAATAATTTCTCCCGTTTTTTCCACACTTTCCTCTATTTCTTAGCTCCTATTAGTCTTAGCGTGATAAAACATAGCCTATAGCCTTCCTCGATAAAAAGGCTATCTAACACTGAAAGAATTTTTCAAATCGGACCAGTAGTTCCTGAGATTAGCGCGATCAAACAAACAAACAAACTCTTCCCAATTATAATATCCTACTTAAATTATACTCGTAATGGCGAAAGTATGTGAGTTTGTATGTTTGTATGTTAGTTACTTCTTCACACTTTAACAGCTGGAGCGATTTCGAAAAAAATTTACAAGGAGGTTACTGACATCCTGGACTAACACATATGCTACATTTTTAACCGACTTTCAAAATGGAGGAGGTGTTATGTTCATTTTTAAAATTACTTATTGTCAACGATGACTCCGCTGTTTGTGAACCGATTTTAAAAATTTTGCCTTATTCTACTTCTCCCCCAAACCCCCCCACCACTTTTCCTGAAAGTGTTGCTTTTAACGAAATTTATCTATTATACTTATTATTATTTTTTCTCTCAGTCATCAAAATTGAAGTTTCCGATGATCAAACTCATTTTTTTTGTCTCTAATACTATTTACCTATTACAAAACAATTTAGTTTACCTTATTACACCTAATAAATCGCGGGTAACACCGCGGTGTAAAGCTAGTTAAAAATACATAGAAACCAGTAGTGTAGTGTCGCGACCACACGTCGTCTGCTGCCGCCTCATGTCGCCGGCTTCCGACTTGTATCTTTTTAGGGTTCCGTACCCAAAGGGTAAAAACGGGACTCTATTACTGAGACTTCGTTGTCTGTCCGTCTGTCCGTTTGTATCCAGGCTGTAACTCACGAACGGTAATAGCTAGAGAGTTCAAATTTTCACAGATTATATATTTCTGTTGCCGCTATAACAACAAATACTAAAAACAAAATAAATGAAATATTTAATTTAATATCCCATACAACAAACGCGATTTTTCAAACATTTTCTGCTCGGTATCAATGATGACAACATCTAGGCACTTGAAATTTACATAATTTACATTTTTAAATAATTTAATTTACAAAGGCCTTAATTATAGGTGTATTTTAATAATTAATAATAATATTTAAATTAAATAAAAATTTAAGGGGGACTCCGATACAAAAAACACAATTTTTGGCCTATTTATGCTCTACGGAACCCTTCGTGCGCGAGTCCGACTCACACTTGGCCGATTATTAAATTAACAGAATAGCATTTCTGCCCGTGAGGAATGTAATATCGAATCACCTTTAGACTGAAATGAGATTAAATTGTGATTAAGCTCGAATTCCTTGTCTATTAACGATTATTACAATTACATTTTAACTAGCTTTGTCCGGCTTTTGACTCATTAAGGTAAGCGCACATTGAGTGGGCATTTTCCATACTACATTTTTTGGTGTTGAAAAAAGAACTAATCTTCCGTTTAGGATATTTTTTACTATTAGGTCATATTATGTGAACTGATCGAAAAGTTATTAGATGGAGAAGAAGAGATGAAGTAATCTCATACTCTAAGGCCGTGTTCACACCAAACCGTCTGTGAGCCGCCGCGCCGCGCCGCGCCGCGCCGAACGTAAGGCTGCGTCCCCATCAGACACGGCACGCCGTCACCGTGTTACGGCACGACGCCGCCACCGTGTTACGGCACGACGCCGCCACCGTGATACGGTACGGCGCCGCACCGTGTCACGGTGCCGCGTACGGTGCGTCCCTATTCAGTCGATATTTGCGCTCGAACGAGATTGCTTGTCTGCATATGGATCGCGAAAGAATTATTCTCTTGTTGTTACTAAAACGAAGATTGAAAAAGAAACAGAAACAGAGGAAATTTTGGGTAAATTCGTATTACAAATTACTTACAAGCTTAATAATTAAGAGGGCTCCCATACAAAAAACATATTTTTTTGGTTATTTTTCTCTATAATAATGGTACGGAACCCTTCGTCCGCGAATCTAAGTCGCACTTGGCCGATTTTTATGTGTTCCAAATAAGTGCCTCGTTTAAGTTTGGACAAAATTTTTGTTCGGAAGTTTCACCCAGAATAGGGGCGCGCGGTGCACCGTACGCGGCACCGTGTTACGGTACGGCGCCGTACCGTGTCACGGCGGCGGTGTCGTGCCGTAACACGGTGACGGCGCCGTGCCGTGTCTGATGGGGACGCAGCCTAACGTTCGCTCATAATTATATTCGTCGGCTGACAGTCAGTTTGGTTTGAACACGGCCTAAAGCGCGGCGAAAACGTATGCAGCCTGATGCTGGCTGTTTATTTTTAATCCTTCGATCGCGGATTCTTGGAAATCTATTGTTATTCTATTGTTGCCGCGGTCGCCGGTCTCCTTATGGGGGTTGATAGGTTAATAACAGGCCCTATTAAAAAATAAACGACGACACTTCAAACGTTAAAAGGCACATGCAGTAAGTGACTTTATTACCTTCTAACCAATGATAGTAAAAAAAAAACTCAAAGCAGATATGTAACTACCGTGCGCTTTGTGAAGCTTCAAATACGACCCAATTGGGTCGTCTTTTATTTAGTCTGTCTTTTTTATGTAAATACCATTTCGTATCTTTTGTTTCACTTATCTGTAAAATTTGTCAATGTTATTCGGAAGAGATTCAAACCGGAAAATACGAGTAGTATGAACGTTAAATACTTGTATAAGTAGAATATCATTGCTTCTAACTATTTAGTAATCTGCGACTGTGTAACTACTAACTAATAAGATTCAAAGTAAAAGTTAAAAGTTTAACGAGCCGTCATTACGGTCCTTCAACTTCTAGAAACTTATGGGACGGTCAATTAACTCGGTCCGGGTCCAGTGGGCCGACGAGCAAACGGATCACCTGATGGGAAGAATTAGAGCAGAGCCCCTAGGGCTAGCTTATAGAATCGCCGATCAAAATGTATGGAATTGACATAACATGAGTCGAATGACGGGTTTAAATTATTATCGAATTCTTTAATTGTAACATGTCAATTCCATACACTTTGATCGGCGATTCTTCATAGAAGATATAAAGAACACGTCTTGGCTAGGCTCCAGTCTTTCGAAACTTCGTTTCCTTGTCAGTGTTGTCACTGAAATTCCTGAAATTAAGAAAATTGATATCACAGGACACAAAGAGTCTCTTCAAGCTACGCTTAAACCACAGGTGTATTGGCTTAAACCATGAGTCGTTAATTCTTTAAACGGGTTTCGTTAGTGGGAATTCTGTTGGTACAACTAATATAGTAATATATTCTGTGCTTAAACTACCAAACCCAACGCAAAACCTATATTTAAATTTAAAATTTCCCGGGGAAATGTATTTACCTGTTCCCGCGCAATACAATTTCGGTGCTACAAAGTTGCAGCCAATATCATAATATCTATCCATTTTTTTTCTTGTGCCAGAATAGAGTTACAGAAAGTATATCGCTGTGTTTTATACATAACTAAATGACGCCCGCAACTCCGTGGCGCCAAAACTCGTTTATCGCGGGGAACCGTACATTTTTCAGGGATAAAAAGGATCCTATGTGCTTTCCCGGGACTCAAACTTCAAAGTATCTCCATACAAAATTTCAACAAAATCGGTTCAGACTTCAGCGGTTTAAGAACTTTGCTTGAAAGAAGGCTTGAAGAGGTAACAGACAGACAGACAGACAGACAGACAGACAGACAGACGGACAGACAGACAGACACACTTTCGCATAAATTATAATATTAGTATGGAAGTATGGATAAGATTTATTTGCAAAACAAAACTTATTTAAAAATCTCTCGTTATCATTTTATCAACTGCATCGAGCTATTCGAGCTAATATGCGAAGTAAACATTGCCACCCCTTTGCCGAATTATATAACCCGACCGCGTTCGAAAGTCGCAGCGCTGAAAGAGTTTTCGTCTAGTCGCGCTATACTACGGCAATTTCAATTTTCTTTTTCAGTACGCCCGGGACCGTTTCGAAGCGTGGACGTGTAGTGTTTCCCGCTGAAAACTTTTACGTGTTGTGCTGTGATTGTTATGGTACGTGTTTATGGTGTAAAAAAGGTAAGTTTTTATTGTTCCGTGCCCCAAAAGGACAACGGAACTCTTATTCATTGATCAAATCGTCTGTATAAAGAAGAAAAGTTTGTTTACCGAACAATAAAAAAACTATTCGATAACAGGCTCCGAAACTTCTGGGCTGATTTTAGTGAAATTTGGCATAGATATAAAGTAGACTATGTGGAAGGTTATAGGGTACTTTTTATCGTAGGATAGTGTTCGATTACCTTGGGATACTGCTTTATAGCTGGCAGAGCCGCGCGTGACTTTTTTAATAATTACTTTGGTTCTATTTTTCCATTTACATGAAAATTTCAAGATTTTTCTCAGCGGGCATTAAAATAACATTAGATTGAATTGCCTAGCTTTTGTATTTTAGATTTTATTGACAATGAACTCGTAACTTCGTCACAAACTTTCGAACTAGGTACTTAAAAATAAGGGTAAGTAGTTGAGAATGCCTTTTCTAGGGCATTCTCAACTACTTACCCATATTTTTAAGGTCTAAGGTCATTTAGTTATTAATACACAAACAACGGAAGTTTTTTGCTTTTAAAATTATCTCTCTTGAATATTACTTAACTTTAGCATGGATATAGTTTAAAAGTGTAAGTAAATAGTTGAAATCACTATCAAAATACAAACGGAAAAAATGCGCGAGTACTCTTAATTTGGTCGAGAAAAGCAGAGTTATATTCTATGTAGGTACAAGTAGAAAGTACGTAATTTTATACAAATCTCTGCAGTCGTTTTGATACGTACGTATTTAGTTAAAAAATATTATTATTTTAATTGAACAAGATGACGTCCGCAATTTGTTCTGTTGCGCCAAAATTTCGTTAATTGCGCGGGAAATATACATTTTTCCGGGATAAAAAGTATCATTATTTCTCGAGACGAGATTGGTTCCGTGGTTTTAGCGTGAAGACGTATCAGACGGACTGACAAGTGACAGATTTATAATATTATTTGGATTGTCTCGAGAAGATAAAGATTTGGAGAAGGACTTTGCAACATAATATTACACTAGTTTACGTAGTAACTATTTAGTAATCTCATAATCTGTGCCATAATCACGGACTTAGCACTAGACACTAGTACTTAGGTTCATTGTGTATATTATTATGGATTTTTATTCAAACTATTTGTGTACCGACTATATTTCTATTCAAATCGTACCTGTCTTAACTCTTTACTTTTTATCTTTATCGTCATAAATAATAATTAAGTACAATTTAGTTTGTTATTATTTTTTAGCAATATTCCGCGAAATAAACTTCCTTTATGTAAATGAGTGAGTGCACGCATAGGCATGCGTACAGCACCTCCCTCCTCCCACACTGCCTATCCGTACACACTACACTCGAGAACCCAGGTTTAGACTTGACGGACGTTGTTCGTAGAGTTCACATCCTGAGGATGCTCCGGTGTTGGAGCGAAACGCGCGTCGAGGTTTTCAACCTGCATGGTGGTGAGGGGCCTTGAAAGGATTTGCCAACATTATTGCTTGTGTGGTGGTGGTGTTTGCAAGTTCTTGCATGCGAGTGTACGCATAGGCAGTGTGGGAGGAGGGAGGTGCTGTACGCATGCCTATGTGTACACTCACTCATTTACTTAAAGGTGGAAGTTTATTTCGCGGTATATTGCAAAAAAATAATAACAAACTAAATTTTAAGCAATGGATTTCCGCAAAGTAACGCCTGATTCCATTAACTATTAAATACAATGGTTTTTCAAGGCGCAGCCTGTGCTATGGGGGAATTCTTAGCCAGACGCCCCTAAAGTTACCCCTAAAATAAGACCTTGATGTGGACTGGCAGTGGGCTATGACAAGTGTCCAGCAGTGGGAGACGAGATTCCCACAGTTATTCCGAAGGAAATAACATAAAAAATTGAGCTTCATACTTTATCGAAGGTTAGGTGGACTCCCAGAATTGGATACATCCTAAAGTATAATATCTAGGATAGCGAAATTTTAGTAAAACGGGCCCGTTTTTACCCTTTGGGTTCGGAACCCTCAAAAGTTGAGCCATCAAGCCAGACTGACAAGTAAAATATTGGGGACTTGCAACACAGGCTGCGCCTAGTGTAGGAGTTAGGACCCAAAGTAGAAACCAAGTCTGATTATGTGATATTATGGTATGAAATATTGTATTGTGATTTGTAGCAACTGTCCTTCTAGAATCATAATTATTTTTTATTATTAATTTCAGCAGACATTATAAAATGTAATTGTCGATGTCTACCAGCTGTTTCACACTGTGAAAAACACTCGCAAATCTAACCCTTTGGAATCGTTAAATTTTACAACGTTGGTATTATTGTCCGCAATAAATATTGTTTTTAATTTAGCGACGGACGTGGGGATCGGACGGACCCCTGTATTAATTACTATTGTAATAATGTATTGCTGGGTTTGATTGGAAAAAACGTATTGGGAGCAGATATAGCGAGTTTTCAGAAATTAGGACAGGTTTGAACGTTATGTTTGTCAGAAATCGTCGTTACATGAGAAAAAGTAATTAATGTGTAAACAGTTCCAAAAGAAATCCTGATCTTCGAGAAAATGACAATTCGCGATTATCATTTTATTCACAAAAGTCATTTTAACTATTGAGAAAATCGCATACAGTACCTAATACTTAGTTCAAAATAATGAAGAAGTTAGGTTGAGAAGAATTCTGAAAGAGGCATTACTAAAGAGCAAGAATTATTTAATACTGTTTTAGTTCGTTTAAAGTAATGTTTTCAGTTGGAAGTCTGAAAATATTATAAACATGATAGTGTTTGCCTACATATTTTGTTAAGTATACATTATAATATTATTATTATTTGGCAAATAGCAATTCTTCGCGCTTAGATTTCTCGTCGTTCGAACAAAATGCTGTTAAAACCATCATGATAAGCGTTAGCTATATAATTTTAATGTCGGAACTTGTATTCCCAACCTGTCGGAGTTAGGGCCGACTTTGTAAACAGCAAGCGGCCCCTCGGCGGTGCTGGGGTCGTAAATACCCCCGCGGGCGCTGTAAGGGTTAGACAACTATCTACAGGTTATTATTTTATTTTAACTGACTTCTCAGCATCTCGAGGGAATTTTAAGATAAAAAGTAATATGTCGTTCATCGTATTATCCGTAATTTCATTGAAATCTGTTCATTAGTTTTGGTGATTACCTATACGATTTAAATTATGTAATTACTTAAGGGTGTGTATGAGTCCCCTATACAATACAAGGGATACATAACATTACATACACTGTATACACGTAATGGTGAATATTGGTGCATTTACTAACGATATAACCGACAAATAAAGAAATCCTGATAATGATATAACTTTTGACTGTGTGTGCTCATAATAATATATGTATTATGTTTTATGCATATTTCAGCTCTTTATCAGTGCATTTAATATAATAATCCGACGCTTATTATAACACAACTTTCGTTACAACCTGTTGTGTATTTTTTCCCGATACATCAAAGGAACTAGCCGCAAGACGCACTGACATCAAAGACTTAAAAGTTAAATCCATACACATAATTTTATAAATGCGAAAGTGTGTCTGTATGTCTGTCAGTCTGTTACCTCGTCACGCCCAAACCACTGAAACGATTTAGCTGTTAGCTGAAGCTGAAATTTGTCCTGGACTTCTGGTGATACTTTGCAGTCCCGGGAAAAGACAGAAGAGTGAGGACTCTTTCATTCCGAAAAAATGTATGGTTACGCGATAAAACAATTTTGCCCGCCACTTCTCTTGTGAACCATATTTTCCAAGATAGAGACTTAAATATCAATTGGAAGTTTTAATTTAATTTTTGTTTCAGTGCTCAGTTCACTGGCGGTTGTAAAAGTTTATTCTGCAAATCCGCGATATAAGGGTTCGAGCACACGGCACGTAAGGCTTTGTCCACATTTGTATCGTTTTCGCGTATCAGATCTCCGTCGCGTAGCATCGAAGCGTATCATGTTCGCTAGTGTGGACGCAAAATGATCGCGAACATGATACACTTCGTATCATGATACACCCCGATTGCTATAAACCGCTTATCTGATACGTTTTGTATAAAAATAGATATACGCTATAGTCAAAATAGGCGTCCATACTTAGGATACGCATACTTGATACGAATTACGATACGCCTGATACGGATACGACTAATTGATACAAATGTGTAAAAAAGCCTAACGCAGAACGCTTAAACCTTAGCTTCGCGAACTTTTTGCCTGACTGCTCTAGACTTGGACGTTGGGTATGGGCTGGGTTGGGTTCGATTCCCGCGTTGGAAACGTGGTATTCGTTTGGTTAGGACGATGCAGGCTGATGATAGACCTGATTGTCTGACAAGTATAAAGATGTTAGATGAACCATGTAGATGAGCCTTGCGCGGTGCGCCTAATCTCCTTTGCCAGTCGCGTCGGCCGTATGTCTCACTGTGTAGCAGCAATTTTGTTTAATGCTCAAGTGTGTGCGCAGTACACTCTTGCATACCATGGGCTATGGTCGACAGTGCTCGCTCTCTCTGCCAATTTCTCCCTCTACCAGCTCTGTATCCGCATTTTGTATGCAACCCCTAAGCTGTGTATCTAATACCTGCTTCGCGTCGTATACACAGTTCCTAACCTATGAGCCTGGCCCCTGCACCATGTGTACGGCTCCTAAGCTATGAGGCTGGCCCCTACCTGCGCCGCGTATGCTAATGGCCGACTGTCGGCGGCAGATACGCAGCATTACCATACATTACGATCGCGAGCGGTTTTTGTACAGATTTAAATTACTACCACTACATAAATACGGATTTCGGGATAAATTGATATGAATGTGTGCATTTTTATCAAACGAGCAGAGAGATCGTTTGGTGGTAAGCGATTTTCGCAAGATGACAGTTAAGTAACCGACTCACAAGAAAGGAGGAGGTACTGTGCTCGGATGTAAATGTTTTTATTTTACGTACACGTCAAGTTTTGTAAGTGACACCTAAGTTGCCAAAAACCTTGCGCGGCTGTACAGTGTAGGTACGTGGAATAATAATAATCCCTGTACTAATAAACTTAGCTATGCCGAATTCCTCTGTAGATATTATTCTCGCATTCGCTACATAACAGAACAGAATAATACAAAATACTCAAGAAACTGCGGAACCAAACGAGTAATTAGAATTCAATTTTCATGGAAAATGTAATTCTGGAAAATTGCAAAGGAAGTCAAACCAACACAAATGAATCATCAGAATCGTTAGAGCAATTTTGAGAATCTCTAAGCCGTATAATTATACAAAAGTGACTCGTTGCTACTAAATCTAGTAATAGGATAAGACCTAGTAATCTAGACTAGAGGATTGAAATTATAGACTGGAGCTGATTGCATTTAGGTTTTGCGCGATCTTTGAGTTTTTGCTGCAAGATTTCATGTTAGATTTAATGCTGGAATTTTCCGAAAAGAATAAAATTTTAATGCTTCGATTTTAGAGGATGTATAGAACAGTTTTTAGAAAACTATGTTGTTTCCAACTTCAAGGACCAATCCCTCTACCAACCCTTGGTTTTACAAGCCGTTCGCGTGGTATACCGTATAATCCATCAATCCCCAAGCGGCAGCCGGCTGCCGCATAGCAATTGAAAATCTATTGTGGTTGCGATACCCACAATGGTATCGCAACCAATGTGTAAGGTGTTAAATACAAGCCTCATCATGGGAATGGCCTACTATCTTGGAATTTGCCCTTCAGGTGGACACTTCTTGTTTCTCTACAAATTACTCAATTCTCTTTATATTTGACTATTCCTTTATCGTGCAGGAACCGTACATTTTTCCTGGATGAAAAGTATCCTTTGTCCTTTCCCGGGACTTAAAGTACCATGCCCACAAAATCGGTACAGCGGTTTGGGCGTGAAGTGGTTAAACAGACAGACGGACGGACAGGCAGACACACTTTACCGTCTATAATATTAGTATGGATTAGTCCTGCTCCTTATCTCTTGCTAGTCGTGTTGGCACGAAGAGATGGTGCTCTTGTTGAAGGTGCTGTCTATATTATGCACAAGATGTAACATAGCTAGCCTGGTTTAAATAAAACCGTCGTCTATCACCAAATCTGGTATTTATCATTATTGTATCACGTGGGTCAGACGTGGGAGAGCCATGCTTCGGCACGAATGGGCAAGCTCGACCGGAGAAATTCCACAGCTCACAGAAAACCGGCGTGAAACACTGCTTGCTCGTTTGCCCCCTTATCTATATTTATAAAAATGGATTTTCAATTGTGTTAGTAACGCTATAATACGAGTAGTATAACTCGATAACAACTGGACCGATTTTGCTAATTTTAGTCTTAAAGTGTTCGTGGAAGTCCAGGGAAGGTTTATAAGTGACATGAACGTCACCGGGACATCTAGTTTTGTAATAAAAAACATGGTTTTATTTTCCAGGTCTGTGGTGAGATGTGAAGGAGATGGGTGTGTCGCAGTGAAGATGGCGCGGCTGGCGGCGTTCGGTGTGCTGGCTCTGCTCACGACCGCGGCGACGCACGTCACTCGCCACGACACAGAGGACTCGGGTGAGTCATCATGATAAACCAGGCACTGACCTCTATAATACACTGGACCCGTGTCCGGCGATCGCTATCAATAAAATGTTCCTATTTGAAAGTCGCCATATTGGCGCTGATTGCTATGTGAAAGCAGTAGTGAGTGTACTTGGAACTACTATTTTGCAAATGGCGGTTACAATTTTCTATGTAATTAGATCACAGGACGCTCACAGGGGCGCTTCAAATCGGCACAAAAAATAGCTGTCATTTTGTACAGCATATAGCCAGTCCAGTGTGTATCCTATGTCGAATACCTATTTAGACTGGCGGACAGCCACGTCCTACGTAGGGAAGTGTGAATTAGTTGGATCTTGGAAACATTTCAACAAAAAAAATGTGTTACCTAAAATATATCTATTACTGTTATGTGATTTGACGAGATCCTTAACCGAAGTAAAATTGTTAGGTCATTACAATATTATTAATCCAATTTTAAAATTATTAAACCTGAAGAACTACAGGAATCAGATAACAACAAAGGAAAAACTTCTCACGGTGCAAACTTGTATGCTCGGCTTGGCCGTACCCCATAATTTTAGGCGTTGTATGTGTTTTGTCAATCTCAGAAACTTCGATAGCGCGATGCAGGTGCGCTGTGTGGTCCGCTACAGCGCATAAGCTGGTCAATAAACTTTACGTCCAATATTTCCCGCTTTCTATCAGCTCAAGTTATTTTCGCTGGAAATCGACTTATATTCCGACGTTTGCGGAATTCTCACTTTATTGTCCGTCTGTCACAATTTCCGGTTTATCATCAATGATCATCAGGCCGCAGGTTTCTTAAAAAATACAATATTAGACAGTGAAAGCCAAAAATCTGTTAATCCTGGGTAAAAGTTTGTAGGGATGGAGATTGGAGTCACCATCACACCGCCACTCATTTGCGATCAATCGTTTTGATTTATCGCATAATATTAGTATGAACTAGTTTCTTAGAAAGAAAATATATTAAGATCTCCCTCTTCCCCAATAGAAACAAGTCCGTGAATTCAAATGTGTGATCGCCTAGTTTTTAACCGACTTCCAAAAAGGAGGAGTAATTTTGAAGTCGGTGCCAATTCCAAAAGTTTCAAATACCTATTCTGTCAGAGAACTGAAGATTCGGCTATCTGGTATCGACTTCAAAATGATGCAGATTAGTGAGCATCCTAGGTATAAAATTCACATTAATAGAATTGAGAATATCCAAAGAAAATTTATACGTTACCTGTGTTTTAAGACTAATCAACGGTTTAGTAGTTCCAATTATAAGTCTGTCTGTACCAAACACCACCTCCTTACCCTTGAGGAGGAGGAGGAAAATTTCTTCGAATAATCTAGACTGCCTCAACCTATTATCTAAGTTGTCTTTTAAAATTCCTTCTAAGTCCTATCGTCGTCATGTCCCTATCTTCTTGCCCACTACCCACACCTACTACAGACAGAACTCTTTCATGTATCGTGCAAGCAAGCAACTAAATTCAGTGTGTTCTAATATGGATTTAGATATTTTCAATTGTAATATTTCAACTCTAAAGAGATCATTATGCAAGCATTTTGTTGATTTAATTAATTAATTGTTTGTTGATGTTTAGCTCTTCTGTACGTAATAGGTATTGTAATGTTAGAAATAAGCAAGCACTAACTAGAAAAATAATATATAAATAACTGATATTCTTGTTTAAAATAACTGATATTTTTTGTTTAAAATGTTTAAAACTTTGTTGTAGTAGTACTAGGTATTCACAACGTAATATTTAAGTCAATATTTTGTAAACTATTACTATCAGTGAAAACTTCTAATTGGCTCCTTATTATGTATTCCGTCTTATAATTTAATTGTAACAATAGCTGTAAGTTTTCCAAGTATCATAAATTAAAATACACACACTGGCAAAATTAGCGGAACATAGGTAAAAAGGGCCACAACTTGAATTCAAGTGAGTCGGGCTGTCTGAAATCCTTTTTTATAGTTTCTAAGTTCATTTAAGAAATAAAATATTGAACAAAACTGGCAAGTTGACAGATTTTGATTTACTAAGTGTTTTTCGATGATTGACGTCGTAAGTGTTTCTGATAAGAATGGCGTTTTTAGCGGGGTGCAAGGTATGCCAGCCCATTTGATTGTTTGGTTTTTGGAAGAACACATTGCTTAGATACAAAATTAGTGATCTACGACAGCTAGAGCTGTAACCAAGATAGAGAAAGGTCACACCTACCGTTCGATCAGTCAGGCCTTAGGTGTGTCGGCTTTCGTGGTCCATCGTAACTTTCAACGCTACAGAGAGACTGGATCTTACGTTCGGAGACGAGAACAAGGCATATATCGGGTGGCAATGGTTCAGGATGGCCGTTTTGTAAGGGAACAAGCCTTAAGAAATCGACCTCAAACTGCTTTGCAGAGACGAAACCTGTCGGAACAGGTCCGAGATGTACGTGTATGTGATTGTAGAGTAAGAAGAAGACTCAAAGAAGTTAAATTAAACTCAAAGGTGCCAGCAAGGGCACCAAAACTTGAGACAGGACAGCAAAGAGCCAGTATAAGATTTGCGCGTGAACATCAAAATTTGACAAATGAGTGAAATCGTGTGCTGTACAGTTATGGGAGCAAATTCTGTGTAAATGTTGTTGACAGGTGATAAAGAATGTAGATAAATCGTAAGGAACGCTATAGACCATCAAACTTAACGGAAACAGTGGCCTATCATGCAGGCTTCGTAATGGTTGGGGTGGCATATGATTTGGAGCCCGCACAGAGCTGATGATTGTTAATGATGGTACTTTGACTGTACAAGGTTATTGCACAGACTTACTAGAACTGCATGTTCTGCCTTTTACGCAGTTTTAGGCAGTAACTTCAATTTTATGCGCGTCCATAGAGTAAAAAAATCGGGCATTATTACCTAAATGATGCTGGCGTAGCCCAGGTGGAGAGGTCAGCGCGGTCTGCGGATGTGGATCCGATTGAGGACGTGTGGCATATCAATGGGTGAACAGTACGAGTTTAAACTCCGGCTCCAAAATGTGTTCAGGAGCTCGAGTTGGCGCTACTGGAGGAGTAGAAGAATATTCCACAGGAAATGATTGACAATCAAAATGCAAGCATGGAATGGCGTATTAAAGGCTCTCTTGAGATCCATAAAAGGCATTACACGCTTTTAACATGGTATTTCTTAAGTAAAAATGAAGAATTTAACTTAAAAACTTACTACTGGAATTTCAAAGATATTTCTTAATTTTTGATTTTTGCAGATTTTTTCTATTTTACGTTTTTATGCCCTAAATTTATATAAGTTTTAGTTTTTAATCATCATTTATTAAATTAATAAATAAATATATAAAAAACAGCAAATAATTAAAAAAAAAAAAATTTGTTATGTTCCGCTAATTTTGCCGGTGTGTTTAGTTGAGGTTTAGCCGAATTCGGAAAAAGGCACTATTAGGTTAAACTACTTAATATAATATAATATTATATACATATTATGTATTCTGTGCTATTAGATAGGACAAATTATTTAATACTTTTTAGTTTATTTCATAAGGATGTTATAATTGTTTTTACCTTGGAAGTCGGTTTTAATTTTGTGTTAAAAATAATAATTATTATTATCCGTAGTGGCTGCTATTATAACGGACAGACAAAATGTGCGCTTACAATAAAAGACATGTAAGCCCCTTGATGCGAGTATTTGATTGGCATACAATAACTTCCTGTTCGACTGATAAAACAATTCCTACTTCTGTAATAGCTGTAAAGCATAAACTTTAAGCTATAAACCTTAAACCATTTCGAAGCTATAAACAGTTTGATAGCCCAGGTCACGATAGCCTGAATGGAAGTCACTTTCGGCAGAGTTGAAAGCATACACTAGGACTGAAATATAAATACTGCGAAAATCAAAATGGTATTTGTACGTTCAACAAACGCCAGACGTAGTTAGTACCAGGGAAATTGATGAATAGATGGTAGATTTTTTGTCGCAACCCTGGCGGATTGGAGACATCGGCGGGGGTATGTGGAACATTGATATATAGGCTGCACATAACTTTAAGATTGACAGAATTGGCAGAGGCGTAGTGTTTGATTTGTACATCTCTTTGGTGAGCGGGGGTGCGGGGACTCGCTATTGGTTTAAATTGAAAAGTTATTTTTGTGTTGGATTGTTGGAGTGTGAACGAAAACTATTTAGAATTCATATTTGGAATTTAGAAGAAAACATTGTACTTGTCAAGAAACATATTCGCCGTGTGACATATAATAACATTTTACCTAGCTACGTCCGTGTACAATATATTTTGTGTTTCTTTCAATAATATAATATTATATCTTTAGTCCTCGCGTGTATCATTTCATCAGGTTATGGGCCGCACGTTTATGTAAAAATTGTGTAAAAATTATTTTCCAAATTCCGAAAAAAAGTCACTTCATACCGCGTCATCGTTGCCGTTTTTTCATCCGCTCCATTTTCAGCTTTTTCAGCTTATAATATATAGAAATGGCTTCAAACGTATTTTCTATTCCGAAGTTGATGGGGCGAGACAATTACTCCACCTGGAAGTTCGCGATGGAGGCGTACCTCATGCATGAGGAACTATGGGAGTGTATCTCCGGGGACTCCGAGGATCCTAAAAAGGATATTAAAGCTAAGTCCAAGATTATACTCTCTATCGATCCGCAGCTCTACGTACATGTTCAGGACGCAACGACGGCTAAGATGGTATGGAAAAATTTATCTAAATCGTTTGAGGACTCAGGCCTGCTCCGTAAAGTAGGATTATTGAAAGATCTGATAAACACAACCGTAGAAACAAGTACAAACGTAGAGGAGTATATAAGCAAAATAATGACAGCCGCACATAAACTGCGAGGAATAGGTCTTAAAGTAGACGATGAGTGGCTTGGAACACTTATGCTAGCCGGCTTGTCAGAAAGCTACAAGCCGATGATTATGGGTCTGGAGAGCTCCGGTATAAGAATTAGTGCCGATCTGATTAAAACCAAATTACTGCAGGAGATTAAATCAGATGCAACTATCGCTTTACAGACGAAATTATACAATTATAGATCTCAACCTCATAATAATAATTCTAGCCAGTATAAACCAAAAGGGCCCCGCTGCTACAATTGCAATAAACATGGCCACGTAAGTAAGGATTGTTGGTTTAGAAAAAAGAAAGAAAAATACACAGTCACGGATCGAGACGAGAAAGGTGAAGATGACAGCAATATATGGTACGTGGATTCCGGAGCATCGGCACATATGACAATGCATCGCCACTGGCTTCGAAACGAACGAACACCAGATGTTAACATGGTCAAGGCTGCTAACAATAAAAGTCTTCGTGTACAAAGCTGCGGAACGGCAACTTTCAGAGTACGTAATCAAGTTACTGGAGGTATTCAGAATATTCGGGTCGAAAACGTTTTGTATGTACCTGATTTACGTATAAACTTACTGTCTGTAAGTAGAATAATTTCTAAAGGACACGAGGTTGATTTTGACAAAAATGGTTGTGTCATAAAGACCATTGACGGAAACGTGGTTGCTAATGCAAAATTAGTAGGCAATCAATATAGATTGATGGCCTATAGAAGCGAAGAAACATCATCCACTACCAAAGTCAGATCTGGAAATACAAGTAAATATTCTGAAATTCGTAAGAATAACGTTGAAGACCATGCGCTAAATGTAAATACTGTAGATATTAGAGAAAAATATATAGACATAGCTAGAGTTAGAAAAAATACTGTAAATATTAGAAAGCAGACTAGATTAAAGAAGGGAAAACAAGAGTACAGCACATGCTCTGCCGATTCCGATTGTTATAAAGATGTAGATAGTAAAAGAAAAAGAATAATGAAGGTTAAAGGACAAGAAAAGAAAGTACATCATTTAAAGAAGAATGTAAATATGTATGTGGATGATGAGTATAAAAACAAAAGGAATAGAAAAGTAGCGCTCAGTAGAGCAAGCTTTACGGGTTCAGATGCAAGGAACATAAAGCAGAATAAAAATTGAAATAATGTAAATAAGACCGTATGTACAATGTTAATAATTATTTTGGATGGAATACTGAGAAAAGAATTATGCGTAAGAAGAGCGCAGCTGCAGCAGTATTAAAACAGAGAGAAGTAAATCCCGGACATTATGATATTGAAAAATATGTCAGATTTTCTATTGACAAGTTTGAAGAGGCTGGTCGAACACATAGGAGTGTGCACACAGAAAAACTGTCTGCCGGTGCACAAGACCAACCTATTCCTGACTCCAGACTGTGTGCCACTGCCAAGGGTTCGCGCTCAAGGGGAGGGTGTTGGAAGTTGAGCGCGACCAGGCGACCTTCTTAGTAATTAAGAAGATAATGTTTTTTTTCCTATCATCAACACAAGCTTCTGGCGCGGGAAGTGACCCGCGGAGGTGCCTCAGAACAACTGCTGCGGGAGCGGATCAGCGGGTACTGAGGTCCGAGGGGAGTCAGGGCTTCCCTCCCTCGGTACATCACCAAGTGCGTGTGATTAGTGAGTGATATTGGAGTGATCCGGTATCTGGACAACAGTAAGTACTTTCAACCTTATAACTTAAAGAGAAATAACTTAGAAGAATTTCAAGCAAAATAAGAAACTTAATATAAATACTTTAATATCTTGGACTTTAAAAATTTGTGTTAATTTAACTTAGAATATTTCACGTAGTATTTGGACTTAGAATAATTTTCAATAAAACGGAGGTACGGGGAACCTATGCCCGATTTTTAAAATTTTGTAACAATAAAAATACTTAGAAAAATTTCGTGAAAACTGTAAAACACTTAGAATATTTTTGTAAAAATTTGTGATACTCTTGATAAAAGATCTAAAGTTAATTTTCACTTACCTTTTAATTTTAAACATGGAAAATATTATTAACTTTCAAGAAGACTTGTACGACCGTATGGTAAAGGCAAAAACTAATTTTAAGAAATCGCCCAAAGAGCGCATTACCAAAGAATATGTAGATGGTAGATTAGAAATTCTCGAACAGTTGTGGTTTGAATTTTTGTCTGGTCACAAAGACTTAATGAGAAATTATCCAGCCAAAGATGTCAAAGGCTCAACTTATGTTACCAATGATTTTTATGATAAGGCTGAAGAATTTTATTTAGAGTATAAGTGTGATCTCAAAACTTTATGCAATAAATTTGAATCAAAGGTAACAGTTAAGAGTAATGAATCGACATCTTCAAATAAAACGCATGCAAACTATCCACAAATAAACATACCTTATTTTTCTGGAAATTATCAAGAGTGGACATCGTTCAAATCTCTCTTCAAGTCTCTTGTTATAAACAACGAATGTTTTGATGAGATACAAAAGCTTCACTACCTCAAATGTTACCTCAAAGGAGAAGCTGAACAATTAATTAAACATGTAGCTATTGAAGAGGGAAGCTTTGAGCGTTGTTGGCTAATGGTGAATGAACGATACAACGACAAAAAGTGGATATGTCATTACGTTCTAAAAAGACTTTTGAGTCAGAGAAACCTCACCACCGAGTCCAGTAGTGGGCTTAAGGAACTTGTAGACACTACAAATGAATGTATGGCTTCTCTGGCAAGTTTAGGTATTAAAGTTGACACGTGGGATGTAATTGTAATACATCTTATCAATCTGAAGCTAGACCCAGAAACGCGACGTCAGTGGGAGTTTTACTGTACCGCAAAAACTACTTCTGATGAATTGCCCACTTATCAACTTTTTGAAGGTTTCCTTAAAGAACGGTTTTCAGCTATTAACCGATTGTCACAATCAAGTAATAAACCTTCTAATATTACTACTAAAATAAAGTCTTTACATATTTCTAATACTGTAACTTGTGTCCTCTGTAAAGACTACCACAGAATTAACCAATGTACGCAGTTTCATAAAGCGTCAGTTGACACACGCCGCCAAATCGTTACTAACAATAATTTGTGCTTTAATTGCTTGGGTAGTGGTCACTCTGTCAAAGAATGCCGCAGCAAGGTGAAGTGTCGGGTGTGCAAACGAGCACACAACTCTCTTTTACATCCTAAGGGTGACAACAACAGAAACAATGAAGCAAGTGAGAGTGTTGCCGCGTCTAATGATACTTCCACGCAATTAGTCTCATGTGTTTCATCTAGCAACCGTACTTATCAGCAAGTATTACTTGCAACAGCTTTAGTTAAAGCATCTTCCCGAAGCGGAGAAAACTTTATATTACGAGCCTTAATCGATCAAGGATCGCAGTCTTCATTCATAACCGAATCGGCTGTACAATTCCTAGGACTGAAGAAGATATCAGCTGAGGGACAAATATCATGCTTGGGTGGCAGTGCAACCATCGTCTCCAAAGCAACAGTTGATATTCAGCTCCAGTCTCTATATGATCCTTATTTTACAATAACAGTACGGGCATACGTGGTTAACAAATGTATCACGTCCTTTCTACCCAGCAAAAGGGTAGACACTATACAGTGGGATGAACTACATTCCCTTAATTTAGCTGATCCGGAGTACAATATTCCGAACAAGATCGACATCCTTTTGGGCGCAGAAGTGCATGCGCAGATAATTAAAGATGGTATCAAAAAGGGACCGCTTGGCACACCTTTGGCTCAAGCAACAAGCTTGGGATGGATCTTATCAGGTGTAGTCAACGGTAATGCTAAACCGAGCGGTCAACTTACATCACTACATTGTTGTACTCGCTCGGACGATAACAACAATCTCTTAAAGAAATTTTGGGAAATTGAATCAGATATTAAAATGCCAAGGGAACGTTTATTTACTCACGATGAACAACGATGTGAAGAATACTTTGCGAAGACAACACGTAGAGATCCAGATGGTCGCTATGTCGTTCGTCTTCCGTTCAAGAACCAGAATCCTCAAGTAACATCTTCACTGGAAATTGCAGAGAAAAGGCTGAAATCACTAGAACACAGATTAAATAAAGATAAAACATTACAAACTAAATATAATGAAGTAATAAATGAATATCTCATTCTTAATCATATGGAAATTATACCTGAAACAGAAATCAACAATGAAAATGCCGTTTACTTACCACATCACGCAGTCGTGAGAGATGATAAAACGACTACAAAGGTGAGAGTTGTTTTCGACGCGTCCTGCAAAGGAAAAAATAACAAATCACTGAATGATCATCTCCTAGTAGGACCGACAATCCAACCAGAACTTAGACATATCATCATGAAGTGGCGCACGGCACCCATATGTCTTTCAGCTGACATTATTAAGATGTATAGGCAAGTAAAGACGGATGAACGGGACAACAATAATTATCAAAGAATCCTATGGAGGAAAAATCCTAATGAGAAAATAAACCATTATAGACTTACCAGAGTTACTTTCGGTACAGCTTCTGCACCTTACCTGGCTGTAAAGGCACTCCAGCAAGTAGCGCGTGACCACGAAGAAGAATATCCTATAGCAGCTCAGAAAACATTAAATAATTTCTACGTAGACGATTTTATGAGTGGAGTTCAAAATGTGAACGAAGGTATTAAGCTGTTTAAGGAAATGAATGAGTTACTAGGTAAGGCGGGTTTCAAACTACACAAATGGATAAGCAACAATGACAAACTTAATGAACTAATGGAAGGAAAGGGAAAGGACAAGGAAATAAAAGAAGATGAACTATTAAAAATATTGGGACTTACCTTTGACCGAAGCGAAGACGCGTTCCGTTTCGTAGTAAACCTCCCGTCGCTGCAGGAACCTGTAACAAAAAGAAAAATTATATCGGACATAGCACGTTTGTATGACCCGCTAGGGTGGGTTGGACCTAACATAATATTAGCTAAGATAATTATACAGAAGCTGTGGCTCGCAGGTATTGACTGGGACGAAGTCGCCCCAGACAACTTACTAAAAGAATGGTTAACTTACCGTAGTGAACAAATTAAATTGACTAAAATACGTGTACCAAGATGGTTGGGGACATCTAAAGCTGATCGCGAAGTTGAGCTGCATGGTTTTTGCGATGCATCTAAATCAGCGTACGCAGCAGTGGTGTACATTCGAACTTTGAATCCTGAAGGAAAGGTTAACGTCTCATTAGTTACAGCAAAAACGAGAGTTGCACCTGTGAAGCAAGTCTCAATACCGAGACTTGAATTATGCGGTGCAGTCATGGTAACTAGATTTTTAATCGAAGTAGCAAGCATACTAAATATTGCAAAACCCAACTTGCACGCCTGGACGGACTCAACTGTCGTTCTGGCATGGTTAAACAAACATCCTAGCAAGTGGAGTGTGTTTGTAGCAAATAGGGCATCAGAAATTTTAACAAATTTAGACCCGCACAATTGGTCGCACGTTAGCTCTAAACATAACCCAGCTGACTGCGCCTCTCGCGGTCTAAGCACAGCTGAATTGATTAACAATTGGCCCATGTGGTACAATGGACCAGATTTTTTAGCTAAACCTACCATTGTCTACAATAAACCTAAGAAATTAGAAACTGACTTAGAGATTGTTCAAGCTCACTGTACTACATTAGACGATAATTTTTTACTAAACAGATTCTCTACTTTAACAAAGGCAAAAAGAGTACTAGCCTATTGCATGCGGTTCATCACTAACACTAAGAAAACTACTACTAAAAACGCTACTACTTACCTTACAACTACAGAATTAAATGAAGCCTTAAACATTTACATTAAAAACTGTCAATTAAGCTACTTTAGTGAAGAAATAAAGAAAATTAAATTAATACAAGATTTACCCAAAAGCTCCAATATAAAATCACTTACGCCATATTTAGATGAACACGGTATTTTGAGAGTAGGAGGACGATTACATCAATCAGATTTGTTAACATTCACGCGAAAACATCCCATCATAATACCTAAAAACTGTCGTCTTGCTCAACTCATTGTGGGTGATGCTCACAAAAACTCTCTTCACGGAGAACCACTGGTAACAGTTCCTAATCAGAACCTAGAGACATTAAATGTAAGTTCATTAAGGAGGTGGCAACACGGTCAACGTATGCTTCAGGCTTTTTGGCGACAATGGTCGCAAGAATATCTCACCAAATTTTTGGTGCGATATAAAGCGAATTCAGCGTCCATTCACCAATTCAAAATTGGTGACACTGTTATCATTAAAGAAGATAACATGCCTCCCTGTCGCTGGCTTTATGGCAGAGTGACTGCCACTCATCCTGGCAAAGACAATATAGTACGTGTAGTTACTCTTCGAACGAAGTCAGGTTATCTTAAGAGACCTAGTTCAAAACTTTGTATACTTCCCATTGCAGAATAAATATGTACCCATAACATTGTTCTTATGGTTTAAAATAAGAAAATGTAGATACTTACTTTTATACAGTCCACTTACTTGTTTGATATGTAACACTGTGACAATCTAAAGTGTATTTTTAAAATGGACTTGTAATTTTTATAAGTCCAAAGGTCTTACTTAAAACTTTGGCCTTGGTGGGCGGCATGTACAATATTTATCTTAATGCTGCCTTCTGGCGTCATACAATAATATTAAGTTGTGTTATCCGCTGTGTGATTAAGTGTATTATTAGACGTTTTAGTTTTATCATCTACCACTAGATGGCAGGAAAATTGTTGTACATCGCGATAACGGAGTTACTTCTATATTAATATAAGTATCTTCATACATTTGAATAAAAACATGATCCGTACTCAAACCCGAGTTTCATTGACACACCTATAGGCACCTATATACGAGTTTGTACATGGATCCGGCTCGAAGGACCGAAGAAGGAGGATGCTTGCTATATTTATCCCAGGGTACGCGTCCAGACATAACGTACGCTGTCAATTCTGCAAGCAGATTTAATAACAGTCCCACAATGCAACACTGGATTGCTGTTAAAAGAATTTTTCGGTACCTAAAAGGAACAATGAATATGAAGCTAACCTTTAAAAGAAATGATGAAAATATTATTGGTTACTGTGATGCTGATTGGGCCAGCGATGCTACCGATAGACGATCGTGTACGGGATATATTTTTATGTTTCAGGGAGCGTGCATAAGCTGGAACTCCAAAAAAACAAAGCACAGTCGCACTTTCTAGTACTGAAGCGGAATATATGTCACTGGCTTCAGCGGTACAAGAAGCGCTCTGGCTCCAGCAGCTCGAGAATTATATTTTTCATAAAGCTTCAAAGTCACCAATAATCTTATGCTGTGATAATCAAAGCGCTATTAGCATTTCAGGTTCTGACGCTTATCGTGCCCGCAGTAAGCACATTGACGTCAGATATCACTTTGTTAAAGAAAAGGTTGCGGCCGGGCAAGTACGAGTCAAGTACGTGCCAACCGAGGACATGGTGGCTGACGCGCTGACAAAGGGCCTCCACCGCTGCAAGCTGCAAGCCCTCGCTGCTGCCATGGGTTTACGTTCAAGGGGGGATGTTGGAGTGTGAACGAAAACTATTTAGAATTCATATTTGGAATTTAGAAGAAAACATTGTACTTGTCAAGAAAAATATTCGCCGTGTGACATATAATAACATTTTACCTAGCTACGTCCGTGTACAATATATTTTGTGTTTCTTTCAATAATATAATATTATATCTTTAGTCCTCGCGTGTATCATTTCATCATGGATAGTTCATTTATCGTGGAAGGCTTTAATCCCATGGTCCCCAACCTTTTTTTCATACGGTTAAAAAATAACGTTCTTCAAAATTAACGATTTAAAAGTGGAAAAAATTTCATGTCTTTCACGATGACTTTACATTATTTTGCCGGTGGGCGTGAATTTCAAAATGGTTTAAAATCACGCGGGCCACATATAAAGTCCCGGCGGGCCGCACGCGGCCCGCGGGCCGCGGATTGGAGATAGCTGCTTTAGTCTATATTATAAGATTACGGTACGATCAATAGGAACGAAGAGTCAGAGCGAAATGTGGAAAAACGGGGAAAATTAAATCTGAATTCGCTTATTTCACGAACTGCTGGGCCGATTTTAATGCAGATTTAGATTTAATCGTGCAAGCAATTTTGCATAGCAAATTCCTGCAGAATAGGGCTTCGAGTAACAGACGGACAGCAAATTTTAATACCCTTTGTTATATCCCCCTCACATCCAACACACAGTCCCGTAACATATTACGTCCACATATTACGTGAGATGTATGGTGGTGATGATGGGGAGAGGGGGGGGGGGGGTCTCGGCAAATCTCATGTAATTTTTTTTCTCAACAAATAATGCTATTTTGGTCCATTTCATCCAGATTGTACTATCAGAGAAGTTGATTCCTATGCAGATGGGGGACCTACGTAGTTTGTTCGCGTTACGTCAAACCCACAGATCACATTTTAAATTGTCATGATTCGACCAAATATCGTTGGTCTCCCAACTCCCTAGGAATCAATTTCCTCGATGGTACGTATGCTCAAGATTTAATCGTAAGCGTAATCGTTATTCGTTCGAAAGAAAATGTACTGACTGTCAAACCAAACGTTTACGTAAGGAACCCACATTTTGAAAAATCTCAGTTGAATAAAATCTCACGAAAACTTAACAGGAAGGAGGGGGGTCAAAAGATTCAAAAAAACACCTCACGTAATTTGTGGACGCCCCCTAAGATATGTAACATAGTAGATACCCTTATTGAGATCCTTTGAGGGGAAATACGTTTTTAAATTGTATGGGAATATCGCGTGCATTTGTGCGTCTTCGCCGATATTTCTTGTCGGGTTTCTAATTGTGTAGTACACGGGAACGCGGTTTCGCTCGTTCGTCAATTATTTTCGATAAGGACTGAAAATTGGATATATGTTACTGCAATATTTTGACGCTAGAGGTAGCACAAGCACAGACAGTTGACAAAAAGTTTTGTTCGACGCCTGACAACGTTTCTGTCAATATTCAGCGGGGCTAAAATGGTCGCAGAGCCATTCCTCTCAACCAATTAACAAAATGAATTGTCAAAACTGTCACAGTCACGAATGTCAAATTAGTACGAATTTAGACCAATTGAATTGGTCAAACTCGCGAATGTCAAATTAATACGAATTTAGACCAATTGAATTGGTCAAAATTTGACATTCGTGAGTTTGACAGTTTTGACAATTCATTTTGTGAATTGATTGAGAGGAATTGTTATGCGACCATTTTAGCCCCGCTGATATTATGACGTGTGCGATATGTCAGATTTTGGCAGAAGTATTTACTGTATGTGCCAGTAGCGCCCTGTGCATAGAGTTTACTGTGAAAGTAGCAGCGCTGAAAAAGCTAGTTTTTTTAGGGTTCCGTACCTCAAAAGGAAAAAACGGAACCCTTATAGGATCACTTTGTTGTCCGTCTGTCCGTCCGTCCGTCTGTCAAGACCCTTTTTCTCAGGAACGCGTGGAGCTATGAAGCTGAAATTTATATCAATTACTCAGGTCTACTGTCCCTTGAAGCTGTGAAAAAATCAAACTTCTAAGCCAACGCAATCAAAAGATACAGCCGTTTATGCCGCAAATTTTCGACACTTGCAAGGGAATCAAAACCTACAGGGTGCTTCCCGTGAACTCAGAATCTTGAAATTTGGTACGAAGCAACGTCTTATAGCATAGATAAAGGAAAAATTACGAAAACCATAAATTTTTAGTTACATCACATAATATATTTTTTTTTAATAATTTTAAACTTACTACCCATTTCCTCATAAACGCGTAGAGGTATTAAATTGAAATTCATACAGGTTTGTACGGAACCCTCGGTGCGCGAGTCCGACTCGCACTTGGCCGGTTTTTTGTTGTTGTATGGGCAAATGCGTGACGTTGGGGTATTTTTATGACAACATAAAAGTCAAATAAACGCCTTGAGTGCTGCTGCTTTTACAGTGAACTCTACACAAAGGACACATACACATCCTAAAGTATTTGTTACACCCTGTCTATGCCACTATCAATTTATTTCTTGTAACGTCAATTGCCATATAAAAATGTGTCACTAAATTATGCATGTGCTTCGGATATCTTCGTGATAGGTCAACTTGTAATGAAAAAAACGTGTATTGACCACTTCCTGGTTAATACGACTATTAAAAACCACTATAGTATCCTTACTAATATTATAAATGCGAAAGTTTGTCTGTCTGTTCCTCTTCACGCTTGGACGGCAGAATTGATTTAGGGCTCCCACACAAAACTGCGAATTCGCATCACATCTCATCGTAATGTTATTTTTCTTATTAATTTTGTCGCATATATTATTTGCGATACGATGCAAATTCGCAGATTATGTGCAAGCCCTTAGATGAAATATTTGATACCACGGAAAGGACATAGGATAGATTTTGTTGCTGAAATGTACATTTACTACAACTGAATTTCGGCGCAATGAACTAAGTAGTAACGTTATCTTAATTATGGCCTGTTTCACCACTTCCTGATAAGTGCCGAATAGGCTATCCAACACTTATAGGCCTGGAGATAGTGACACAAAATTCTTGGTGATTTGTGCCAGTATGGCGGTTTTACAGAGGTATAATTACGTAAAGAGGTATAAATACCGACGCGAATACGTTAATTTTAATAAAAAAATTGAACCGTTTGTACCAGGCTAATTTTTGCATAGCTAATCATCGTCGAGCAGCCATTCACTAAAATCACCTTGCCATACTTTTCCGACAGCGCCCAATGGCCGTCATACCACTGCAAAGGTGTAAGTTTTTTTTTTCGCCAAACGATTTGTACCACCCTTAAACTTTTTTTAACAGTTCCCTGTATGATCATAAATAGGAGTCTGATAATGCCATACCTGTGGGAGGCAGCAAATGTGAATAATATTTTTTTCAAAATCCTAAGATTTCATACGTAATTCAGACGGTTTTTCAAGTATGGCGCCACTTTTTCCGTCTACTACAAGTATGGCAAATATAATAATGGTCACATTGTATCGTATAATTTCCAAAAATCGAAATGCCACACTGGTACAAATCGTCCAATTTTTATCACTTTTTTGCTCAAGTCCGATAGTCATCCCGCCCCATGGTTACAATCTGTAACAATTTTTTTTTGGTACAATTGTCAAATGACGAGACTACAATGATGGATGATGTCAAAAATGATTTTACGTAGGTATCTTATAGTCGTATTTTTAAAACGTGTCAAATAAATATGTATTTCAAGTATGGCAGCACTGTTTCCGCCTACTAGAAGTATGGGAAAAATAATAATGGCCATATTTTGCCAAATACTTTCCAAAAATTTAAATGCCATACTGGCACAAATCGTTTGGCGAAAAAAAAATCTTACACCTTTGCAGAGGTATGGCGGCCATTGGGCGCTGTCGGAAAAGTATGGCAAGGTGATTTTCGTGAACGGCTACTCGACGATGATTAGCTATGCAAAAATTAGCCTGGTACAAATGGTTCAATTTTTTTATTAAAATTAACGTATTCGCATCGGTATGGCGGGCTGTAAGCCGCACCCGACAAGTATGGCATTACGCTTTCGCCTACTTATTTTTTTTCGACTATCTGAAAATACAAGCATTTTTGTGGAACAAATCGTTCGACACTCGTTATTTATCCGACACGTTCGATTAACGCCCACGCGTTTGGGCTGCCAGCGCGAGCGCTATGACTATCATTTTCCTTATTGCCTTTAAGTAATTATACCCCTGTAAAACCGCCATACTGGCACAAATCACCAAGAATTTTGTGTCACTATCTCCAGGCCTATTAACTTGACAGCTAAAGAATGGAGAATCTGTCAAAAAAGTTGTGAATAGCCTATTCGGCACTTTATCAGAAAGTAGTGAAACAGGCCCTAAGTCGATGAAGGAAAAATACGATCCTTGGTACATTTCATTACCTAACTACGCAGCCTTAAATAATACAGGGTACTATGTTGTATATTAAACTTCAAGTGAGGAAGATCTTTTTCAATATCACAGCCACTTTAGCTCTGATC
The DNA here is from genome assembly GCA_937595015.1 of Polyommatus icarus. Lineage (NCBI taxonomy): Eukaryota > Metazoa > Arthropoda > Insecta > Lepidoptera > Lycaenidae > Polyommatus > Polyommatus icarus. The sequence goes on from OW569340.1 coordinate 16,861,222, forward strand.
CTGCCAGCTTCAAGCTATAAAGAAAATATAATACTCTGTTGTGTCGACGGCGGAAAATATTATATTACTTTTATAATCATTTCATGTGCTTGGAGATTTTAAGTTGTAACTTCATAGCTTGGAAGCTTCTGAGTTTATAAAACGTGTAACAAAACTGAGTAATGATACTTTCGGCCTTAGGGTGTGTTTGTGTCCCTTATATATTATGTATAGAGTTGTAAAAGCAGCACATCAAAAGTATAAAATAGTTACTTTTTCAGTGCCGCCACTTTCACACCGATTTCTTTTAAGGTATACTCAATACACACTAAAGAGTTATCAACTTATCACTTAGCGCTATGTTTTGTTACAACTTACACGTCGTTTAGCGCGCGGGAACCGTAAATTTTTCAGGGATTGAAGTATCCTATGTCTTCGCGGGAATCAAAGTATCTCCATAGTCCGTAGCAAATTTCAGCAAAATCGGTTCTGCAGTTTGGACGTGAAGAGGTTACAGATTGACAGACATACACACTTTCGTATTTATAATAATACTAGCTGTCCCGGCAAACGTTGCTTTGCCATAATATAAAGTTATATTTCGCCCATATCTATCTTCTATACTTATAAAATTACATGTCCTGACTGACTGACTGACTGACTGATTCATCATCGCTGAGCAAAAACTGTTAAAGCTACAGCCACGAAATTTGGTGAGTAGGGTTGTTTTATTGAGTAGACACCCACTAAGGAAGGAATTTTGAAAATTCTACCCCGAAGGGGGTGAAATAGGGGTTGAAAGTTTGAATGAAAGGCCTTCATTTCCACGGTCATTTCTTGAGTTAGAAACATGAAACTTTATTTTTGGGTTACTGATTGAAAATGAATGTATGCGTCTTTAAGCGTTTTTGGAAATTCTACCCCCAAGGGGGTGAAATAGGGGTTGAAAGTTTGAATGAAAGTCCTTCATTTCCACGGTCATTTCTTGAGTTAGAAACATGAAACTTTGTTTTTGGGTTACTGATTAAAAATGAATGGATGCGTGTTTAAGTGTTTCTGGAAATTCTACCCCCAAGGGGGTGAAATAGGGGTTGAAAGTTTAAATGAAAGTCCGTCATTTTTTGAGTTAGAAACATAAAAGTTTATGGACGTTTGCGTTTGACGTTTGCTTAAATAGAGTTCCGTTTTTACCCTTTGTATAAGGATCCACAAAAAGGGGAAAACTATCCATATTTGTTATTATACTATGTTAACGCGGACGAAGTCGCGGGCTAGTTATTTTATTGAAGTGACTAAATAAGTATGTCACCATGGCAACGTCGATCGCTATCTCGTCGCAAAAACAATGATCGCCGTCAGTCTCAGCTTGTAATAATTTACTATTATTTATTCAACAAATGCACTTATAAATATATAAAGTACCCAGTAGCCGATTCTCAGACCTACTGAATATGCATATAAAATTTTGTAAAAATCAGTAAAGCCGTTTCGGAGGAGTTCGTGGACTAACATTGTGACACGAGAATTTCATATATAAGATTAAGTATGGTCTATGGATTATTATAGGTAAGATAGTCCGTCAGAGTCCAAAAATACAGGATAGTCATAGCTTTTCTAGGTCATCTTAAAAATGAAAATATTTCGTATTTTTTATATTGATCTAGTTTACTCCCAATCTTTATAAAATACGGAAATCTTTAAAAATGTCTGAAATCTCTATACCTAAGCTAGATTATGTAGACGCAAGTCAGTTGAGTGTTTTTGCCTCGGAGTTTGTTTAAAATCATCCTTATGCCTTGAACATGAAGGTCCTTTGAGAGGTAGAACCACTGAACGAATTATAGGCAGACTAATCCTTTCAGGATATTACGAAACGCTGATTCGGAGGTTTCAAGTGCGTTGAATTCATTAGATCGGCCAGCTACCGGCTTTTTAATTATAAAAACCGTATTTTTCTCGTTCGTTGAGTTTTTATACTTTTTTGGTCATGTTAATCTACATTATGCATACTAATATCAATGGAAAAGTCTGTAATATGTGTTAACCGCTAAACCGATTTTACTGAAATTTGGTACGCTGATACTTTGAGGCCCGGGAAAGGATAAAATATAGTTTTTATTCCGAAAAATGTACGGTTCCCAAGCCAAAAACCTTAATGATTTCACCTAAACCGTTGAACCACTTCAGATAAAATTTTATATGCAGATATTTTAAGCCCGGGAAATGGATATAGGATAGTTTATGTTGCTGCAAAATGTATGGTTCCAGAGCAGCAACTAGTCACTAGTGTATGATAAAAGTTGCCCGCAATTTAATAGCTGCCGCGACTGAACAAAAATTCCTGAACCATAGCTAATTAGATGTGTACCTATCAAGCCCCAAGCGACAGCCGGCTGCCGCATAACAATTGAAAATCTATTGTGTCTGCGATACCCACGATGGACGGACGGTGTCTAAACACCATGCCGAAGTTCCGCTGAGGAAGTCCGGCATGATTACGTCAGCAATGTCAAACGCATACAATATAACGCGACGGAATTTCGACATGGTGTAATCGGTATATAATCGGTAAATACATTGCAGGCTGAATCAAGCCGAACTTCCGCTGCGGAACTTCGGCATGGTGTGTTTAGACACTTAATCCGTCCATCGTGGGTATCGCAGACACAATAGATTTTCAATTGTTATGCGGCAGCCGGCTGCCGCTTGGGGCTTGATAGGTTAATGCACATCTATTATTAGCTATGGTTCAGAAACATTGATAACTTTTGTTCCGTCGGCGGGATTCGAACCCGCAACCCCTGCTGGAGTCCCATACAACCACTGAGCCACAGGGGTCATTTGTTATAACTTATAACTATAAGCGTAATATGAAAACTGAAAAGGTTACTAAGAAATTCATTACTAATTTTATAGGAAAGAGCAAGTTTATTGGAAAACTCGAGCGCTTTCAACTCTCTTTCCGCGCGTAATTTCACATCAAAGTTATATCAAGATTAGTCCATCATTTATTCATGGTCCTGTTAGGTTCCCTATGGCAGTCTATGGAACTAATATTGCTAAAGTGATGTCACGCCATTCTCAACTCTATCCCATTGACATAAAGTTTGAAGCGATGTTTTTCCAAAACTAGAATAGTGCTTTCCTTTTGAGAGTATAATATTTATATCAACTAAGAATTCATTTATTAATACTAAATGACACCTACAAATCCTCTTCGTTCGCGTGGAAACCGTACATTTTTCAACCAAATTTCATATAAATCGATCGGTTCAGTATTTAAAGCGTGAAGACTGAAGAGGTTAACAAAATATTATAGACTTTCGCTAATGCAAAAATGTGTCAGTCTATCTGCTACATATGTAATGTTAAGTACTTATAAATAATAATATACATTAATATTACGAGTATGTATACTGTATTCGGCGAAACATGGCGGTAGCGGTCATTGACTCCCGTCATTTTCTATATAAACCGTGATCGACAATCGTGGCTTAGCTTTGTATAGAAAATGACAAGTTTTTGACAGGGAGTCAATAACCGCTACCGCCATATTTCGCCGAGTACAGTATAGTTGACATGGATTTGTTAGAACTAACTTGTTTGTTAGAACTTAGAAGGCGTTGTACCGCGAGCTATAGGTACCAACATAGATTGCTTTAAGAAATGTCATCAGGCACTAGCATGGAGACCATTCAAAAACAAAACATTTTTTTGGGGAGTTCGCCAAAAATATCATTTCGGTTCCGCCTCCAAAAAGTTTGATAACCGCTGCTTTAGTGATTGTGTTTTTGATGGCAGAGTCCCTAAGAACGATAAAGAATAGTTTTTTTTACCCATAAAAATGTGTAGCAAAGTTGTTCAAATCAAATTTCCTATTTCAAGCCAACATAATAATATTTTTCATAATATTTTGAGAACATTCTTTAATTTTTCGAGAGCGGCGAAGTAAAATATTGGTACGAAACAACGCGGATTGACGTCCTCAGATTATGTTTGAGTTTGAGCGGAGTTTGAGCGGAGTTTGAGTGGAGTTTGGGGGAAATTAAGTCATCGGAAGTTTCGATGATCGGCAGACACCTGATGCGTCGAATTTTTCAATTTCGTCATAATTAACTTTGTTTCAGCTCGCGTGGGTAGTGGAGGGGAACGAAACTGTTTTTTTTATCCCCCTGACGAAAACCGAGGGGTGTTATAAGTTTGACGACAGGCTGTCTGTTTGTGTGTCATTTGCATCGTAGTATCCAAACAGGTGGACCGAGAGTGTAATAATAAACTAGTGTTCATCATCATCATCAGCCCGTTCATTGCTGGGTTAGGTTAGTTAGGGTTAATATCTACTTCAAAAAATATTGTTAGCAACTTACAGTGATTTCGTCAGTTCAATATTTTTAATTATGATTCCGGGTACTTAAAGAGTTTGAAATCGGGGGTTCTTTTTAACCCCCCGATGCAAAAAGAGGAGAGTTATCTGTATATGTGGTCTGTCTGTCTGTAGCATCATAGCTCCCGAACGGATAAACCGATATTTTTTTCTATTAAAGATGATTAATTTCTTAATTTAACATCATTAGTTATCAGTTATCACCTAAAAATCACATTTAGGGTTCATATTTTGTAAACTTTTGTAATTATTTTTATTTTTTAGGGTTCCGTACCTCAAAAGGAAAAAAACGGAACCCTTATAGGATCACTTTGTTGTCCGTCTGTCCGTCTGTCAAGACCCTTTTTCTCAGGAACGCGTGGAGGTATGAAGCTGAAATTTATATCAATTACTCAGGTCTACTGTCCCTTGAAGCTGTGAAAAAATCAAACTTCTAAGCCAACGCAATCAAAAGATACAGCCGTTTATGCCGCAAATTTTCGACACTTGCAAGGGAATCAAAACCTACAGGGTGCTTCCCGTGAACTCAGAATCTTGAAATTTGGTACGAAGCAACGTCTTATAGCATAGATAAAGGAAAAATTACGAAAACCATAAATTTTTAGTTACATCACATAATATATATTTTTTTAATAATTTTAAACTTACTACCCATTTCCTCATACTCGATTGTCGTAATGAACGAACTTTGTAAACCTTGCAGGTTTGTACGGAACCCTCGGTGCGCGAGTCCGACTCGCACTTGGCCGGTTTTTTAATGATTTACCAGTGCAGCCACCATTTTAATGTTACGTTTTCATCGATCCAACGCGCTCAGTTATATAACTAGCCAGTTAACTGTTAATCTAACCTGCAGCACATAACTCAGCGGTAACCGACGTCGCTGTAACTGTAATTAGCTCGATGTTATATTGTTATTTGGACGGTTATCTGGCTGTGGTGCGCTTTTTAGGCCGTGTTTCCACTGACATAGAGAGGAGCGGAGAGGAGCTTAGCGGTGCCGAATTGACTAATCACTATGCTCGAAATCTTCGCTCCGCTTCGCTGTCATTCCGCTGGAATAGCACGATTGGTCAATTCGGGCACCGCTAAGCTCCTCTCCCATCTGCTCCGCTCCGCGTCAGTGGAAATGCGGCCTTAGGGGCCTAAAAGGCTGTGCTTCCACCAGAGCTGAGGTAAGCTGCGTTGCGAGGAATATATTTTTACCAATAGAAACGCTTCATTTGCCTTACCACGTTCAGCGCAATTATTCTATTGGTTCTTGTAAAACACATTTCTTGTAACGCAGTTTAGCTCATCTTCGGTGGAAACGCAGCCTAAAGCTCGCCCGAACGCGCGGTTTGGCGGCTATGCCGCGAGTTCACAAGCAACTGTATGAAAACGCGCGTTGGCGTAAATCCAGACTAATTATCCCGCTGTGGTGCCCTTTTCAGGGGCCTTTTATTTTGGCAATTGGCCCACCACATGCCCACAGCATCAGCTACTGTATGATAGGATCGACAGTGAAGATGATCTCAAGGGTGCCAAGGGATAAGCTGAAGCTGAATTGTTGTGACCAGAAGAATGGTCCTATATGAGTAGGAGATATTCCAGTTTTGAAGAGCGAGGCCTCGTTGCGTTTTCGACCTACTAGTCGGCCTGTCCCACTCGCGGATGTCCCCAACTGTAAGTACCACCCGCGGGCGGCAAATCATAAGGGACTCACAAGCGAGCGGTGACGCACGCGCAAGATTTTTCATCGCGTATCTACTGTAATTTGAAATTGAAATAAATTGAAATAAAATCGAAATATTATATTATAATATGTAAATAGTGTACAAAACTAAATAATTATAGTCAAATGAACTACTGAAAATATAATTGTGCTGTGATATCAACTAAAATAATAGAAAACAAAGATTCCGAGTAGAGTGACCTAGTGACAGTTCTACGAATCATTTAATTTGGAGATAATATACAAGATTACATGAAAGGATTGTATAATTATGATAATCACAAGAAGATAAGTATAAAACTTTTTTAGTTTCTGAACAAAATTTATCATCTAAGTACAAATTTGGGAATAAATTGTGTGAAGTGTCATTTTATGAAGCACTTTTTCTTGAATTCACTATCGAGATTTGCTGTTTTATGTAAAAGGAGTGTGATTTGGACTAAAACATGTTCACTTAATCCTATTTTTATCAAGTATAAATACTACCTGTCAGCATATATGATAAAGCATTCACATTATAACAAGAACATTTTGTTTTAACATTTAATGGAAGTGTGAGCCGTTATTTACATTTAAACTTTCAAATTAACAAACAAAATTCAATAAATTCGTTGACTTTCTCACAAAATTATGATGAGACAACCATATTGGCATTGACAACATCCAATCTGACATTTGACAGGCGAAATTGAAGTTGACAGAAAAACCATAGACAAAGATTATTTTTTTTTCTAAATTAAAAATTAATGACAAAGAAATAATGAATTGAGATACAATATTGATGAAATAATATAACTATTATAATTAATAATATTGAATGACTGAAAGAAATTAATTAAAATAAAATGGATTTTTATAACGAAGATTTTGTTACTTTGCGCAGAAGAAGGTCGAGATCCGTATCAAATATTCACACACAAGAATCACCAATCTTTGACACAACAATGAATAGTATGCCTAACAACTCATTTACTGACTCCTGTCCGGACTGTATAGAACAAACTAAAAGATTGCAAAATATCTCAAATGAGCTTCTTTCAGCTAATAATGAAATTGAAAATTTAAATCTCGAAATACAAGCATTGAAACAGGAAATTGACAAAAAAAATAAAATAATCGACACATATAAGAAAATAGAATCAACTAAACCAAACACCCCAACACTACGCAAAGGGAAAAGGAACAAATTATATGATGCTAACAGATCGTATAGTCTACAGAGCACACCTCAAAAAAACATTGATGTAAATCCTGTAACTATTCCTGAAAATGCGGCGATAAAAAATTGTAAAACAAAACAAATTGATAAAGAAGATAATGCCAAAATAAAACAAAAAAATATAACCCCAACATCGGAAGACAAACAGATTGTTACTACTGATACAAATTCACAAAAAAATCAGCAAGATAACAAAAGTACCAAGGTTCTTATATTAGGAGACCACCAGGCAAAAGGCGTACGAAAAACACTACAAGAAATTCTAGGGGAGAAGTTTGAAGTACTGAGTTTTTGGAAAGTTGGAGCAAAATTTAGTGACATACTAAATACACATAAAAACTATGTAAATAAACTAACTGAAAATGATTATATAATTATCTTAGGTGGCTGTAATGATGATAATCCTACTAAAGTCAAAGTTAACTTGGGAATGTTTTTTGAGAACAATAAAACTCCAAATATTATAATTTCAGAGGTACCCAAGAATAGAAATTTAAATGAAATAATGCTTAATAATCTCATAGAACATATGTGTCATATTTATAAAAACATTTTTGTCAATATGGACTACAGCAGGATTATCCCCATAGGACATAATTTTAAATTAATCTTAAGTAGGTCTTTAGCTAGGGTTATTATTAGTTTAGATTATAAACATAAATATGAAAAATATATAAGTGAAAAACTTGCAAGTTATAAACGTAATTCTATAATAGTCTTGGACAAAAATACACAAACAGAACCTATAATGTATAATGACAATGATAAAAATATATTTAGTACTGTAATAACATCTCCCGAAGTGGAAGAAAATCTTGCGGATCATCTTTTTCGCCAATGATAAAATATTAATTATGCACCAGAATATTAATGGTCTATTGTCTAAATGTGATTTGTTGTATGTAAATCTGGATGAATTATCACAAAACACTAATAACCCCACTAATGTAAGCATTTTATGCATAACCGAACACAATATGGTAGACGATGACATTGACTTAATTAATTTGCCTTGTTATAGGTTAGCCTCACATTATTCTCGAAAGAGTAGGCATGGAGGATCTTGTATCTTTGTAAAAAACTCATTTACATACGAAACACTACACGAAATTGTAAAATTAAGCATACCTAAAATAATAGAATGTTCAGCTATAAAAATTTCTAACTTAAATCTGGTCGTTATTTGCATCTATAGACCACCTAGTGCTTGCATAGATACATTTTTCAAGACGTTACAAGAAATTCTTGATAAAATTAGTTACAAACCAAAATTAAAAATTGTAATGTGTGGTGATTTCAATTTGGACATTCTAAATAAAACACCAACAATACATAAATTTGAGAACTTAGTATCTGGTTATGATATGATATTTTCTGTAAAAGAACCTACTCGTCCTGTTAGTGGAAAATGTATAGATAATATAATTCACAATATAAAAGACAATGAAGCTTCAATCGTTATAGACCTAGGACTTTCCGATCATACAGCTCAACTATTGAAATATAAAATTAATAAGCCAAAAAAAACAGATAAATACTACTTCATAAATAAAAGAGATTATAGCAACGAAAACATAATTAAATTTAAAAATTACTTATCGAGTATTTCTTTTGACGAAGTTTACAAACAAAATTGTCCAAATAAGGCATATGATTCATTTATTGACATATTTCTTTTACTATATAACCTTTGTTTTCCGATACACAAAATAAGAAAAAATTCAAATAATAAATGTAAGTGGCTTACAAAAGGAATAAGACAGTGTTGCAGAAAAAAAAGGTTATTATTATTGAATTATAGACATACAAAAGATCAAAAAATTAAAAAATATCTAAAGGAATACTCAAAAAGGCTAAAAAAAATAATACAACTAACACAAAAATCACAAAACAGTTATTTCATTAATAATTCAAAAAATAAAACCAAAGCAACATGGAACATTATTAATAAAGTAAAAAACAATAAAAAAAATAATAAAAGAACAATAACTAAAATAAAATCTGGTGATAAATTAGTAGAAAATCCGTATGAAATTGCAGAACAATTTAATAACTATTTTATTGAATTATCGGAATCTAATAATACTAAATGTAACTCTAATGATAATAATAATTTAAATGATAATAACACAAGCAATACATGTTTGAATTCAATTTTTTTGACTCCTACTGACCCGAATGAAATACTTACAATCATAAAATCAATTAATAACACATATAGCACAGGGTATGATGGAATATCAACGAACATCATTAAAGAAGTTGCAGGTAATATAAGTCCGGTCTTAAGTCACATTGTAAATCAGTGCCTTATAACAGGGGTGTATCCTAACCATTTAAAATCGTCTATAGTGAAGCCGCTATTTAAAAAGGGAAACCAAGAAAGTATGAATTCCTACAGACCTATCACTATAAATCCTGTTTTGTCAAAAGTTTTTGAAAAGATAATTTACAACCGACTGAATACATTCTTTGAGAAAAATGATATTCTATGTAAGGAGCAAATGGGATTCAGAAAGAATAAATCTACAAATTTAGCTATTTTCAATTTTCTTCAACACGTTATACCTAACATTGACAAGAAAAAACCAGTTGCGGCTATATTCATGGACATGTCAAAAGCCTTTGATCGTGTGAATCACAAAATATTGTTAAATAAATTAGAACGTAGTGGTATACGAGGTGTAGCCTTAAAACTTATTAAATCTTATCTAACGGGTCGAAAACAACAGACAGAAATAGTAAATATCTGTCCAAAAACACATACAGAAACCAATTTCAAGTCTAAATACAGAACTGTTACATGCGGAGTCCCGCAGGGCAGTGTCTTAGGACCACTTTTGTTCTTAATATATATTAATGACCTACCTAGAGCTATAAGGGATCCTATGATCTTATTTGCCGATGACAGTACAGCTATTTTTGAACAAATCGATAAAAATTTTGAAGAACAAATAAATGAAAGCATTAAAAAAATTATAGAGTGGATTCAAAGTAACGATCTAATAATAAATTTGGAAAAAACTAAAATGATTCATTTTCATCAGCGTACAAATAAAATCAAATTAAATATAGAATATCAAGACATTCCGATAGAAGAAACTCAAACTACAAAATTCTTAGGTATTATATTAGATGAAAAACTTAATTGGAAAGCTCATTGTGACTCATTGTGTAAGAAACTGCATCAATATGCATACGTTCTTTATATGCTGAATAATGTCTCACATACATCATCTGTTTTAATGGCTTTTAATGCTTATGTTATGTCTTCTTTGAGATATGGTGTTGTCTTTTGGGGTAATTCATCCAATAGGGAACTTGTTTTCAAGGCACAAAAAAGATGTCTCAGAGCCGTTTTTCGTATAAAACAGAATGAAAGTTGTGTACCATACTTTAAAAAATATAATATACTCCCTCTTGCAAGCATATATATACTTGAATGTGCCTTATTAGTTAAAACCAATATAGATATATTCCCAAAACACAAAAGCAATAGACTTAAACTAAGAGTTGGGACTATAACTCGTAACACAACATTTATGCAAAAGGGAGTACTAGGCATGGTAACATTAATTTATAATAGATTGCCTAAGGACATAAAAAAAATTGAAAACTTAAGTATGTTTAAAAGAAATCTAAAAAAATTCTTAATTGACAAATGCTATTATACTGTAAATGACTTTTTAAATGAAAATATTTTTTAATGAATTGTATGACATGATGATATTCTTATTTTTTTGATAATTAATAATTAATGTAATTGTAAATTGACTATAATTGACATAATAAAATCCATTCCTTTAATTTGACTTTTGAAATAATAATAATAATTCTACAATTAAATAAGTAATGAATTATTTAATGAAAAATAATAGATTTTGTTATGTATAATTACTTACTATTGACAATTTGTAATATATATGTTAACCATGATACAGCACAATTATTAGCTTATTTTATAATAACACTTTTGGAATAAAATTTATACTTTGTTAATTTGTAAGAATAGTAATAAGTATCTCATAATATTATATTGTAGTTTATAAGCTATAAACATTTGCATGCTCGATTGGGCAAATGTGATGGTACCATTGTAAAATCTACTAACATCTTTACTAACTCACATTTGGCAAATAAAGAAATTGAATTGAATTGAATTGTATAGTGAATACTGATCATAGAGGAATTTAATACAATATGATACTGATTTAAGCGCTGTGACAAAATCGTTATAAATCTTATTAAAATTAACAATTAAAAAAGGCAATGAAATATGTAAGTACCTATTATATTTGAATAAGGTACCTATTTAAATACAAACAGTAGATAAAAACTATACAAACATAGCAAATAAACCAATTTCATACAAAGAAACACACAAACTACACATAAATAAACACAAGTTACTAGGTTGAAATTGTAGAAGTTTCCTGCAAATCCCGCAATATTATAATCCAATATAGAACTACTATAAAATATAGGTGTTTTACTAAAATTTGATATTACTATAAAAAGGTTTGCTATTCATGCCAATAGTAATTTTAAAAAAATATTTTGTTTTCTAAAAGGCGAAAACCTTGATTTCTTAAGAAAAGGTACGCGTTACGCGATAGAAAGAGAGCGGAGATGTAGGCAAATATAATCGTAGGCACCTAGCACTGCGCGGTCGGAATTTGGACTTTATAATATCGTAGCATGAGTCGTTAATTCTTTAAACGGGTTTCGTTAGTGGGATTTCTGTTGGTACAACTAATATATATTCTGTGGTAGTACAATCATTTGGTGCTCAAAAAGAGGGTTACCTGGAAAGTTTTCCGAGAGTTTTGAAAATTGGTGTTTATATAGATTTCGGCGTGCTCTTTTCGAATTTTCACTTTGCCACCTCGTATCTTTGCCGCTCGCGCCGCCATATTGGAAAAATGGCGCTCAAATACAGTTTTTTGAGAATAACTCCGTTCCAACTCATTTTACGATAAAAATAGTTATGTAATACATTAAACTAGAGAAAATTTCCTACACTTTATGCAGTAACCGTTTTTTTTTGTAAAATCAATAGTTTCAGCGTACGAGAGCCGCAAAGTCCACTCCAACACGCGTTTTGGCCAAATAACTCATTTCCACACCACCATGAGGCGGAGTAAGTGGTGCGGTTTTTTTTGTGGTATCCCCACTCCCCAGTAGACCTAATCTGGGTCCACGGTAGTGCACCCGCCGAGACGAGCCAAGCGAAGCGCAAGGGCACTACCTACCTTTTCTCGAAGTGTTTCGCCGTTTTTTTAACCTTCATAGAATAATAATAATAATAATAATAATATCTATGGACGCTTCACACATGTAAAGACATTTTCTTTCTACTACATACTTAGATCCATCAAACTTATGGCCACAAACGCGGCGCCGAGTAGATCGCGCCGCTATTGTGTCAGTGAGATCTCACTGTTTGTAGACTTTGGTTGTCGAGGCTACAATTGTAATTTCCGCACCCTGAAAAACTTTAGTTTTTAGTAACATAACCTATATCTATCTCAAATTTTATTACAGGGCATTATCGTATAGGGATATATGTATGGTACTAATAAAAGAAAATCTACTTATGCCTCGATTTACGTTAAAATATTGGTAATGTTCCTAGGAAGGCCGGTGGTTCCTTATAAGGCCCAACCAAAGATTTGATAGTTGGCCTTGCTAGGGAACATAAACTTTACAAGGAACATCTAAACATAATTAACATATAAACAGTTATTTTTAGTAATAGATGGGTACCGTAACAATTTAAATAATGTTGTTTTTTATAACATCTTTGCATAATAGGATTATTAAACTTATACACGCATATTGAACATTTTGGCCAAGGCAATTTTAGATTAAAAAAATTTTTGTTTGTATTATAAAACGCATTGGCAATTAGTTATAAGGTGTCAATGTGACACTCATTGCTACTATTTGTAAAAAAAGGTTAAAAAAAAACGGCGAAACTCTTCGAAAAAAGGTAGGTAGTGCCCTTGCGCTTCGCTTGGCTCGTCTCGGCGGGTGCACTACCGTGGACCCAGATTAGGTCTACTGGGGATACCACAAAAAAAAACCGCACCACTTACTCCGCCTCATGGTGGTGTGGAAATGAGTTATTTGGCCAAAACGCGTGTTGGAGTGAACTTTGCGGCTCTCGTACGTTGAAACTATTGATTTTACAAACAAACGGTTATTACATAAAGTGTAGGAAATTTTTTCTAGTTTAATGTATTATATAACTATTTTTATCGTAAAATGAGTTGGAACGGAGTTATTCTCAAAAAACTGTATTTGAGCGCCATTTTTCCAATATGGCTGCGCGGGCGGCAAAGATACGAGGTGGCAAAGTAAAAATTCGAAAAGAGCACGACGAAATCTATATAAACAACAATTTTCAAAACTCCCGGAAAACTTTCCAGGTAAAACTACCAAATTACTGTAGTATCCGGAAAATAGACAAAATAGACAAGAAATCGGCCCCTTTGCTTGCTATATCTTTAGGCCTTATAAGCTTAACGATTTGGACGATATCCGTAGAATAGTTGTTACTGTAAAATTATTATGTACCGTATTACGGTTCTCATAATATTATGTAATCTCATAAATTCTCATCTAATGTTAAATGTGGCGTGGGCCGCGGTAGACGGAGTTGCGGGCTAGTCTTGTGAATTGTAATAAGGCCAAAAAAGGCGAAGTTATTTTGTACAAAATCTGTAAATTGCTTGTTTTCAATCCCTAATAAACATTTGATGGCCGTGCGAAGTGGGGAACGGGCGAGTTGGAGCAGCATTCTGTACAATATTCCATCTAGAATAACTTAATAACAAATTCCTTTTCCAATTTTCCGGACGAACGGACGTAAAGTGAAAAATATTCAGAGAACACTTTCGTAATTAATACTAGATGTGGCCTGTTATTTTGTTTCGTCGCAATTAGTTTATTGTATGTGGACAGAGGGTATTTTCACGCGATTTAACTAATATATAAAATTCTCGTGTCACAGTGTTTGTGCTCGAACTCCTCCTCCAAAACAGCTCAACCGATTTTAATGAAATTTTGTAGGTACATTCGTTAGGCCTGAAATAGGTTTCTACTTTTTTTATTTATACTAGAAATAATTTATATGGTAATTTAAAACCATGCATACATTTCATATAAGCTATAGGCAAATTAAAGTGTATGCTTGAACCAATGGAAGCTTAAATCACTCTCCTCTTTTGGCAAAATAGGAATCCCTTTTTTTACAGAGGTCTTTTTGATTGGTTATTCTGTGTTATAAAAGTTGACCAATCGTGTTATGCTATGGGTAATTCAAAGACAAAGAGATGATGAATACTGATAATGAACTTGAATTTCTTAGCTTTAGTCATTGCTGAGAAAAATCAATATCGCTACAGCTAAAATATCAAGGCAACGCCTTAACGGGTTAAAATACCGGAGTTTAACCAGATCGGTAGCGGCTTCACCTTATGTGGGCTTTACTGTGAAGAATAGACAAACATGAAACACTTTAATATAGGTCTATGAAACGTTATATACGTGTGAAAATTAGGAATCCGCCTAACTGGGGATACCCTACATTATGTTTTAAAGTAGCCTACGTCTAGGCTACTCTTGTGATGCTTAGTAACTCGTGTACCGCGGATGTCGTACATTTTGCTACCATAAAGCTTGTATCTCTACGGCCTAATCTGGGATAGATTAGGCCGTAGGGAAACAAACTTTTCAGTATTAGCAATTCAATTTAGAATTTGCCATAACTTTGTAAGTTAAAGTTATAAAACAATAAAATTGTTACATTTTCCGTGTAGGGAGGGGCGAGGCGTGAGGGGAATAGCCTGTCTTCTGTCCTCATCTCACGGGACCGAACTGAGATGTAATCACATTTCTTATTGCCCAACCTTTGTGGGATGGTGACAGGAATATAGATGAGCCGTGGACCGTGGTGAGGATTACGTGGTGGTGCAAATACCCTATCCCGTTAGGTGATTGTGGTCAAAATCTTGCGTGGAATAATTGTTATTCTTCATTCTTCTCTTTTTGTCTCACTTAGGAACCGGTAGGCATCATGTTGGACGATTCCCAATGTGTGATAATATATCTGTTCAATTTGGAAATAAAACAGATTTCAGAACGAATCCATGACAATTAATTAGGTTTGCAGTAAATAACTAAGATTGTCTTGGTTTCTCCAGTGCTTCAGGGAGTCCTTCAGATCTACCAAAATTTTGAAAGCAGTCTACCAAACAAAGGAGTTTGAAAACCTCTGATCCAGTATAACTGAATCTCTCTCACTCAGGCCTTTCGGTGATTTTTTATGGTGAAGCCAGACGAGCGTAATTTTTTAGTTGTGAGTCGCAGAATTTCGGTCGCGTATATATCTTTTCATACAAATCATGACTCACAAAATTACGCTCGTGTGAATCAAACATGACCTTTGTATGAAACTGAATGCAGCAGAATTTCTGCCAGCCGAAACTCTCACAACTCACAAATTACGCTCGTTTGGCTTCAGTTTTATAGTACTGAAGTGTCTGCGCATTGCGCAACAGAGAATCTGTTCTTCGACTTTTATAGCTCGGTCTGTCGGATTTAAAACAACTGTTGAGAGGTTGAAGAGGCGTACACACAATTATCGTCTTGTCAGACAGTCACGCATTGTCCTTACCGAACAGAAAAACGACATTTTTGTGGCTTCAGCCCAAAAATTCAACCTGTGACCTGTGAATCGAATGCCAAGTTCTAAGGTCTCCTTAATCATCGAATACGGGCTTACTTTAGCTGTTTCAGTCGCACTTTGCCATATATTTGCATATCTGCAGCACCAGGGGATTCGCATGAGCAATATTGAAAAGCGATTCATAATTACCGCTTCCCAGGATTTACAGTTTCATAAAAATGGCGACTCGGCGTTATCGCGCGCAGCCGGTTATAGTTAACGGCCAGTTAATTTAACTGGTTAATCAATATTTACCGTTGAATTGGTATTAAGACTTCATCATCAGTACCCAGAGCAGAAGCAGATACCTTGGGCTCATCTGCAGAGGAATTTCGTGCCACCTGCAACCACATCGTTCAATTTAGGAGCAGCATTGGATTGGGGAACGGTACTGTAATGCGAAGGAGTCACAATAGAATAAAGATCCTCGAGGATTGCAGTCGCGCCCGCCAGAGCTACAATAATGACCTGCCTTCGGAACACCACCAGCCAACATTGGAACGATACGTCTATATGTCAATTTTGATTCCGCTTTGATCGTGATTCGTGATGCGTTGAACAAAACGCGATTCAACATTGACATCGCGTCAAAATTTTTTTGGCGCAACGGAGGTGCGTGCGCGAACTTCTGCCCCATTTTATGCCAAAGCCCAAAGGTAGTATATTGTACGTTTACCAAGTATTTGCGTAGTCGGTTACGTTCTATCATCGTAGCGATGATGGTAATGATGGTTAGTAATCAGCGGTCAATACCGGCTCCTCGCGCCCTGATGGCTCACAATGGTCTTTATAAAACTCCCATCAAAGTGTAATTATACACTGATGTCTTTGTTCATAGAAACGGGCCGCTTGGTAATCAGGTCTGTACAGTCTCTGCGCATTAGGAAGTCAATTATGTCAGGTACTATTAGAAAAACTGACCAAGCGCGTGTCGGGCCATGCGCAATACAGGGTTCCGTCACAATAGACATAACTCTGTCTACTCTGGTTCCGTAGTGCCGCTAGTTTTTGATAATTTTTGTATGGTCAATGAATCTACTATCAGAGAAGTTGATTTCTATGCAAATCGGGGACCTACGTAGTTTGGTTGCGTTACGTCAAACCCAGCCGACAGATCACAATTAACATTGAATTGACATATTCGACCAAATAACGTTGGTCTGTCAATTGCATAGGAATCAACTTCCTCGATGGTACATATTTTATAACGCGTTTTACACTACATACCACATCATCTCAGTTACGTTCAAAAAAATAATTCACTTCGCCGAATACATTTTTTTTAGTTGCTCGACTATAACTCAATAACTTATGAAGTCTTCTTATCCGTGATAGTTTTCCTTTTAAATTCAGCATATTTCCTACTCCCGTGAATTTTTTCACATTTCCAGAAGCAACCGTTTAGCTGGTAGACGGACGGACGGACAGACAGACTGACGGACAGACCGAAACTGGGTTCCTTGTTGACTACGGAACCCTAAAAACTACCGGCTTAGAATCTTCTGGGTCAACGCATCTGTAGTCCAGTGGCATAAAGTACGGATCTTGACACGGAGGTCGTGGGTTCGATTCCCGCGCTGGAAACATGTTATTTCCAAGTTCGGATAGGACAATCAGGCTGATCACCTGATTGTCTGACAAGTAAGATGATCCATGCGTCGAATGGACATGTAAAAAGTCTGCGCCTGATCTCTTGCAAGTCGTGGGCCTTGAGGCCAATATAATTATATTACTACACAAGAAAAATCATAGTTACGAAACTAAAAACCAACATTTGGAAAGTATCGATTCACATTGTAAATGTATAAAACTTCTGTTCGACCTTGCTATAACCACAGAATACATAATACCGCGAAACATGCCAACTTTGTCCACTTTTTTCGAATAATTTTAATTCTTGTAAAAATAATGTATGGAAGTGTAAGTTTTTTTTTGCCCTCTGCAACTACAAGGCATCATGTGCAGGTGTAGGAATGTCAAAAACATTACTTCTGTTCATTTAATTCTATTTATGATTGATTTTCATGCCGGGTAAAGTTACCTGGACTTGTAGCCAACTTGCCCACCTTGATTTTTGACGTAAATATGAACTTTGCGCAGGTGACATCAAAATCCAGTGAAAGAATTTTGGAAAAGATGGCGTTTACTATAAACATTTAAACGATATCGCGAATAATATCCTACTAAATTGACTGGGCAATGTTACCCTTACATTTTTTTCCTTTTCCATACAATTTGCATTTTGGTCTGTAAGAGTACTAGGGCTGCCACATATCTATAAAATTACTTAATCATCTTATACATTATTATCAGGAATATATTATAAATATTTAATTGCTTCTGTTTATTTATAAACCCATTATCATCAATATATTATTTGGCTGGCTGAGCAAGGCATACAGTAATAAAAAATGACATCGATTTTTAGTAAAGTATTTAAAAATGTCCGGTTTGACAACCCTAAGGATTTTTTGATACCGGGCAATGTTGTCAATCGATGATCGGAACACTGCTGGGTTAGTTTGCCCACCATCATAAGTTTTATTATATAATTCCCTGATTAATTACATTATCACTATAATACTCTATAGATATTATTTTATAATATATCAAAAGCAAACTAACCTGTGGTTTCACCATCACGCACAATTTACTCACAATTCTGCACCACAATTTGCCCGCAAAAATACGTACCGTTTTTCAGAAGTTCCAACAAGTTACTGAATAAAGTTAGCACTACGGGGTATTGTCAATGTTATCAGTCATATAACCTATTTTCCGCCAAATTAAACAAATATTTCCATAATATTAAAATACCTCCGTACATCAAAGATTTGCTTAAGAATGGATCTTAGGGCAAAGTTATCCTATGTGGCAAAGTTGGCATGTTTTACCGGTAGTTTGACAACTATAACTTGCTTTTACATCGTAATAGGTAACCTTTTCAATATAACTGATAACATAAACTAGCATCCTTCTGCGTCTTGATCCACAATTTTTGACATAAAATTTGTGACATACTTACTATCTTTGATCTCTTTTAAATATGTATAATCCATGTTTTTGTAACGGGCATTGGCCCACCATAGATTCCCACCCAGTGGTGGGAATGTGTGGTATTTGGTGGTATTCGTAGCCAACAGTCAATATTTATTTTAGGCGTAAACACAGCTTAAAATAAATCGTACATGTTTTACAGCCAAAACAATTAAAAGTTAAGTAATCTAGTTTTTGGATATAACCTAGGATTTAATAGTGTCTAGTGTTATGCTAATTCTAGACCGTAAGTCCACGGCCTGTTTCATGCATATTTAGCTCGTGGTTATTATATTATATACAGCTCGGCGAGATGAAATTGATATACAGTAGCCTATGTCCTTGAGAATATAGCATATTCAACGACAAAAGAATATAACAGACACACAGACTGACAGGCAGCCAGATAAGTTAAACTTTGTCACCCCAAATTTTTCGTCGGGGGTTAAAAATCGGCCAAGTGCGAGTTGGACTCGCGCACGAAGGTACTACAATAGAGCAAAAAAGGCTGAAAATTGTGTTTTAGATATCGAGCAAAAAATAGCAAAAGAAATCACGTATTTATTTTGAATTTAGTGTATTTTGTTGTTATAGCGGCAACAGATATAATATAATATACACAATCGTCAATCTGTGAAAATTTCAGAAGTCTAGCTATAGCGGTTCTTGAGCCTACAGCCTGGAGCCTAGAGACAGACAGACAGACATATAGACAGACGGACAGACAGACAGACAGATAGACGGACAGATATCGAAGTCTTATTAATGGGGTCCCGTTTTTACCCTTTGGGTACGGAACCCTAAAAATATATATATAACCCTAATAATAGATTAAAATCGATTTTGGATGCCGCGGATACACACATACTTACTGCTTACACATTACGCAGTCTGAACTCTGACTCGCACGGCCGGTAACGCAAAGACTGGCAACGCACCTGCGGCTCTTCTGATGTTGCGAGTATCGATGGGCGACGGCAGTTGCTTTCCATCAGGTTTGCTCGTTTGCCCCCTGATTTTATATAAAAAAGTCACGTCAAACAACACCCCTCTTTTCTCGTCGTCGGTGAAACACTTACCAGTGTAAATGAGATAACTCGCCATAAATCTCTCACCGGAAACACCGGCAACCCGCGCCGGCCATCGCGGGGGAAATGACGCCCGTGACGCCATTACCAGCCACGTGACACACTGGGTTCTGTACTAAACCTGCTGAGATAGAAATAGGCCAGAGGCGTGCAGAGGTTTTTGACATGGGGTAAGCAGTGGTATTGGTTTAGTAGTTTTGGCGTGAAAGCAAAACAGACAGACAAACAAAAAGAGATATTTTCGCATAAATTGTAATATTAGTGTAGATATAAATTAAAAACTATGTTTTCTAAACTATTATAATATATGAGTACGTTCTGTTATGAAGAAACAAAAAAACGCCATCTGTTGTTACATGTTGGAACTACAATGAAAGTTCATTTGCGTAAGAAGCGTAACAATATTTTGCGTAAGAAGTGTGCTAAGCTAAAATAAATAAAAACGCCATCTATTGTTATATATTAGAAATGCAATGTAAATTCATTTTCATCGATATTTCCATGGAAATTAGATACATAATATATTTTTGTCTTATAAAAATGTAGCCTATGTCCTTTCTCAGGCTCTAGAATAACTGTGTACAAAATTTTATTACAATCGGTTCATTAGTTTTGGCGTGAAAGTGAGACAGACAGACAGAGATACTTTCGCATTTAATATAAAGTATATCTAATATATAAAATTCTCGTGTCACAATGTTGGTCCACGAACTCCTCCGAAACGACTACTGATTTTTACTAAATTTTATATGCATATTCAGTAGGTCTGAGAACCGGCTACTCGGTACTTATTATATTGCATTTGTTGAATAAATAAAAGTAAATTATTACAACTCGAGAAAAACGACGACCATGATAGCGATGGACGTTGCCATGGTGACATACTTTATTTAATCACTTCAATAAAATAATACGGGCGATATACTTTATAATATGGCAAAGAAACGTTTGCCGGGACAGCTAGTAATATTATAAAATGATAAAATAAATTAATACATGAATATGATTAACATGAAACTTTCGAGTAGTAAGTACTTACATTTCATTTTTGTTGCTGGTTTCATTGTTGTAACTCAGATACACGTACCTTTCGACACAAATCACAATTAGAATCTTTTCACTGAATGACAATTGTGAAAACTTGTTACCTATTTTTAATTTTTAATAAACACATATTTTCACACAACACAAACCTCACAATCAAATAACATTTTTAAGAAATCAAAAAACGCACTCAATATAGAAATTAGAAACTCAGTAATAACAAATATCTAATAAACTGTTAAATGTACACACTTTTAAATGTTAAAATAATAAAAATCTTCTAAGAAAACTATAAATATACTGGCGCAAACAAAAATAATATGTTACAGTGCTCATCACATGAAAAAATGGCCTCCCAAAATACAAAACACTTCTGTAATGTAAACAAATATAAACCGTACTAAACAAAAATGCACTGTGTGCATATGTGATTAATTAGATTTCCGTCTATTATTTTTACTCGGATTATAGGCAACGAACATATCCGATTACTTCCGAACGCGCCATTCGCCGGCTCTCGGAACTCATGCCGCAGGATCTCTCCTAGTAAATCGCACACGCACACACGTTTGCGAACAGTGTACGAATACGAAAATCTTAACTCACACATATAGGTGGGGTCTGCGTGACATGGAGTGCCTGTAACCACAGATATGTAGTATTATATTGGTGCGTACCTTCGCGCGGCGCGCCTAGTTACCACTTACCGACTTATGTTTAAGTAGTTTTGCAAATTAGTTTTTGCTATTTTATTAATTTAGGCGTTTTAAGTGTATTCATTTTTTACTTTATATAATAATTATCATTAGGTAAGCAGTGCTTTTATGCCTTTATGGTACGCACGTCCGTGAAATAGGCTAACCATCATTTTAAGATCGCTGAACAAAAGTGGCAAAGTCATGTGTGCCAGTGGCAAAGTCAAGAAACATTGGAAAAGTGGAAAAAGTCATGCCAAGTTAGTGCCCAGCCGGAGCTCAGTATTAAGATCACTGAGAGCTATTGACACACTGGGTTCCGTAGAAAACATGCCAATTTAGTGCCAAGCCTGTGTATAGTATGAAGAAGAGCAAAAGTGGAACGCATGCGTAGAGCGTGCGCATTGTGAATCAGGGCGCACTGGCCCTAGCATGGCCACCAGTAGAAATGCGAAAGTATAGACAAACTATTGAGATGAACTTAAGGTGCCGTTCCGATCTTTTTTCGTTCCGAAAAATTAAATTAAAATGACACTTTATGACAGACTATAGTCATGAAAATTCAATTAATATCCTACTTTATGACGTAAAGTGGCATTTTATTTGAATTTTAGTCAATCGCGGCTAGCCACGGTAAACTCGCATTTCTACTATTGGTCATGCTAGGGCTACTGGTCTACAGAACCCAGTGTGTCACGTTGCTAACGACATAATACTTTTTCCACTTTTGAAGCGCGACATCTCAGCTCTACTACGTGGTAAAGCTCATCCACATTTATTGTCCAATGTCGTTTATTTACTATTTAAAAACTACGGGACCCTAAACCTTCACGGCTATTTTGACTTCACTATCATAAATGGAACTTTTCATGCGAATAAAAATTCATCTGAGCGCGGACGATTGTCGCCAAAATCCGCCGAATATTATTATAAAGTAAAAAGTTTTTCATTTATATTGAAATGCAGAATATATTATGTATACTGTATAGTATAAAATTATTATTATGGTCGCTATAAGCATTTGTGTATCAAGTATCAACCCACAAAAAAATGGTGTTGAGTATGAATGCAGTCGTTCTAAAATATAAATGATTTAAATTTCATAACTGCATTTGTAACTCAATGTATACGGCATACTTCATTTTTTTGTGGGAAAAAAACTAGGGATGTTTTGTGTATAGTATGATATACTTAATATGACGCCTCCGTGGTCTAGTGGTATAGAGCGCGGCTCTTGACTCGGAGGTCGTGAATTCGATTCCCGCGTTGGAAACATGTTATTTCCAAGTTTGGTAAGGACAATGCAGGCTGATCACCTGATTGTCTGACAAGTAAGATGATCCATGCGTCGGATGGGCATGTATAAAGTCGGTCCTGCGCTTGATCTCTCTCCAGTCGTGTCGTTCTGCCGTCCCACTGGGTTATAGACCAAGACAAATAATTGTGAAAACAAAAAAAATCACAGTAGGATGAAACCCATTACAAAAAGAGGAGAATATTATAAAAATTATGTCTGATGTCGTAATCAAAGTAAAAATTTCATCTGTATGGATGATACTCCCCTCAACACAAAATCGAACAACCACGATCTGAGTATCAATACATTTTTTTGTTCTTAGGCCTTTTAAATATATTGTGCTCAAAATACCTATAGTTGATTTTATTAATCTACTTCTAATTTTGCATTGTGTCTCCAGCCGGGCTAGCACGGCCACCCGTAGAAATGCGAAAGTATAGACAAACTGTGGACATAAACTTAGGGTGCCGTTCCGATCTTTACCGCGGCTAATCGCGACCGACAAAAATTCAATTAAAATGCCATTTTATGACAGACTATAAGTCTATGTCATAAAGTAGGATATTATTTTAATTTTTAGGACTATAGTCTGTCATAAAGTGGCATTTTAATTGAATTTTTCGGAACGAAAAAAGATCGGAACGGCACCTTAAGTTTATCTCCACAGTTTGTCTACACTTTCGTATTTCTACTGGTCCGTATGCTAGCCCGGCTGCTGCTGTTTCATCTACTTATGCCGACACTCCCATACTGCACGTTGTTATTTGTTTACAATTTCATCAAAACGTATCTAAACGTAGTACAAATGTAGTGTGACAGTCATTTACTTAGAGCAATTCCTTCAGCGTCTCCAGTTTACTCGCCAAGCGCTAGGGATGTGCTCACATAGCTGAAGTAAATAGTGTTGTGCCTAACTAGGAAATTTAATGTTTAGTATCAATACTTCCATACTAATGTTATAGATGTGAAAATGTGTCTGTCTCTCCACGCTTAAACCGCTGTACCGATTTTGTTGAGTATGAAGATACTAATTTGGGTCCCGTGAAAGGACATAAGATACTTTTATCCCGAAAAAATGTACGGTTTTTTCGCAAAGGAGTTCCGGGCGTCGTCTAGTCAGTTTAGGGCTCCTGCACACGGGCCACCGGCCACAACCACAACACGCCGCCACCGGCATATTTCCTGTAGTTTTCATACATTTTTTGACGCCGGTGGCCGCCACACGCTACAACGATTCACTTTACGACCTATTAGACTAGCTTAAAGCGGCGTTTGCGTTGTGTCGTCGCGTCGTCGTCGCGTGTGGCCCGTGTGTGGTGACACTAATTATATACAGGGTGTGACACATCACACAACAAAGTGATACCTGATAATACTTTTGGATGTATCACAACTCTTTCAATGCTGCTACTTTCACAGTGAACCCTTTACAAGGAACACATACACACCCTAAAGTATTATAAAGAAAGAATAAGAAAATAAATAATTATTAAGTACTTTATTTTGTTACACTCTGTATACAAATTTAAATGATATTGTGTTCTGTTAATTAAATTCAGTATTCTGTTCTGTTTTTGGTAAAGGTTTGTTTAAATAACAGAATATAATATAATAAAATATCGTGAACATTTTTATTGAAAATTTCAACGTATTACTAAATTCCTAGTAAGTAGTCGTTTTTTGTTTAACTGGACCGACTGTTTACATGTTTACGAACATAATAAACATATATTTTTTTACAACATTTTTTAAAAAGTAGCTTTTCCGACATTCAAAGTAGCAATAAACAAAAAAATATAACAGTTTCTGTTTTTATATTATTATAGAAAGTAAATGTAAATATACAAGTTCTTCTTAAAGCCATAATATAGGGAATATTGCGCAAAGTTCGGAACAGAGGGCGCCACTAGCACATACTGTAGACAATCCGACCGAAATTCGAAATGTTGCACACGTCATATCATAATATTGACAGAAACGTTGTCAAACGTCGAACAAAACTTTTTGTTTACTGTCCGTGCTGGTGCTGCCCTCTAGCGTGAAAAAATTGCAGTATTATATCCTACTCCAATGGGCAAAAATTAGTTTAGCACGCAGGGTACCTTACGTTTTTCAGGGATAAAAAGTATCCTATGTCCTTTCCCGGGACTCACAGTATCTCCATACCAAATTTCAGCAAAATCGGTTCAGCGGTTTGGGCGTGAAGAGGTAACAGACAGACAGACACATAGACGGACACACACACTTTCACATTTATAATATTAGTACGGATATGGATATTAGTAATGGATTCTATAAAATTTTTCGAAGCTATAAAATAACAGTTCAGTTGAATGTACAATACAGTTACAATCGTCATGCTGCTGCTGCGTCCAACTGATATCGATATTGCACGTTTAATTGTACATATCGATTTAGTATCGAATATTGTGACCCCTCTGTGAGAATCGATATTGTAAACGTTTATCGATGTGTCCCCTCAATACAACAAACTTCGAAATAAAATATTAAATAATTTCCATGAAAATCTAACATTGATGCAGTTCTATTTCTCATTAACTTTCTCAGTAAAACACTTTTCTAATTTCTCAAGTACAAGGCTGGTTTGAGAGTTTTGGTCAACGAACGCGTTTTACAATTTTCAGTTTGGTATTTTAAGACGTAAAGAAGTAAGTACCTGTGTTGCGTGTCTCAAAGATAGCTGAGTTAATTTGCTTTTTAAAATCGATACTAAGTTAATCGATAAAGTGTGTCCCCTCCCTACACGTTATCTGTATCAACCAGTCGTCGGTATCGCAAAGTAAACCGACTCCATATACTAAATTAAACAAAATCCAACCGAATGGGGTAAAAATGTAATCCCAGTCATTTTATGAAGTAGGTTTATCAAGGCGAGCGAAGCGAGCCCTGTTATATCCCACAACCTGAACACTTTTTAACCGACTTTCAAAAAGGAGGAGGTTATAATATGTTCGGCTGTGGATATTTTTTTTATATGTTCAACGATTACTCCGCCGTTTGTGAACCGATTTTCAAAATTTTTGTTTTGTTGTATTAGTGTGGTACACTTTACGGAAAAACTATCACGCCTACTAAGTTGTGCTTTACCATAGTAATTTTATTTATATAATTGTACGTAGATGTGTTATCAATTATCATCAGTCAGTCAAGGTGTGACCACGCGAGCCCTCACAAACTTAGGCTTTTAGCTAGTCAATAAATATTTACTTACTAAATATTAAGACTATTTACCAAATATTTTAGTCGGTCGATTTCAGCCAGTCTCAAAATGTGCTTCGCGAGCCCTGAAGGCTCCTGCAAAGGTTCTCCGAGCGATACATAAATTGTTTTTAGGAAGGCAATGAGACAATAATAAATTCAAAAACACAACATTATTTTTTTGGGACTCCGTCAAAGCCGTACTTGCCACCTCAGACCAAATAAAAAGTCCTTATATTTTGGTCTGGGATTGCCACCAAAAAAGAACCGCAGTGGTCATAATGATTGTGTTAGTAGTCCACAGAGGCGCTGCACTCAGCACTGCTAGCTTTCTTATAGCCATGTCTCTTTGGCGCTCGCGTCACTAGCATCTTCATTTCTACTAGGGCTCCTCTAAGGGTTGATTCAGACCGCAACGCAACGCGTAGATGCATTTCTAAAATTTGACAGATTGGCATGTCGATGTCGCCTCGCGCAATTGAAATCTGTCAAATCCTTACTTTATGCCGCGCCTTGCCTTGCCTTGCCTCGTCGCGATGCGGTCTGAATCAACCCTAGGGTCTTATCACACTGGCGAATAGCGAGCGATTTGAAGGCGACGCGACTGCGCAGCGCACACGCCGCGACAGTGCAGCGTCGTCGCGGCGTCGCGTGGACGCCATTTCGTCGGCGTGTGCGCTGCGCAGTCGCGTCGCTATCAAATCGCTCGCTATTCGCCAGTGTGATAAGGCCCTAGCCCCTAACTTATGAATATAATATTTACTCTGTTCTCGCGCCATGATGATGTTGTCCAGAGTTATTCAATTGTGTCGGTGCTAGGTCGGCGGCGCGGACGGACGGACGGACGGACGAATTTGCTATTTTTAATTAAAATCCCACCTGCAACAAATGGAAATGGATTTTCGACATATTTTGTTAATTGTTAATATCTGTTGGAAGTTGGAACGCCATTTTTGTAGCATATTTTTGCCTGGTGGAAATATAGAAATTGATAAGCGACAGTAAAGCGAGAACAATGAGAAACCATACCAATATCCAATATCCATACTAATATTATAAATGCGAATGTATGCCTGTCTGTCTGTAACCTCTTAACGTCCAAACCGCCGAATCAATTTTATTGAGATTTGGTAATAAATTGACACTTTGAGTCCCGGGAAAGGACATCTAGGATACTTTTTTATCCCGGATAAATGTACGGTTCCCGCGCGTACATCAGGCGTCATCTAGTCTTTGTATACTTTAGTTTATAATAATATGTACACAAGTAACATAACTTCTCCTCTTATCTTCTTCTGATTCATCTTGTTGCGGGTACCAAGACAGCTTTAGCATGTCCCTCGGGCTCCCTGAGATCAAATCAAAGGGTTTTCACTTTTCGTGGTTGGTTACCGCTGTCGATCCTGGCGACACAGTGGTGGGTATGTGTGGTGGGCCAAAGCCCGTTTAAAAAAATATGTACAAAACGGATTCCCACCGGAACATCACGAAACGAAACATACGTCAGATAAGTCCTTGCCAATGTTTATAGAAATCGCTACACGTTTCGAAGCTAAATCAATACATGTAAAGAAAACTTACCTACTCCGTGGTCCAGTGGTTAAGAGCGTGGCTCTCGACTCGGAGGACGTGGGTTCGATTCCCGCGTTGAAAACATGTTATTTCCAAGTTTGTTTATGACGATGCAGGCTGATCACCAGATTGTCTGACAAGTAAGATGATCCCATGCGTCGGATGGGCATGTAAAAAGTCGGTCGCGCCTGATCTCTCGTCAGTCGTGTCGGTTATCCGTCCCAATGGGTTGTGAGAGTAAAAGGAATAGAGACTGCTCTTATGTACTGCGCACACACTTGGGCACCATAAAAATTACTCCTGCGTAACTGGCCTGGTTTCAATGAAACCGGCTACCGTCACCGAAACCGATGTGGGAGTTAATATTACCTACTTCGCAATAACAGTAATGATAGTAATAGACAGTGGAATTTAATAACCAACACTAGAATTAAGATATATACAGCCAAATATAGAACAACCTCATTTTTGAAAATCGGTTAAAAACCTATAAAAATATTATGTAAAAAAAATTTCGTTGATCAACTCATATTAATACGAGTACGATGGCTAAATTCGCGAAATAAAAGTTAAAATTCAAAGGAGCAGTTGCGTATCTACATCTAATAAAGTGTCCCATTTGGCCCCGCCTCCATCTGATAGTCAGTTTTACACGTGGGGGCCTGGCCCCGCGCCAAATAATAATTTGATACTTTACGACCGGCTTTACACTATACACGACATTATTCAAATTAATACGGCAAAGGAACATTATATTTATATGTTGGTTGGACGCATTGATGGATAGCCATGTTGGCGATGCATGATCATCATGATTCATGAGCAATCATAGACAAATATGACGTTCGCAGTCGCTTGAATGAGTTGAAACTACGCTTGCAGTCGTAGCTGTCATATTTTGGAACAAAATAATATACGGCTATTAGTATTATGTAAAACTAGATGTGTTCTACCTCATGCAAGTAGAATTCCATTTAAACTGCATTTTACCGCCATAAAAACTTATTTCTTGCGGTTTACTCTCTATCAGTTACTGTTAAGCATATTTTGTGTATTAACCCACAAGGAGTTAAGTCACGAATGCCGTACTGCTCTAAATGACCTCAAGAACTAAACATACGTATTTTTGTGGGATGATGCACAAAAATGCTTACCGGCGTCCTTGTATAACAATAACAAAATAATAAATAAATAATCGGCCAAGTGCGAGTCGGTCTCGCGCACGAAGGGTTCCGTACGGTTAGAGAGCAAAAATAGGCCAAAACTTGTGTTTTTGTATGGGAGCCCCCCTTAAATTTTTATTTTATTTAAATATTATTATTAGTTATTAAAACAAATTTATATTTAAGGCCTTCGTGAAAGTTTCAAGTGCCTACCTCTTATCATTATTGATTACGAGCAAAAAAGGCCAAAAAAATCACGTTTGTTGTATGGGAGCCCCACCATAATATTAATTTTATTTTTATTTTAGTATTTGTTGTTATAGCGGCACCGGAAATACACAAACTGTGACAAATTCAGAACTCTAGCTATAGCGGTTCTTGAGATACAGCCTGGAGACAGACAGACAGACAGACAGACATCGAAGTCTCATGAATACCGTTTTTACCCTTTGGGTACGGAACCCTAAAAAATAAAATAAAATAGGCCCAATTTTAAAGCCAAAAGGCAAGCATTCCTCTCAATGTTATGAAAATATAATATGTCGTAATTTGCCCTAACACTGATCACAGGTGACAAGCGGGGTTCTCCCATGGGGTATCTGGTACGCGAATGTCAGAAAGATAAGCATTATGTAAGGGGGCACAAATTGTTGCGGGTACTTCGATTCCGGTATCCAACAATAATAATATTATCTATGGACGCTTCACACCACGTGAGTCTGGCCCCGTGCTAAATACCTGAAGGTCTTGTGTTACAGGTACCAGACAACGGAAATATATTTCATAATTTTATACTATACATATATTTATATGATTTTTATTATATGATACACATAATAAATTATATTACACATCCATGACCCAGAAACTTTGAAAACTTTGTTCCGTCGGCGGGATTCGAACCCTCGACCCCGACCCAACAGCCCACCAACTGAGCCACAGGGGTAAACATAATACTACAAAATAGGTTGCATCGTGTTTCGAAAACACTATGGTACTAGCTTATATTCTGAATAATATTATATATCTTTCTCAACACAAGTACCATTTCTATCTTACAGGCATTCCTCTTCGAAATCTCTCATTTAGGTGTTCTAAGCCCCATAAACCGCTGAATCGATTCAGACGGGTTGGTATTTACTTAAAGAGTTAATAAAGTTATAATCTTGCAAGTTAATGAATTTTCTTCGAGTGTCGTCAAACCCAAATATTCGCTTCTTAGGGTTTAATTCAAAGAGCAGTCGTTAGTGTAAGTTATCAGGCAATTACAGTGATACCTCGTTAGATCCAATCAGCTGTGCTCAGCGAGCCGAAGCCGACAGCGTCTTCCCTGATCTGATCATTACGTGAATCTAATTGCTAATATGATAAAAGTGCAACGCCTCCGTTGTCTAGTGGTTTAGAGCGTGGATCTTGACTCGGAGGTCGTAGGTTCGATTCCCGCGATGGAAACATATTGTTATTTTCAAGTTTGAGACAATGCAGGTTGAACACCTGATTGTCTGAGAGATCCATGCGTCGGATGGGCATTTAAAAGTCGGTCGTGTCGTGTCGGTCATTCGCCACACTGAGTTATATTATGAGAGCAAAGGAAAAGTGCTCTTGTGTACTGCGCACACACTTGGGCACTATAAAATTACTCCTTCGTAGCTGGACTGGTTTCAATGAAACCGGCCACCGTCACCGAAACCGGTGTGGGGGTTATTATGATAAAAGTGCCATCAATAATAATAAACTAACTAGATGTTGCCATTTCGTTGCGTGGAGATTCGTTATTCTGTGGGAAGCGTGTACATTACTTCAGTAGACATTTGGTAGACATACTATTCTGTTTCAATTTCTTTTCTTGGATTTAAAATATCCACGTCCATCGAAACCGGGTCGAGCTTTTGAAGTTGAAGTATACATCAAAGCAGTCGGTTTGCTTATTTTATAAAATCATACCCTCGTAACACATGAATGTTACAGGAGGCGTGCGTCAGCTGATTGAGCCAGCCCGCCCGCCATCTTTGTTAAATTTTCACAACAAAATGGCCGCGCACGTGCGAAGAAACGCACATTAAGCATAAAATATACCCACAAATTTAACTGATACTACACTTTTTCCACTCACAGGTGTGGCCCAAGTGGGAGCGATTAGTCCGCGTATGCTTCGCTGAAGCGATAACTCTCGCTACCGAGCAATATTAAAAGTGAATAAAACTCAATCATTTATGACGAAAATAACTTTAATGTTATGCTAGGTTCTATAGCGACGAGGTCAAGTAGCAAGTACTTC
The DNA here is from genome assembly GCA_937595015.1 of Polyommatus icarus. Lineage (NCBI taxonomy): Eukaryota > Metazoa > Arthropoda > Insecta > Lepidoptera > Lycaenidae > Polyommatus > Polyommatus icarus. Next base: position 16,892,641 of record OW569340.1, read on the forward strand.
ATTGCTGATTTTGACTTAAGTATTTTACTACTTTACACCTATAGCGGATCTGGTACTAAAGTATGGTTTAAAAATATTAAATAATACATGCTTATAATATAGATGACGTGTAAATGCAAGTTCAATTACACGTCATGCAAGTAAGTCCGTATTGTCGGGGTCACCAAAGTGTGTGAATCAACGGAAGATCTTTCGCCTGGTCAGGCCAAAGCCCGCATTAAATCCAGCCATCATATTATACACCGATCCACTTAGGAAACTTCTATAATATCACCATACAGGATGTGGTGCTTGGTCTGTCGTGTATCCCGCTATCTCCTGCACCTTGGGCCAGGCGTGCGTGAATAATAGCCTGCGGGATTCGGGGGCAGTTATCTCCGCGCCGACACTGCCGCCCCACCCTCTCCGCACGCGCCGCACCACGCTGACACTCGCGCCACGCCATATTATCTAATGGATAGTTCGGAATCTATAAAGCTAAATAGAATTTTATTAATATACAACAGTTGAAAATCTTTATTTTGAAATGATCGTGCGATAGTTTTTTTTTTGTAATTAGCCTGTAGTGTCCTCCTGCTGGCCAAAGGCCTCTTCCAGGATCTTCCACTGTTGTCGCTCCTGTGCCACCAATTGCCAGCCTGGCTGGTATGCCTTCAGCTAGTCACCAATTTATATATATTTAAAATATACTAGAAGTTTTCTACACTTTTGTGCGTCAAAAGAAGTCCCGCGCGGCAACCGTCTATCCCGCGATAAGAAGTAAATCCTTCATCGCTGCTACTGTTACAGTGAACCCTTGTATAGGTAAGCTACGTATTAATATCACTTTTGTTACACCCTTTTTTATAAAAAAGGGGGGCAAGCGAGCTAACGGGTCACCTGATGGAAAGCAACTACTGCCGCCCATGGCCTCTCCCAACATTAGGAGAGCTGCAGGTGCGTTGCCGGTCTTTTAAGAGGGAAACACTCTCTTCTTGAAGGCTTACCCTGTTTTACTTCTCTGTGGCCCCAGTAGTTGAATAGCCTAAAATAATATGACGCAAACCAACAAACTTATTTACTTTTTATTAGTATTTAGTATAGATATGAAACAACAGTTAGTTAACTAACTGGCGGCAACCACGAACACAATCTGGTCATTATTTACGTTTGGGCGGTAATTTTTAAGGCAGCGATGTAATGGGCCAATTAGTAATGTGACTAGGCGGGTCAGAGTAGCGTGGTTTCACTAATACATGTTAATTTCTAATAATATATAAAATTCTTGTGTAGCGTGTATACAATATACACGATATGAGGAGGAAAACGAGCAAACAGGTCACCTGATGGAAATCAAATACCGTTATATGGTAAATAGACTTACCACTCGCAAGTTGCAACATCTGGAAAGTTGCAGGTGCGTTGCCTTTTATGAAATACGTCGCTTCTTGAGGGTTTGCGTATTGGTTTGGAAATCTATATTCTATACTAATATTATAAATGCGAAAGTATCTCTGTCTGTCTGTCTGTCTGTCTCGCTTTCACGCCAAAACTACTGAACCGATTGTAATGAAATTTTGTACACAAATAGTCTAAAGTCTGAGAAAGGACATAGGCTACTTTTTTTACTAGACAAGGGGGTTGTAAGGGGGTGAAAATGCGTAAATTTGTTCAAATTAAGTTAGTTCCAAAAATTCATAATAGATGGCGCTGTGCGTCTCCTACATCGCGCTATTGCTTACACAAACGTCTTTGTATAAGATAATCTTATACTGGGTTCTCGATTTTTTTCATGTACTCTTTTACGTTACTAAATAACTCAGTAATTTATCTATGCAGTGACGTAACCTTAAACCTATCAATGATAAATAGTTTATGGGTAAAATTGTGTAATTAGGGGGCTAAATATACTTTAAAATTTGGCATAAATAAAGTTTAATTTAAAAAAAAATTAATAAGTTATGTGCACACTGCACAGCTGTTTTTGGATGTTTTGATTTAATTTTGATTAAGGGGTAACAGGATTTTTTTATAAAAGCTTTTGACACAGTGAACTTTAAACTACAGGAAGAGTAACTCCGTCAAAAAAAGTGCACCAAATGGCTACAAAATGCGACAGTATATATTATAAGTCTATGACAAAATGTGACCCGAATACATGCACATTTATGCATGTGTTCGGTACACATTTTTCGTGTATATATACTCGAGTGACGTTCAACCAGGTTGACATGATAATTATTGTCACACTCATTTTATAATTTGTTTACTTTTGGTTTATTTACTTACGTAGCTTTTTACAAAATTTTCGTTGTTAAAATGCCTAAATGCCCTGTGAAATGGTGTAGAAGTCATACAGATACGACTTTTAATACAGGAATAACCTTTTAAGTTTCATCAGTAAGTGATTTTTTTAAAATTATGCTTATGTAAAGTTCTTGTAATTTTTCCGACCCAAAAACATGCCCAAAAGATGGTTTATTTAAGTTGGATGCCAGGGTATTTGCGTAAAATTAAGCTGGTCTCTTTGTGTTTATCTTACTAAGTTTACATGTTATTGTAAAAATGCAATAATCAAAAAATAATATATTTACAAAATTTTTACAAAGTCGCCATGGACAGTGTTATGCAAGATGTAACAATTTAATCATAATTCATAACCGGGGGTCTGACTGACATCAGTATGGAATATCTTATTTTTATAATCATGCCGTTCGTACTTCGTTTAGTAAGAAACGAACTGAATTGGATGCCGAGCCAGATTACTCGTTTATGTAGCATACACTTTAATAGTCATGATTAGGGAATGTGTTTTTACACGAATTATCATATTTAGACTGTGAAATCCCAAGTTTTATTTTCCATATTTTTCCATATTTTAGGGTTTTACAAAGATAAGTCCATATTTTACAAGAAAATGTCACAATCGTCCATATTTTCACTAAAATACAAAAAAAAATACGTTCCCGCCACCATGCGGCTGCGTATTTCGTTCCTCTCGCGTTTTATATTATTATTTATTATATTTTTTCGGTATTCTGTTTTCAAAGAAGATTATTGAAGAAATAGAAAATAAAGTTTCAGCTATGCTGAAGGTCATGTTACTGACATGGCTAAACAAAAACTGAAGTAAAAAAATATCGTGAATTGTGAGTTGCGACGTGCAGGGATCATTTAGCCAATATTAAGCGAACCCAAGACGATCATTTTTTTAAATGAAATAAGGGGGCAAACGAGCAAACGGGTCACCTGATGGAAAGCAACTTCCGTCGCCCACGGATACTCGCAGCATCAGAAGAGCTGCAGGTGCGTTGCCGGCCTTTTAAGAGGGAAGGGCAGGGAAGGGAAAATGGTAGGGGATTGGGCCTTCAGTAAACTCAATCACTCGGCGAAGCACAGCGCAAGCGCCATTTCACGCCGGTTTTCTGTGAGCCCGTGGTATTTCTCCGGTCGAGCCGGCCCATTCGTACCGAAGCACGGCTCTCCCACGTCAAATCATGCAGCATGACGTGCGTTACGTGCTGTCATGGTTACAATATTATGATCAGCATGTCATGCAAGTTGTACAGTTAATACTGTCACATATGTTTATTCCCAAACCATTTATGCATAGGCAAAGCCAGTATAGCATATTTCTGGCCTACCAAATATGCAAAGGCAAAGCCAGCATAGCATATTTCTGGCCTCTATCTCTTTGTTAACTGTCACGAGTGACTCTTTTCTTACCTATAACACTAAAATAACGTTTAATTTTTGGAATTTTATACTCCATATTTCTATTTAATACTCCATATTTTTACATATTTTCGATTTTTTAGTCCATATTTTATGTACATATTTTGGATTTTTTAGTACATATTTTTCCGGGCCCTATTCATGATATATTTTGTATGAGTAATGACCGAAAATTAAAGAGATTACGAAAATCTGCATCTGTACCGTAAGTTTTTTATTTCAATTCTGTACTAGGCTGCTATTTATGTTCCGGAACTGGCCACTTACAAGAACAATATTCAAAAAGTAATTACAACATTTGAAAACAGAACTCTATGGTAATACATTTTGTTTCATGTGACTGTCAATTATTTTTCCATTGTGGCGTCATTTTGAAAATTGCGTGTCTTCATTTGCCATGGATTTAACGCGTGAACATTTTCGTGCAATGATTTACTACGATTTTCGGCGTGGACTAAATCAACAACAGTGCTTTATTCAACTCACCGCAACTTTTGGAGATGAAGCACCATCAAAAACCACTGTTTATCACTGGTACAGTGAGTTTAATCGTGGGCGGTCTATGCTCACGGATGAAAATAAAGAAGGTCGCCCAAAAACAGCTGTTGTCCCACAAAATATAGATGCTGTGCGGGAACTAATAATGCGTGATCGTCATGTTACATATCGCGAGATAGAGGCGTCCTTAGGCATAAGTATGACGAGCATACATAAGATATTACACGAACATTTGGCTGTAAAAAAAATATGTTCGCGTTGGATTCCGCACAACTTGACAATCGATCAAAAACGGGCTCGTGTCGATTGGTGCAAAAAAATGATAAAAAAATACATCCGTGGTACGTCAAAAGCCGTTTATAATATCTACACAGGTGATGAATCTTGGATCTATGCATATGACCCCGAAACTAAACAACAGTCAACGGTGTGGGTGTTCCAAGATGAGCCGAAACCAACAAAAGTTGCTCGTGCAAAAAGTACTTTGAAGCAAATGGTCGCCTGTTTTTTTGGAATTAATGGACATGTGGCTACAGTGCCATTAGAGAATCGTAAAACGGTTAATTCTGAATGGTATACGACCATTTGTTTACCAGAAGTCTTTGAAGAAATAAGAAAGGACAACCGACAACGCAGAATCATATTACATCACGACAATGCTAGCTGTCACACCTCAGCTGAAACAACTCTGCAATTCTCTATGTAAACTGTACAGATCTGTTGTAAAAACTGTGCAGTTCTCTACGAAAACTGTACAGATATTTTCAAAAAACTGCGAAGTTCTGTATAAAAACTGTGCAGTTTTCTATGAAAACTGTACAGATCTTTTCAACAAACTGCGCAGTTCTGGGAAAAAGCTGTGCAGTTCTCTATGTAAACTGTACAGATCTCTTGTAAAAACTGCGCTGTTCTGTGAAAACTGCACAGATATTTTCGAAAAACTCCGCAGTTCTGTGAAAAAACTGTGCAGTTCTCTACGAAAACTGTACAGATTCTTTCGAAAAACTGTGCAGTTCTGTAAAAAAACTGTGCAGTTCTCTACGAAAACTGTACAGATCTTTTCTAAAAACTGCGCAGTTCTGTGAAAAAACTGTGCAGTTCTGTATGTAAACTGTACAGATCTCTTGTAAAAACTGTGCAGTTCTCTACGAAAACTGTACAGATCTTTTCGAAAAACTGCGCAGTTCTGTGAAAAAACTGTGCAGTTCTGTATGTAAACTGTACAGATCTCTTGTAAAAACTGTGCAGTTCTCTACGAAAACTGTACAGATATTTTCAAAAAACTGCGCAGTTCTGTATAAAAACTGTGCAGTTTTCTATGAAAACTGTACAGATCTTTTCAACAAACTGCGCAGTTCTGGGAAAAAGCTGTGCAGTTCTGTGAAAAACTGTGCAGTTCTCTATGTAAACTGTACAGATCTCTTGTAAAAACTGTGCAGTTCTCTACGAAAACTGGACAGATCTTTTCAAAAACTGTGCAGTTCTGTAAAAAAACTGTGCAGTTCTCTACGAAAACTGTACAGATCTTTTCTAAAAACTGCGCAGTTCTGTGAAAAAACTGTGCAGTTCTGTATGTAAACTGTACAGATCTCTTGTAAAAACTGTGCAGTTCTCTACGAAAACTGTACATATCTTTTCAAAAAACTGCGCAGTTTTGTAAAAAACTGTGCAGTTCTCTACGAAAACTGTACATATCTTTTCAAAAAACTGCGCAGTTTTGTAAAAAACTGTGCAGTTTTCTACGAAAACCGTACAGATCTCTTCAAAAACTGTGCAGTTCTGGGAAAAAACTGCGCAGTTCTGTGAAAAAACTGCGCAGTTCTGTGAAAAAACTGTGCAGTTCTGTGAAAAAACTGTGCAGTTGTGTGAAAAAACTGTACAGATCTTTTCGAAAAACTGCGCAGTACTGTATAAAAACTGTGCAGTTTTCTATGAAAACTGTACAAATCTTTTTGAAAAACTGCGCAGTTCTGTGAAAACTGTAGATCTTTTCGAAAAAAATGGTTGCCTGTAAAGTCGGTTTTACGGGCGAAGATTTTACGTGACAACGTGTGGGAGAGAGACGCAAGGCATTCGGCGGGCCTCTCTCTCGTTCGGTGACTCATCGTAACGTTACCGAGCGTTACACTTTTTCATAAGTGACTCCCAGCCGCAACCTAATTTAAGACGTTGTCACGTCAAAACTGTGCAGTTCTGTGACAAACATGTGCAGTTCTCTACGAAAACTGTACAGATTATTTCGAAAAACTGTGCAGTTCTGTGAAAAAACTGTGCAGTTCTCCACGAAAACTGTACAGATTCTTTCGAAAAACTGTGCAGTTCTGTAAAAAAACTGTGCAGTTCTCTACGAAAACTGTACAGATCTTTTCTAAAAACTGCGCAGTTCTGTGAAAAAACTGTGCAGTTCTGTATGTAAACTGTACAGATCGCTTGTAAAAACTGTGCAGTTCTCTACGAAAACTGTACATATCTTTTCAAAAAACTGCGCAGTTTTGTGAAAAACTGTGCAGTTTTCTACGAAAACCGTACATATCTCTTCAAAAACTGTGCAGTTCTGGGAAAAAACTGCGCAGTTCTGTGAAAAAACTGCGCAGTTCTGTGAAAAAACTGTGCAGTTCTGTGAAGAAACTGTGCAGTTGTGTGAGAAAACTATACAGATCTTTTCGAAAAACTGCGCAGTACTGTATAAAAACTGCAGTTTTCTATGAAAACTGTACAAATCTTTTTGAAAAACTGCGCAGTTCTGTGAAAACTGTAGATCTTTTCGAAAAACTGTGCAGTTCTGTGACAAACCTGTGCAGTTCTCTACGAAAACTGTACAGATTATTTCGAAAAACTGTGCAGTTCTGTGAAAAAACTGTGCAGTTCTCTACAAAAACTGTACAGATCTTTTCGAAAAACTGCGCAGTTCTGTGAAAAAACTGTGCAGTTCTGTATGTAAACTGTACAGATCTCTTGTAAAAACTGTGCAGTTCTCTACGAAAACTGAACATACATTTTCAAAAAACTGAGCAGTTTTGTAAAAAACTGTGCAGTTTTCTACGAAAACCGTACAGATCTCTTCAAAAAACTGTGCAGTTCTGTGAAAAAACTGCGCAGTTCTGTTAAAAACTGTGCAGTTCTCTATGTAAACTGTACAGATCTCTTGTAAAAACTGTGCATATCTCTACGAAAACTGTACAGATCTTTTCAAAAAACTGCGCAGTTCTGGGAAAAAGCTGCACAGTTCTGTGAATAAACTGCGCAGTTCTGTGAAAAAACTGCAGTTCTGTATGTAAACTGTACAGATCTCTTTTAAAAACTGTGCAGTTCTCTACGAAAACGGTACAGATGTTTTCAAAAAACTGCGCAGTTCTGTAAAAAAAACTGTGCAGTTTTCTATGAAAACTGTACAGATCTTTTTGAAACACTGCGCAGTTCTGTGAAAACTGTAGCTTTTTTCGAAAAACTGTGCAGTTCTATATGAAAAAACTGCGCAGTTCTGTGAAAAAACTGTGCTGTTCTCTACGAAAACCGTACAGATCTTTTCAAAAAACTGTGCAGTTCTGGGAAAAAACTGCGCAGTTCTGTGAAAAATTGTGCAGTTCTCTATGTAAACTGTACAGATCTCTTGTAAAAACTCTGCAGTTCTCTACGAAAACTGTACAGATCTTTTCAAAAAACTGTACAGATTCTTTCGAAAAAACTGTGCAGTTCTGTGAAAAAACTGTGCAGTTCTCTACGAAAACTGTACAGATCTTTTCGAAAAACTGCGCAGTTCTGTGAAAAAAACTGTGCAGTTCTCTATGAAAACTGTACAGATCTTTTTGAAAAACTCAGCAGTACTGAGAAAAAACTGTGCAGCTCTCTATAAAAATTGTACAGATCTTTTCGAAAAACTGTAGTTCTGTGAAAAAACTGTGCAGTTCTCTACGAAAACTGTACAGATCTTTTCGAAAAACTGCGCAGTTCTGTGAAAAAACTGTGCAGTTCTGTACGAAAACTGTACAGATCTTTTCGAAAAACTGCGCAGTTCTGTGAAAAAAACTGTGCAGTTTTTATTGAAAACTGTACAGATCTTTTTGAAACACTGCGCAGTTCTGTGAAAACTGTAGATCTTTTCGAAAAACTCTGCAGTTCTATATGAAAAAACTGCGCAGTTCTGTGAAAAAACTGTGCAGTTTTCTATGGAAACTGTACAGATCTTTTTGAAACACTGCGCAGCTCTGTGAAAACTGTAGATCTTTTTGACAAAACTGTGCAGTTCTTTATGAAAAAAACTGCGCAGTTCTGTGAAAAAACTGTGCAGTTTTCTATGAAAACTATACAGATCTCTTTGAAAAATTGCGCAGTTCCGTAAAAACTGTGCAATTCTCTATGTAAACCGTACAGATCTGTTGTAAAAACTGTGCAGTTCTCTACGAAAACTGTACAGATATTTTCAAAAAACTGCGCAGTTCTGTAAAAAAAACTGTGCAGTTTTTAATGAAAACTGTACAGATCTTTTTGAAACACTGCGCAGTTCTGTGAAAACTGTAGATCTTTTCGAAAAACTCTGCAGTTCTATATGAAAAAACTGCGCAGTTCTGTAAAAAAACTGTGCAGTTTTCTATGGAAGCTGTACAGATCTTTTTGAAACACTGCGCAGTTCTGTGAAAACTGTAGATCTTTTTGACAAAACTGTGCAGTTCTTCATGAAAAAAACTGCGCAGTTCTGTGAAAAAACTGTGCAGTTTTCTATGAAAACTATACAGATCTCTTTGAAAAATTGCGCAGTTCCGTAAAAACTGTGCAATTCTCTATGTAAACTGTACAGATCTGTTGTAAAAACTGTGCAGTTCTCTACGAAAACTGTACACATCTTTTCGAAATACTGCGCAGTTTTGTGAAAAAACTGTGCAGTTCTGTATGTAAACTGTACAGATCTCTTGTAAAACCTGTGTAGTTCTCTACGAAAACTGTACAGATGTTTTCAAAAAACTGCGCAGTTCTGTAAAAAAACTGTGCAGTTTTCTATGAAAACTGTACAGATCTTTTTGAAACACTGCGCAGTTCCGTAAAAACTGTGCAATTCTCTATGTAAACTGTACAGATCTGTTGTAAAAACTGTGCAGTTCTCTACGAAAACTGTACAGATGTTTTCAAATAACTGCGCAGTTCTGTATAAAAACTGTGCAGTTTTCTATGAAAACTGTACAGATCTTTTCAACAAACTGCGCAGTTTTGTAAAAAACTGTACACCGCGCGCTATAAACTGAAGTCCACGCGGACGAAGTCGCGGGCAACAGCTAGTTCTGTAATAATTTAGCACATATATTTTTGTAATCTGAAAACGTCTTGTCTAGGTGCTCTGGATAGTTTTAAATTCGTCCGAGTCGTACATGGTTTGTTCAAAATTATTATATATTATTATTATCGACGATTTAAGGATCAGAGGAAAATGTTTGATTTTAAAATAATAATTATGTACTCCTTTCTTTGTGATAGTAGATATGTTTGGTGTATACTGCATAATGCCATCCGCTTTGTTTCATAACTGTGACATTGATAATAACCGCGCAGGCTGTCGTCCAGCGCGCAATATTATGATACGTTACCTGGGAAACGACCTTGGCGAGAATCTGAATTGTCATATTTTAGTGTTCGAAAAGGAGCCAAATTTAAAACGGTTGAAGTATGGGAGTTATGTTTCCTGTAGTTTTGTTATTCGTTGTTTTGACACCAATTTTGTTGACTTCGCGCGCTATAAAAGTCCACGCGGACGAAGTCGCGGGCAACAGCTAGGCTAGTACATAATATAATTGCTGGTGACAGTTCGTTTTATAGTTGTAGCACAAACTCGTTTATCGCGCGGGAACCGTACATTTTTCCAGGATAAAAAGTATCTTTAAATGTTCTTTGACGTTTCCCGAAATTTAAACTATCTCCATACCCGGCAAAATCAGCGGTTTGGACGTGAAGAGGTAACAGACAGACTGACATACTTTCGCGTTTATAACATTTAAGTATTATGGATAAGTTTTCTTTTGTCTCTTCCCTACGGAGATTCTGTAATTTTCCGTATTTATATCAAGCCCCGTAAGGCCCATATGGGCCGCGATAACAAAAGATTTCCAGGAATTGGTGATCGACGGATTAAAGCCTTATAAACTCATAATTTGAAAGCTACAAAGTTATAATAAAAATACACCAATAATCTTCAGTATATCAACATTCCTTTCCCCGTTATAAATTTTCTATTTTTGTTTATTATACTCATGATATCAGCTTCCAAAGTAAAACCAATTTATTAAAATTCAAGCATACATTCAGCATCTCCTTAGTCCTCAGTATTTACAAATTACGTTTATTTGAAACAAACGCCAATAGATCGACAGTATCATAAACTACATATTTCCCGCTTTAATTTTTTAGGACAATTTATAAAACTAAGATAATATATTATGTAAAAAAAATAGGGTTTTGGTGCAACGCAACCTCGGCAACGCGGCAAATGTATGGTCAAGGTCGTTTGCTCGGGGGACGGCCTTAATATGTTTCTAACTATAATTATTATTAACTAGATAACGCCCGCAACTCCGTTGTGCCAAAATTCGTTTATCGCGGCGGAATCGTACATTTTTACGGGATAAAAGTTATTCTATGTCCTTTCTCGGGTCTCAAAGTATCCCCACACCAAATTTTATCAAAATCGGTTCAGCGGTTTGGGCAGACAGACAGACAGACAGACAGACAGACACACTTTCGCATTTATAATATTATTATTAATTATTAAATTGTTAATATTAATTATTATTAATCTCCAAGTAGTATTATAATGTTAATGTTGTAGTCTGGAAGACTGGAGAAACAGCCTCCAGCGCTGCCCTTATATATTTGTTTACCATTAAAACTTTACATAATATTGAGCTTAAATAAACTTTATAACGTTCAAAGTCATAAGTTCAGTCGGTTAAACAACTTACTCATTAATAACTTCAAATAATAATGTAAATAATAAAAAAAAAATCTGACTAAATATACCCCAAATTTTCCAATAGTGCTCGACCTGAATGATGGTGAACTATGTCTAAGAAGCTCAATTATAATATATCACTTATCAGTTTTCAAGCAAAAAGTCGACGAGGTCTAAATCGGCCCATCCGTTTGAATGCTACAATGCCACGGACACGCGCACGCTGGGAGTGCCGACAGTACTGAACGCAAAACAGCAGATGTAGCCATACAATATTTGCACTGAGCGGTTATAGAAAGGGACAGGATATTCTTATACATATTATGTAATTGATTGTACTGTCGATTCTTGGTGGAAATTCATTTTATGCACAAATGAAACACAATATTACTTGCACTTTTTCCACTATATTCATAAATTACAATTTAAATACTATAACCTTCAAAACTACCGACGTTAAGGACGTTCCGGCCGGAGATTCCGTAATTGACCGTATTTAAAACCTTATTAAGTTATAATAAAAATAAGGCAGTAATCTTCAGTATATCAACATTCCTTTCGCCGTTTTAAATTTTCTATTTTTGTTTATTATACTCATGATATCAGCTTCCAAAGTAATACCAATTTGTTAAAATTTGAGCATACATTCAGCATCTCCTTAGCGTTTACAAATTACTTTTATTTGAAACTCACGCCAATAGATCGACAATATCATAAACTACATATTCGCCGTTTTAAATATTTTTAGGACAATTTTGAACTTAGATAAGTAAAAATAATAGGGTTTTGGCGCGATCTCGGCAACGCGGCAAATGTATGGCCAAGGTCGTTTGCTCGGGGGACGGCCTTAAGTAGATACACCTAATGGTGATTATTTCGAAACCGGTCGTGTTTGAAGTCTTTAAATTGTAATTTATGAATATAGTGGAAAAAGTGCAAGAAATATTGTGTTTCATTTGTGTATACTGTATATTCCTATACAGTATACACTATACAGTATAATACAGTATATGACTCCTCGCCTTCGCCGCGCCGACGGTACTTACCACGGCACTTTGTCTTACGAATTTTCGTTCAGATCACGTGAACCGAATCCCAACTTAGTATTTCAAATTACAAAGACCATTATCAAAAATCAAAGATCTCTAAATGGTAAAAATAGATGGTCTTGTACGTCCATGCAGTCTTTCAAACTCAAATCCGACAAGTTTAAGTTGTAAAACTTGAAAAACACAACCCTCCTATGACAGTGGGGTAATTTAAATGACATTGTAATATCCAGGTGCGTATGTGTAATGTTGCGAGTAGATCAGATACCGCTAATGTCGGGGGAGAATGGAGATACGAGTGATAATTGGTACGGTGGAGGTGGGGTCCTTACTGATATTATAAATGTGTTTGTCTGTCTGTTAGCTCTTCGTGGTTAAACGGCTGGACCGATTAAAATGGGAATGGATTCAGAGATGGGAAATGACATCGGATAGTTTGTGTTGCAGATTGTGCGGTCCCGTGCAATAAATTATTACAGTTTCGTTATGGTTACGATGCATCGGTAGGATCAAACTACAAAATCCATACTTCCATACTAATATTATAAATGCGAAGTGTGTCTGTCTGTCTGTTACCTCTTCACGCTTGAACCGCTGAACCGATTTTGCTGAAATTTGGCATGGAGATACCTTGAGTCCTGGAAAAGGACATAGGATAGTTTTTATCCCGGAAAAATGTACGGTTCCCGCGCGATAAACTAATTTTGGCGCAGCGGAGTTGCGGGCGTCCTCTAGTAGGTGCTTCATAAAATGTCAAACTGAATTTGAACGATCATCAGGAGTTTTGGCGGGCATGTAAAAGAGTGCTGTTGTGTTTTTATATTATTTTCCTAAAATTGTGTTAGCTGGGTTTTTAATGTGTAATATTGGTAGAATATTAACCATTACATATTCGTGTTCATGCACAAGTGTAGGAAAGTGATGTAATATCCAGAAACGTACTATTTTGTGTTCCCTCCAAAACTCCATCGAAAGTTTCAGTAAAGCGTCTACCACTTTACTGAATCGACCGACTTGACTCCTTGACTGTATTGACTTTTACTTAGACTTTGACTAGACTTTAGACCTGACGATACATGAAAACGATGATGAAAATTATAATAGGAGGAATATGGTTTTCCCGCCATATTCCTTACCTTTTTACCTTGTCTGTGGCACAACATACACATCCTTTGTGTCAAGTTGCCAAAAAAGAAGAAAAAGAAGAAAGATCATCAAACGTTCTGATTAGTCAAGACTCTGAAAAATATGTCTTGATTGAGAGTGGATCGAAGTGACATTAATGTTAGATTATTATTGTAGAATCAGGGTTAAATAAAGATAGTGAAATAGGCCTTAGTACTTGATATTACTTCAAAATTGAAAACAAATCATTCAAATTAAAATGACTCAACAAATCTTTACAAACCGTCAATAATTATCTTAAGTAAAGCGCCATTTATAGCTAACAATGATACAAAAAGTAAATAAAAACATTTGGATACATCTCAAAATGAATTTGAACCTTATGTTCTCGTTGTAGGGTTTAAATTACTGTGTAAAGTGTTCACAAAGAGGAGCGAAAGCCCGGCTTACAGCGTTTTTCGCATTTAAAATGTTAAATAACTCGTGAACCTGGTTTACTAGGTGCTTATGTGAAGAAAAAGAGAGATTTTATGAGAAAAAAGAGATATTTTATGAGAGAAACGAGCGGGCGCCTGATTGTGAGAGAATTTTCACATCTCTTTGATAAAACGGCGATGCTAGCGGGCTTAGCACGAGCACAATAAAAACACTGACAGATTTCAGGGACAAAGTGACAGATTTTATTCGTCAATCTGTTTAGCTTTGTCCACACTGGGCCTTTTTTTGTTCATCAAGGGCATGCGTTATAGCGCAGTGAACAGCGAACGTGAGGCATGCCCGTGACGCGCGTTGAAATCGTAGCGCTCGCTATGACACTTTCTTTTTAACGCGGGTGGATTTTGACGCATTCAATATTGAATATGCCAAACGAAAGTTGAATAAAAAGAAGATGACGAAAATTGAAGATGAAATTGCATATGTGGACATAGCTTTTAATCTGCAGGAATAAGAATAGGATACCTTTTTACATTGTGCTGCGCTCAGCATAATTATAAGGGCAGCGATTGTATTGGATATTAACCACTTAAGGCCGTCCCCCGAGCAAACGACCTTGGCCATACATTTGCCGCGTTGCCGAGATCGCGCCAAAACCCTATTATTTTTACTTATCTTAGTTCAAAATTGTCCTAAAAAAAATTTAAAACGGCGATTATGTAGTTTATGATATTGTCGATGTATTGGCGTGAGTTTCAAATAAAAGTAATTTGTAAATCCTAAGGAGATGCTGAATGTATGCTTGAATTTTAACAAATTGGTATTACTTTGGAATCTGATATCATGAGTTTATGAAACAAAAATAGAAAATTTAAAACGACAAAAGGAATGTTGATATACTGAAGATTATTGCTGTATTTTTATTATAGCTTTGTAGCTTTCAGATTATGAGTTTATAAGGTTTTAAATACGGTCAATTACGGAATCTCCGGACGGAACGCCCTTAAATCGCAAAAAAGCGCGAATTTGCTTAGCTCCGTTGGAAAAGCGGTGATTGACGAAAACAGTCATTCTTTCAAATACGTGGAATCGAATCCACGTTCTCCGAGAGCCAAGTACCACATCACTGGACCGGGTGTCTATTTCAATTTGATTTAACTGAACAGAAATTGGTGTGAGCTCATCAATCATCAGCTAATAACAGCATTTTCCAGTCCAAAACTCACACAAAGTCAAGGTCAGACTGAAGACAGATTGAAGATATATCGCGATTCACCCTCGACCTCATAATTAGATTCTTTTGACGCCGCACTAATCACACAAAATAAATCAAAACAAGCCCAGCGAAGAAATTGACTCAAACTGTTGAAAACTGCAAAACGTCGCCCCGGGGGAAAACCGACTCTATCACCGCGAAATACAGTTTAAATTTGACAGACAATATTGGGTTTTGATTCTGCTGAACCGAACTAGACTTTATACTGTTGGAATAAGGGTGAAATTCGCGTGTTTGGAGAATATTGCCTGAATCCTGAAGGAGGCATAGGGGGTGCATTTGAATATAAAACTCCTGAAACGTATTGCGATGAATTGAAGATTACATTAAATGAGCTAGGTATAGACTAGATTTATCTGCCTAGATGAAACCCAGGGCATTCGTCTAGGATTCTAGGCGGTTAAGAAGAGAGAAGTGGGTCTTCAATGCAATGGGTACTTAGATCATTCACTTCTACGTTATTTAATGACCTTTAAAGTTTCTCAGGCGTTTTTAGGCTTCCGTACCCAAAGGGTAAAAACGGGACCCTATTCCTGAGACTTCGATGTCTGTCCGTCTGTCTCCAGGCTGTAACTCAAGAACGGTGATAGCTAGAGAGTTGAAATTTTCACAGATTATGTATTTCTGTTGCCGCTATAACAACAAATACTAAAAACAAAATAAATTAAATATTTAAGGCGGGCTTCCATACAAAAAACGCATTTTTTGGCCTATTTTTGCTCTATAACGGTACGGAACCCCTCGTGCGCGAGTCCGACTCGCACTTGGCCGATTATTTAACTTAAATAAACCATAATTATTATAATTTGCATCAAACGTTTTTGTCGATTTTTGATCTCCCCCCTTTTTTATCGGGTTTTGGCCCACCTGCTATATCTCTGTATCCAACCACGAAAACCCTTTGATATGATCTCAGGGAGCCCGAGGGACATGCTAAAGCTGTCTTGGGACTCGCAATGAAATTATTAATCACAAGATAATAGGAGTAGGAAGTAGGGAATAAGATTGATCTCCCACGTCCAATGTCACGTGAATTTTATCAAAAATTTATGGAAAGACTAGGTGGCGCCCGCAACTCCGTTGCGCCAAAACTCGTATACCGCGGCGGAACCGTACATTTTTCGGGATAAAAGTATCCTATGTCCTTTCCGGGGACTCAAAGTACCTCTGTACCAAATTTCAGCCCAATCGGTTCAGCCGTTTAGGCGTGAACAGGTAACAGACAGACAGACAGACAGACACATTTTCGCATTTATAATATTATAGTATGGATAGTTTATAGTAAATAGTATAATATATAATATGGATTTCGTTACTTTCTTTAGAGACAATACTCGTAATAATATTCAGTGTGATTTGACCTGAGTAGATTGTTTTTCACTTTTTATGGTTACGGTGTTTGGGTAACAACTTACAAGTAACTAGTTGCCTTGTTAAGACCTACGGGTTACGTAGTATGGGTTACGGGGTGCGGGTTGCGGGATACGGCATATAGATTACGGGTTACAACGTACGACGGGGTAGACTCAGCCCCTAGGCTGATCGGCCTACTTGATGGGCTTAAGTGGATTGAACTAGTGATCACAGATTACAGATTACCGGCCGCCGCCCCCGAGGTTAAAGGCTTGTTGTTAGTGTAAAACAATGTTGTGTATTGAAGATATTGATTAAACAGTTGGCGGATATCTATTTTTTTTTTATTTTTACCATTTATTTCAGGCATCTAGGCCCATAATACATATATACCTTACAGACTAACATACATTTTATTATTATATATTTAAAACTACACTTTATCACATGTTGACGGCGACGTGACTCGAATTTATTAATTTAATTATTATCTATGTTATCTAGCTTACGTTGTTGATTTGAGTCTTGACGCTACAAAAATGTAAATACGTAAAGTAACCGTAAAGGGTACTCTATTATAATTTATATTATGTATACATATAGCATCCATTCAATGTGTGTGAACCCAGTGAACAAAAGGGAGCTGGGTTTTACCCCTAAAATGCAAAACGCGCAAGACGATGACCATAATGTTGTCACTTTGCAAGTAGAGGAAAATCGGAGGTTGAAGGCGGCTAATGTAGTTGATTTTTGCCTCCTTTGACTGCATTACAGTATTACGACTATATATATGTACTAGCTGTCCCGGCAAACGTTTCTTTGCCATATTAAGTATATAAAGTATTTTTTTTAAATTTGGTCGAAGCGCTAACTGTCGGACAGACTAAAATCAAAATCCGAATTCGAATATTATTTAAAATTTGACACTGCGATGGCAGCCGACTGTCGGATCCAATGTAAAACATTCCAAAATCAACAACTACTAATAAATTAAAAATTAATTAAAAAAACATTGTCCAGCGGACAAAATTGTGAATCTAAACCATTCCCAGATCCCCTTGAACACACACAAAAAATTTCATCAAAATTGGTCTAGTCGTTTAGGAGGAGTTCAGTCACATACACACGCACACAAGAAATATATATATTAAGATAAGTAGCTCGCAAACGATCAAACATCAAACACGTCAAACATGTAGTTTGTTTGACAAAATACGTGTTTGACATGTTTGAAGAAAATTTGGATTACGTAGCTGTCGGGTCCTATCTTTATGGTAGATTGAATAAAAGAGGTAAACGATAGAACTCCGATATATTATCTTCTTGCGGGCTACTTAAACACACTAAGCCGAAGTTACGCGGCGTAAATTACGTCCGCAATGTCAAACGCATACAAAATACGGACGGAACGCGACGGAATAGTGTGTCGTCGGCAATTTAAAATACATTTCGGGCGTAATCATGCGGAATATTTACGCCGGCGTGACTTCGGCCTAGTGTGTTAAGTGTTTAGACAGTAATCCATACCACGAGACTACTCATATTGACATTAGACATACCTAATAACAAGAAAGTTTTATCTTTTCATGAATAAGACCACAGCTTAGTTACAAGTGCGGCGGAACAAACGCCTAAACGCATCCGAATTCCCGACGACATACGACAACACACGAAGTGTCATCGGGTGTGAAGGTATAGGGTTGCCACTTAGGCACTTACTAGGCATTGTTAATAAAAATAGGTTTTTAACCGATTTTTCAAGGCGTTGGTTATTTTATACTAGATGTTGCCTACATCTTCAGGTTTTGGAATACCGAAATCCGTTTATAGAGTGGGAACGGTACATTTTACAAAATAAAACTATATGTCCTCTCCCGAGACCTACAGAATGTCCATAATGCCAATAATATAATAAATTGACTGTTCATTTGACATTTTAGTATGGTTAAATTTTTATAGTTACATTAAGTCGGTGCAACCCACCCTAACAATTGAAGTCGATTTTGGATAACTATATCGTCTCTGATTAATTACATACTAATGTAATTAATCAGAGACGAATTATAAGCTCCTCTACAGCAGTCTACACAACCGCAATCACCTGTTCATCGCATACGTGGATGAATGATAATAATTTGATTTGTAACTTTTCTAATTTACAAAATTTCCATGTAGTGGCAACCCTGGCTGCACTTCACATCGCCACGTAACATTCAACTCGATATTACATTTTTGCATTTGAATTTCCGACAATTTTCAACTTTTAAGATGCGCTCTCCCCATGTTAGAAATCTATTCATATGAGACTTTTTGCGACTGTCAGTAAGTTTCTAATATAGAACTTGAGAAGGAAGTTAGTATTTATAACTAACTTTCAAAAAGGAGGTTCTATATTAACATAATATTACTCCAAACTTATGAAGAGATTTTAAACAGCCGCGTTTGGATACATTTAATTTTGATTAAACTTAAATTTAATGATGATTAATTTTTACCGATAAAGTATGGAGCTTATGTCAAAATCTTCATTTAAATAGAGATAAACTACGATAACATGGCGCGCCCCTCCAAATGACTGTTTCAATGTGTGTAGTCACATCCTTATGAAAGAGTTTGTATGTAGTAAGTATTCAACCAATCAACCAGTACTCGTAATATTTCACTTAATGTCACATATTACCAAGATTTGTTGGTCAACTAATCATAACTAGCCGACCGCGATCGCGCAAGACAACGCACTTCAAACGTTTTGAATTTTGGAGGGGCGCGCCATGTTATCGTAGTTGATCTCTACAATCTAATTAAGCGTCTTTGAGTGCAGCAGTTAGAAGTTTAATATCGAAATACTTTGATTCCCGGAAAAGGAAATATTATCTACACATTTAAATTTTATGAAAATATATGAATTGTTCTGTCAGTTGCCACTTAAAGCTCTAATGCCCGGGACACACGAGGCTAGTTTTTCAAGCTAGGATAGCAAGCTAGTGTTAGTAAGCTAGCAAGCTAGTACTTCTGGGTTCGTGTAGACAAAACTATCTTCATTTGTAAGCTAGTAAGCTCATGCTCCAAGCTAGGTCAGCATGCCTGGACAGTTTGGTAAAAAACTAGCTTGCTATCCTAGCTTGAAAAACTAGCCTCGTGTATCCCGGGCATAATGAAAAAACCGATTGAGATGAAACTTGGTATAGAGGTACGTTAAGAGAAGTGAAAGGACATAAGACAGTTTTTGAAGAAGAAAAAAGTACGGTTTCTGCGCAATAAACACATTTAGGCCGAAGTTGCGGGCGTCATTTTGTGGTAACATTTGTTACCTTTTACGAAAAAAGTAAAAACTACTGATTTCGATGAAATGTTATGTCATATAGTATTTATAATAGTAAGTAATAAGATCAAAACCAACACCTAGGCTGTTTTTTACCCCGAAAAATACAAAGTTTCCGTAGTAACGGGGGTGGAGCCGCGGGCAAAGTAATATTTATTTTTGGAAGACAATTTGGGGAGTTTTTTCCCTTATTTAAGAACGTAATATAAATTAATAAGGAATCTCTTTAAAATACAAAACAATATTCTTTTCATCAAAGGTTCACTTAACGTTACAATGTCGTAAAAGGTTTATATAATATTGTTATATTATATTCCCTTTAAATAATTTATATATTTTAAGAACGAAGATAAAACACGGGAAAGTCACCAAACATAATATTATTTTGTTGTAAATTATTGTTCATAAATCATAATACTTTAGAGTAGGGGTCACCACTCACCAAATAGTTTCGCTCGGGGTCCATTTTAAGAAATGAAATGACCTTCGCGGTCCAGAATTACGGAAATCTTATATATATAAAAGAAAGTTGTGTTAGTTACACTACTTATAACTCAAGAACGGATGAACCGATTTGGCTGAAAATTGGTGGAGAGGTAGCTTTGAACCAGGAATAGGACATAGGATATATTTTGTCCCGGAAAAATGTACGGTTACTGCACAATATACTTTTATGATTTGCGCGTAAACTATTCAATCGATTTTGATGAATTTTGGAATGGAGATACTTTGAGTCTCGGGAAAGGACAAGTGATACTTTTTGTCCCGGAAAATGTACGGTTTCCGCACAATAAACTTTTATGATTTTCGCTTAAACTATTTAATCTATTTTGATGAAATTTGGCATGGAGATACCAATTTTAATTTATTGTTTTCTTAAACCAATTCGAATTAAATACTCATCGTTAAGACAGGACAACGTCTGTCGGGTCAGCTAGTTACAATTAAAAGGTATAATATTTTATTTAAGTACATAAAAAGTGACAATTTTTGTTGCTTGTTTGGAGTGGAATTGGTGCAAGCTATTGACATTAAATTCTGGAGATGTTAATCAGTATCGAGACCGAAATTTGTTTTTAACGATGTTCAATTTATTCATTTTCTTCATTTTCTAAGATGAACTTAGAAAATGCTTTGTCCGCACACAGTGGGTCGGCGATCCGGATACGGACCGCGGTCCGCCATTTGGTGACCCTTGCTTTAGGGTAAGTACCTATAATTGTGTGTGTATGTGTCCCCCTTGGGTCACTGTAAAAGTAACAGCGCTGAAAGAGTTACATTTTCTTCAAGTTTTATATCTAGACACATTCATGACGTTAAAGCATTTTTAAATAGTCTTGCACTATTTCCATTGCCGTTTCATTCGTACTGCCATAACAAAACAACATCTGCCGGATCAGCTAGATACGTCTTTGTATGGAAATATGTCTTTCGAGCTTATATCTGTTGTGTTCATCACGTTATCAGTTCTCGCTGATGGAGGGATTCACAATTCTGCCCACAAAGACTTATACGTTGTGTTATAACGTATAATACGTGATTATTTTCTTTTGAACGATTATCTGCTGTACCGGGGTGGTCACGAGTGCGTGGAAATTGGGTGAACGATAACATTGTCTGATGAAATCCATACTAATAATGCGAAAGTGTGTCTGTCTGTATGTCTGTCTGTCTGTCTGTCTGTTACCTCTTCACGCCCAAACCGCTGAACCGATTTTGTTGAAATTTGGTATGGAGTTACTTTGAATCCCGGAAAATATACTTTTTTTATCCAGGAACAGTTTACGGTTCGTCGGTAAACGAATTTTGGCGCAACGAAATTGCGCGCGTCATCTAATATAAATGACTAAATTCCTACTTCCATATCCATAATAGTATTATAAATGCGAAAGTGTGTCTGTCTGTCTGTCTGTCTGTTACCTCATCACGCTCAAACCACTGGACCGATTTTGCTGAAATTTGGCATGGAGATACTTTGAGTCCCGGGAAAGGACATAGGATACTTTTTATCCCGGAAAAATGTACGGTTCCCGCGCGATAAACGAATTTTGGCGCAACGAAGTTGCGGGCGTCATCTAGTAATAATATAAATAGGAAAGTGGTTTTCTATCTGTTACCTAGGATAGTTTTTGTAGCGGAAAAATGTACGGTTTCTCCGCGACAAACGATAATTTCATTTGTAAACCAATTTTCATAGTTTTTGTTACAAAGATGCACTTCAAAGGAAATATTGTTTAAATACTTTTTTACATTCTCACAGGCCTCTAATAGAAAACAAGCAATGAAACAGCAAAAAAAAATCCACAGCCGAACATATAACCTCCTCGTTTTTTGGAAGTTTGTTAAAAATGGAAATGGACGTTAGCGACAAAATTGTTTTTGTCGCGTAATTTAAAAACCATAAATAGATTTCATATAAGCTATAGGTAAATTAAAGTGTATGCTTGAACCAATCTATGTACAAAGGAAACATAAATCATTATCCTCTGTTGGCAAAATAGGAATCCCTTTTTTTACAGAGGTCTTTTTGATTGATAATTCTGTGTTAGAAAAGTTGACCAATCGTGTTATGCTATGGGTAATTCAAAGACAACGATATGATGAATACTGACAATGAACTTTAATTTCTTAGCTTTAGTCATTGGCCATTGCTGAGAAAAATCGATATTGCTACAGCCAAAATATTATCAAGGCGTCGCCTTAAAGCTGATGTGAATAAATTTTTTTAAATCATAATCTGTTACTTAAGTAAAACGTTAATTTTGTAGAAAACTTTACACCCACTTGGTTCTAAATTAGTATCTGATCGAATATTCATTTTTGTGAGAAGCCGAAGCCGATTGATATTTGAAATGAATAAATCGATATTAATATTATAAAAACGAAAGTGTCGACTGTCTGTCTGTCTGTTACCTCTTAACGCCCAAACCGCTGAACCCATTCTCGAACATAATAAAACGTAGCAGTTCGTTTATTTTAACATTTATTATTTTGGTTTCTACCAAATGAACCTTCGGTCAGCCGTCGCATTTGCCCATTATTTCGGCCTTAGCTGAAGGTTCGGCCGAAGCCGAATATTTGGGCCGAAGTCGAAAGACGAAAGCCCAAACTCAGCCCTAGCCTAAGTAACGTATTAACAAACTTCAAAACTTGCAAATGACCGAATCCGCGCGACTGTATTTAATATTAAAACGGTCTTTGGTCATGAAAAATTCCCTTTGGAAGTTGCGATCTTGACTCCGATCTCTGATCCAATTTGAAGGGTCCGTTTATGAATATATAATGGCAGGTTTGGCTAATTTCGTACGAGATTCCAGTTATGTAAACTACTCCGTTTCGTTTTGATCTGTGAACAAAGTTTAGTGCTGTTTATATTCGGTATGAATATTTAATCCTATTGGATACTTGAATCATACAGAAATCTTAAGGGCGTTCCGTCCGGAGATTCCGTAATTGACCGTATTTAAAACCTTATAAACTCATAATCTGAAACCTACAAAGTTATAATAAAAATACAGCAATAATCTTCAGTATATCAACATTCCTTTCGCCGTTTTAAATTTTCTATTTTTGTTTATTATACTCATGATATCAGCTTCCAAAGTAATACCAATTTGTTCAAATTCGAGCATACATTCAGCATCTCCTCAGCATTTACAAATTACTTTTATTTGAAACTCACGCCAATAGATCGACAACATCATAAACTACATATTCGCCGTTATAATTTTTTTTTGGGACACTTTTGAACTAAGATAAGTAAAAATAATAGGGTTTTGGCGCGATCTCGGCAACTCGGCAAATGTATGGCCAAGGTCATTTGCTCGGGGGACGGCCTTAAACAACACCCTCAAGGAAATGTGCGTATGACATAGCTGACTTTTTCTCAATAGGATATAAAAAAGTTTTAGAAGTCTGTGGACAGTGCTGTGGCCTACACTATTATTATTATTGTACTTTGTTTAAGCTGTAATTCTATGTACACAGTGTAGCTGTTTACTGTTCCTTTTCTAATAAAATAAAAATATAAAATATGACTGCAATGTTTTCGCGCTAGAGGCAGTACCTGCACAAAAAGTTTTGTTCGACGTTAGACAACGTTTCTGTCAGTATGTTGACATGACGACGGATTGTTTACTGTATATGTCAGGAGCGCCCTCTGCTTGGAGCAAAGGAGCTAGCGTAATACTCCGTATCAGGAAAGATTACGAATACGATATTATTTCACATGTTAGTAAATTATTAAATACAAGATTTTAAGTTTAAAATCAGTATATTATGTAGCTGTAAAATAATAATTGTACAGATTTCGAGGGTTCACCTTGAAATCTCATTCCAATATTTTAAAGTCTTGTTAAATTTACCTGGTTACAAGAACCACTACTAATTTTAAGTTACATCGCTCTGTGTAACGATTTTCAGTCGCTTTCCTATTTCTACCGCCAATAAAAACATAATTATAGTGTAGGAGCGCGCGCCTCAGTTTGTTCGATCAACACATTTTCTGAACACCCCAGGCGGGTCTTTGAGGCGACCCTATTTAGTGGCAATAGCTTCATACAGCTTCAGTGGCTGCTGCACAGGTGTTCAGATTCTATAGAAACACTATAACAGTATGCTTGTCTTGTTTATGACATAACTAGAGGATACCCCGTACATGTGAAGAGGGATGTATTTCATTCCACCCCATTGTGTTGGGTTTTCTTAGTTAAGTTAGTTTACATTTCAAACGTGCAGCGGCCAGCGATCGAAGCGTGCAGCGCCCTAAATATACAGGGTGTAACAAAAATAATAAGTAATAATACTTTAGGGTGTGTACGTGTTCCTTGTAGGGAGTTCACCGTGAAAGTAGCAGCGCTGAAGGACGAACAATTTTTTTCACTGTTGTATGGGCAAGGGCCCGAGCGTCACGAAATTCCGTATACAAAAATGAAAAAAAATATGGTCTTTCAGCGCTGCTACTTTCACGGTGAACTCCCTACAAGGAATACGTACACACCCTAAAGTATTATCACTTATTTTTGTTACACCCAGTAGAATATATGTAGTTAGAAACTTGAAAATTAATTCTCACAGGTTTTTTGAGTTATGATATAAAAAGGATAAAGCAATCCATACTAATATTATAAATACGAAAGTGCGTGTGTCTGTCTGTATGTCTCTTACGTTTTTACGCCTAAACCACTGAACTGCTTTTGCTGGGTATAGAGATACTTTGAGTCCCGGTATATGCCATAGGATACTTTTTATCCCGGAAAAATGTACGGTTCCCGCGCGAGACACGAATTTTGGCGCAACGGAGTTGCGGACATCATCTAGTAATATTTAATTTCGTATATATCTGCGGGACCCTCTTTTGGATAGTGTAATAAACAACTATATGGCAATACTAAAAACTAATAAGCATATTTTATGTAACTTACAAGCGTGCACTAATCTGTTTCAACGCTCTGTAAAGTACCGATTGAACGTAAAATCAGGAGCAGGTTAATTGTATAATATCTGAGTTTGGGGCTATTTAATATGAGCAGCACGTCCCTGGCTCTCGGTCTATAACGCTCACATTATGCTAAATTATTACCGATATGTGCTCAGCGCACCCAGGTAGATGTAGTACACTTACTTAGGTAAATATCGAACGGTTATATCCTACTAAATGACGCCTGGAACTCCTTTGCTCCAAAATTTATTTATCGTCGGTATAATAAATATAATAAGTACCTTATGCCCTTACCCGGCACTCAAAGTATGATCTCTATAGCAAATTTCAGCAAAATCGGTTTAGCGGTTTGTGCGTGACGTGGTGACATACAAATTACAAACACCAAACCACAGTATAGCAATATTGAATAATTGCTATACTGTGACCAAACACACTTTTTAATTTATAATATTAGTATGGATTATATGCTTTATTAATACCAGTGGCGGGGCAAGACCTAAATTTTATGTGGGCAAGATATATACCTTGCGAGGCCCCCTAAAATATTATATTTGGCGAGGCTCCCTGATGGATGACGCTAAAGAACAGATTTGTTGAGAGCAATAATTTTTGATAAGTACTCAAAGTTTTATTTACTTGTGTATGAAACTTTTTATTTATGAATATTTGAGTATCACAACTCATAAAACCTTTATTTTAAACTCGTGGTCTAAAGGGCGCGCCGCGCGAGGCCCCTTGGACCACGAGGCCGTGGGCGGTCGCCCACACCTTGCGCCGCCTCCGATTAATACCCGTACATTTTCTTCCAATAAAAACTTACCCTAAGACCGAAATGGGTTCAAAACTATTTCGGCGTAAAGATATAACAGATACTTAGTTAAACAATATCCAAACTTAGCTAAAAACTGTTGCACACGTCATATCACAATACAGAAGCATTGTCAAACAAAACTTTTGTTTACTGTCTGTGCTGGTGCTGCCCTCTAGCGTGAAAACATTACAACAATAAAATATTACATATTGGATTGTAATCAATACAATATGATTAGGAGTGTACCTAATAATGTATGTGCATAAGACCACCACCCAGTAGGCCTAATATAGATAAGGCGGATCACGATAAATAATGAGTGAATTAATGAACGACTGAATTAATGAGTGAGCGAATTAATGAACGAATGAATTAATGAATGAACGGTTTATATCAATTTGGGATAATCTCAACATCCTGTATAAATCTTAATTTATTTTTCATCATCTTTTGCTTATTCATAACTAGATGCCTTAACCAGACAGAAATTCTTAATTCTTTTATAGAATAATAACTCTTACAGTTTTCCACAAAAACCCTTTGTTCTTTCCCGGAGTCAAACCATCTCTATACCGAATGTCATCAAAATTGACTAAGCGGTTATAGCGTGAGGAGCGTACAACAGACGAACATATTTACAATATAATTAGTAATAGAGCTAGACTTAGTGGGCTCATACACAATTTTTGCATATTGTTTACATGGCTCATTGTTTTTATTTGCCACCAATCTCGGTTGAGCTTTACAAAACTGTCTGTCTTCTGTCTGACTGTCTGTCACTTCACGCCTAAACCGCTGAGATACTTTGAGTCCCGGGAAAGGACATAAATTATGATACTTTTAGTTCCGCCGCGATAAACGAATTTTTGTGCAACGGAGTTGCGGCCGTTATATAGTAATATTATATTTGCTGTTGACGACCGAATGAGCGAATGATTCGAGTGAGCGGGTTCGTTCATCAATTTCATCAATTTATATTCATTATTAAAGAATTATTTTCGGTGCACGGTTTTAAATATGATTTGGTACGCTACGATCTCTTTGTTAAGGGCGTTCTGTCCGGAGATTCCGTGATTGACCGTATTTAAAACCTTATAAACTAATAATCTGAAAGCTACAAAGTTATAATAAAAATACAGCAATAATCTTCAGTATATCAACATTCCTTTTGTCGTTTTAAATTTTCTATTTTTGTTTCTTATAGTCATGATATCAGCTTCCAAAGTAATACCAATTTGTTAAAATTCAAGCATACATTCAGCATCTCCTTAGGATTTACAAATTACTTTTATTTGAAACTCACGCCAATAGATCGACAATATCATAAACTACATATTCGCCGTTTTAAATTTTTTTTAGGACAATTTTGAACTAATATAAGTAAAAATAATAGGGTTTTGGCGCGATCTCAGCAACGCGGCAAATGTATGGCCAAGGTCGTTTGCTCGGGGGACGGCCTTAAATCAGTAATTACACTTTTTGTGGCTAAAGACTGGTAACTAAGTCGAATTGCTTTAGATCAGCTATACTCAACCTGCGGCCCGCCGGGACTTTATCAGTGGCCCGCGTGATGTTAAACTATTTTGAAATGCCCACCAGCAAAATAGTACAACAACCTTCGCGTATTGCGCACATACTTGGGCATTATAAAAAATTACTCCTTCGCCCACCGCGACTGAAATCTGTGTAGGAGCTTCATTAAAAAAATAATATTTACGTAGGCATAATTAAAATCTTAGCGCAAAAAACTGAAAATATTTTTATTTCGTAATAGCGATAAATACAACAAGAGGTAATAACTCATTTTTAGGGTTCCATACCCGAATTGTGAAAACGGGACGCCACTACTAATGATCAATTCAGACCGCTATGCGACGCGTAGATACATATTTTTAAAGTATGGATTTGACAGACTTGTAAGACTTCTCAAGCAATTGAAATCTGTCAATTCAGTACAAATTTAAAAATGCATATCTACGCGTCGCGTTGCGGTCTGAATTGACCCTAAGACTTAACTGGGGTATGTTAAGTCTTAGGGTCATCAGTCAGCTTTTGGATCTCGAAGTGTACGCACGTTCGCCTCCCAACCGGTTTTTTACCAGTGCTTCCCAAACTTTGATTGAATATTCAATATGTTTACCTGCGCAAGTTGCGGCAATGACCACACGGATGGACCTTCATGCAGTATCTGCAAACTAAGGTACGACTTCTCCTGTTCCGGAATCACAGAGGCCGGCTACCGTAAGCTGGGTGAAAGGAAGAATACTTGGCGCTGTCCTAGATGTAAATCCTGCTTGTCGCCATTAGGAGCCGCTACCTCACCGCAAGCAAACCAGCTAGATAAAGTACAAGAGCAACTTAATGCTATTACACTGCAGCTGAAACCTTTTGCAACGCTCATGGATGACGTCAAGTTTATTAAAGCTGAGCTCGGCGCGCTGAGGGACTCCCAGGAAATGACTCAACATCTTCTCTCGTCCTTGTCTGAAAAAATGCATGCGCTGGAAACCAGAGTTACCTCTATTGAAAAGGTAGTTAAACAAGTGCCAATCCTGGAAGGAGAAATAGCCAAACTTCACCAAGAGCTAGAAACTCGGGATCAGTGGTCAAGAGCAAACAATATTGAAATTAGGGGAATTCCACAGAAGACCAACGAAAATCTTTTTGATATTATATTAAAAATAGCTAACCTGTGTGAACTTCCACTACAAAAAGAGGAAATCAATTATATAGCACGAGTACCCACTCGCCTTCCCAACAAAGAAAAGTCAATAGTTGTTGCCTTTCACAGCCGCTACAAAAAGGAAGAGTTGGTAGCTTTATCAAGAAAATCAGCTAGACTTAATTTGGCCAACCTAGGCTTTAATAACTCATCCGAAAAAATATTTATAAACGACCACCTAACTCAACATAACAAAACATTGTTAAACAAGGCAAAATCTGCAGCGAAGGAACACAATTTCAAGTACATATGGGTTAAACATTGCAAGATATTGGCACGGAAATCGGACAATTCACCTGTATTTTTTATAAGAAGCGTAAAGGACATTTCAAAGATAAATTAATCACAAACAAAATTTGCACTAAACCTAACAGTTTTAGATCCTAATTATGAGTCTAGATGTTTAAGGTTCCACCTCCTTCCACTTTACCACAGACGTCGAATATCTGACATCTCGACTCTATTAAATATAGCCCAATATAAAATCGACTCTCCTCTTCTCCTATCCAAAATACACCTCAAAGTCCCTTCGCGGTCCTCTAGATTATCTTCCTTTAACCCCTTGTTTACTTCTTTTTCCCATACTAACTATCGCAAAAACTCGTTTTTTGTTCGTTCACCTAACATTTTTAACGACATAAGCAAACGTACGGATCTTGATTTATTTAATTCTTCCGTAAGCGTTACAAGAAAGCTAATGACTAAACAATGGTTTGAGACTGTTTCTTAACTGTTTGTGTTGTGTTCTGAATTGGAACTTGTCAATTTGCTAGATATTTTTTCTTTTTTGATGGTATAATAATGTTATTTTTCATTGCGCACGGTTACTTTCTCGTATATTATATAAATTTAAGTACTTGTAACTACCATACTGTGAACTTACCTCTTATTAATAATTAGTAATACTTTATTGTAAGATCATAAGCTTTTGTTATTATTGAGTGTCTAACTGTGAAAACGTGTCAATAGTGTTAAGAGTTTATGTAGTATTTTAGATTGTTAATTTAAATCACTGTATGTTTTCCTAAGATAATAAAAATAAAAAAATAAAATAAAATGTCTGTCGCCAGACTGTATCTCAAGAACCGCGATAGCTAGACAGTTGCCTTTATAACAATAAACAAATTAAAATAAAATATATTTAAGGGAGCTCCCAGAAAATAATCGTAATTTTTGCCCTTTTTATAACGGCAACTGGTTTAGAGCTCCCACACAAAACTGCGAATTCGCATCGCAATAAATATCTGATATTGCGATACGAATTCGCAGTTGTGTGGGGGAGCCCTTATTTGAAATATTTACATCTAGTCAAGGTTACGGAACCCTTGTTGCATGAGTCCGACACGCACTTGGCCGGTTTTTCGTTACTAAATCCATTTCAATTCGTATCCTCATTAAAATATTATTTTTGCACGATCCACCCGCCCACCTTCTGTTATTTTTCAATTATTTGGGAACGAAGTATCTACGGTGAAACTAATTTGTGAATGGTTTTCGGCAATCGTTTTCCTATTACAGCAGTGTATGAAGCTGAAAGTTCGACAAAAATATAAAAATAAAAAACTTAAAATTACCCACTTCTATTAAATTAGGTTAAGCTACTGTACCGATTTTGACGATACATAGTTATAGAGTAGATCATGACCAGTAGAGTGAAATTCTTAGGTTCTTGTGGGATACCTACACGAGAACCTTAGATTTTGTGTACGAATGCAAATGTAGTACTTAACAATCTTTTGCTTGCCTTGGGTTAAGAACCATATTAATATTATTAACCATCTGACTTTTGCTCTCAAATGAATCTCAATTCTCCGATAATAATTCAAAACGACAATTAGTCACCAGAGTGACAGACCATCGCTCACCTCCTGCCCTTCCGTTCTGAGGTCTGTGGGAGGGCCAAACCTGGTCGAATTAATTTATACAAAACCATAGATCATGTTTTGCTGCTATGGATTGGTAATTTGCGTTGGCAAAGCACGTTTTATGGTAATTTGTTGTACTTTTATGGTCTTTATCATTATTATCAACCTTAAGACTGTAAGATTTTTAGTCCCAAAACAGCAGACAGCAGCTGCAGAGTCTATGTATTTTTCTGACAGCAAAGTCAGAAGTTTAGTAATTATTTTATTATTTGTAGTTTAGTTGTACTTATCACAAACGCTATCACAAGATAAATAGTTATTAATTTTTCTAAATTATACATCATTTGCAGATTCGTTTCTCGGCCATTCTCCGGTTTGGCATTATTTGCCTAATTACCGTAACCTTTTTTTTTCTTCGTTGATTTGACTTGGGCACATTGTTGTTCGCGCCCTTAGCGCGAAACAACAGCGGCTCGCGGACCCCTACCACCTCGCGCTGCATACACGCTGCGCGGGCGCTGCGACGGACCACTCTTCATCGGACAGACTCGACAGCTGCTAGTCACGTTTAACCATATATTGTAGACAT
Organism: Polyommatus icarus; assembly: GCA_937595015.1. Taxonomy (NCBI): domain Eukaryota; kingdom Metazoa; phylum Arthropoda; class Insecta; order Lepidoptera; family Lycaenidae; genus Polyommatus; species Polyommatus icarus. The sequence goes on from OW569340.1 coordinate 16,923,777, forward strand.
ACCATAATACATAATATTATACAGTCCGCTTTTTATTTCTGGAGGATTCCCAACGCAATCATTGTAATATTAAAGAAATGAAAGATACGTGAACATTAAAGTTAATTAAAGTTTTTTAGATAATGATACTTAAATTTATGGGTATGGTAATTAGACAAATGTAACGGTACAGCGACACAATTCTCAAAAATTAGCTTATGGCAACGTACGTAGGCCAAATTAAGTAACATAAACATAATAAATACAAAATAAAAATCTAATTTAAACATAATTTAAAACTAAAGATTACGGTAATTAGACAAGTTTGTAACCAAAACTAAGGTAATTAGATACTAACGTGCTTTATCGGGGGCACACTAACATTAACGACGTGAGACCGCTGATGGGCCGTGGCAAACACTAAGGAGAAGCGACCCATGCACTCCTTATGTGCCAAATCCTGATATTTGTGTAACAGGCAATTAGAACTTTTGATCGGACAAGCGATTATTTCATGATAACTATTTATAGGCTGGGCCTATTGAGTCGATATTTTGCAATGAGATAACCAATGTTTATAGGCGTTTTAAGCCACGAAAAGATTAAATTTAATATGTACGTTATAAAAATTACAATCATGTTTCGAGATAAAGTTGGCGTGGGACACGTTACGGTAATTAGAAAAATATGGTTTTTGAACACGACTTGAATTAATTTAGACTGAATGACTTAAATTAGAAGCCTGTGTTTAAGTTCGGAGCTAGATACTGATGCCATCTACCGTTTAAAAATATAACATTTAAGTATGTGTAAGATAATATTACACAGTATACAAGCCCGGTACACGTACATTTTGCTCTGCGGAGAATGGCCGTCCTAAATCTATTGGAATTTTGACCAGCTACAGTAACAGACTTAATATTTGAACTTTTGTTGACATTGTTTATTACATTTTTAAATGAGCTATGTAAATTGGAACAGGCAGCTCGACGCTGGGCAGCAAGTTTCTCAATTCAATGAGCATCTTAGAAAGATCGCAGTACGCGACACGCGGCAGCGATGTGACGCGATACTTCATGTCACATGTGTATTTTATGTTGCGAACCGTCGCTGCCGCATGGTGCGGCAGGTTCAATTCAGACCGCAACGCGACGCGTAGATGAATTTCTAAAATATGGATTTGACAGATTCGCAAGACGTCTCACGCAATTGAAATCTGTCAAATCCATACAAATTTATGCCGCGCCTCGCCTAGCTCGCCTCGTCACGTTGTGGTCTGAATTAACCCTAAGCGTTGCGACTCGCGTCGCTATATTCGGCCGTGACGGATAGCGTCGCGACTCGCGCCGCTGCAGCGTATAGTCGCTTAGTGCGGTCTCGCCCATGTGTAGTAAAAGTTAAGTTTTGAATGGCTCACTTAAAAATACATCCTTGTGGCCATATAAAGACCCCAACCCTGTCCTAAAGGGCTCACATAAGTGAAGTGCAGTGGACTTTGTTCCAGTGGCGACGATGGACGTCGATGCGGTGGTGGGGCGGCGCGCGACGCTGCCGTGCGACATCGAGCCGCACACGCACGACGACCGCGTCTACATGGTGCTGTGGTTCCGCCACGCGGGGGGCAAGCCGCTGTACAGGTGAGTGAATGTGGCTGTCCAGGTGGCCAGTAAGCCGCTATACAGGTATTGTACTCACCTAATGGCCCGTTTATATTGAACCGAAGTGGACAGGGAAGTGGGCAGCGCGAGAATGTATTATTAGTCACGCGCTGCCACACGTCATGCCGCTGCCGCTGCCCGACGCGGCAAGAGGGCTGAGTGTAAACCCGGAATACTGCGGCAGTAACGACGCTCGCTCGCGTCGTTACTGCCGCAGTATTCCGGGTAGTATTGCCGGCAGCGCGAGGAGCAGCGGCAGCGGCTGAATGTAAACGTCGATTATGATAGTCTTAAGGCAGATGAGAAACAGGATATAGCAAAAATCACAACAAATACAGAGCCCCTAACCGACACGTTTTCTGTATCGCTTCTTTATAGCATCACCGAACGAAATGTAGGGAATGGGCATTGTCCAAAAAAAATTACATGTACTTTTTATATTTTTTTTCGTTAAAATAGGGTATTTTAAGAATATAAATTAAATAATTTTGAAATTCATTGGCTAGTTTTTTAAAAATATTTTTTTTAAGTTCATCATCGGCGGCCAATTGACCTCTGTAGTATGTTTTTTTTTCCTTTCAATCTTATTTATAATGGCTGGTTCGTCAAATGCAAGTTCTCATTATGTGAAAGCTGATACGAGAAGCTTACTAAAAGTTCGAAACGTAATGTTGGTCGAATTTATTGCTAATTTAACGCCATTGAAGGTCAAACTAAGGTCAAACATATTTGTTCAAAAATATAAGTAACTGATGGGTATTTTTTTCGTTTATATACAGAAATACGATCACTGACCTTATTCCTCGAAATGTTTTTGTAATAAGCAAAATTTAAAAAAATGGACAATCCCCATTGACATGACTAGAGTCGAAATATTATGTCCACTACATGTTGTCGAATTATTCTAATGTCAATTTTATACATTTTGATCCAAAGAAAATGTGCTGGCTGGAGGGGCTCAGATGAGTTCCAAACTGTAGCAAACTAAACGGCGCTCCAAATCGCGCTATCAAAGTTACTGAGATCGTTACAATACCTAACAGTTGTGTATATCTTCCGGTGTTTCCACAATTTCGCAATAATTATTTATTTTAGAAGTAGATTACATACTAATTATTATCTGCAAGCATAGTCAAAGTGCCGAACCTGTTATCTTATCTTTGAAAAATAAGCTGACAGACCAATTAGGTCGCTATATAAGTGTACCACATTTTTACTTGTGTTTCTGATATCTATGTTACTTAAGCTTCAAACCACATCAGTCTGGCCCCGTGCTAAGTACCTGAAGGACTTGTGTTACGGGTACCAGACAACGGAAATATATTTAACACTTTTATACTATACATGTATTTAAGATTTTTTATTATATTATATCTAATATCATACACATATTTAATACACATCCATGATCCAGGAACATTGAAAAACTTTTTGTTCCGTCGGCGGGATTCGAACCCGCGACCTCCGGCTGGAGCTGCCACACACTCTTAACCATTGAGCCACAAGGACGTCAACCCCGAACCGGTGGTAGGCCTCATGTTGACGTTCTAAAAATGTTAACTTTGTTAACCTACTTTAGAAATATATATTTTTTTAATCTTATCTAATATAATATATAAATCTCCTGTCACGATGTTTGTCCGCGATGGATTCGTAAAGTACTTAACCGATTTTAATGTTCTTTTTTAAATGTGTGCTTTTTTCCAACTTGAGAGATAGGATAGCTTAGATCTTTAATTAATATAGTCGCAATTTTATTTTATTGCAAATTATTTGTCTATAAAGAGCGACCATTGTTTATGCGACGCGGGTCACGACTCACGGCTATCCCGTGGACTGGATGGACGTTGCCATGGTGACATACTTATTTAGTCACTAATTCATCAAAATAATACGGGCGATATACTTTATATAATATGGCAAAGAAACGTTTGCCGGGACAGCTTGTTAGGACATTAGGGATTTTTATTTTATTAAAAACATAGATAAACCACTTTAAAAACTTAACAACTTTTTATAAATCCACCACTCTAGACAAAGTATGCGGTAACTTGTTTTAGCCGATGAGTCGTAAATAGCCGCTAACGAGTCGCGCTTCCGCCGCGGAAACACGCCGTAGACAAAAGCTAATAACATTCGTTTGATCACTGTTTATTGGGTTAGCCGTCTGATTTATTAACATTAATATTATTGTGAGTGTATGTCTGTTACTTTGCACGATTAAAGCATTTCGGATGAAGTTTGGTATCCAAAGAGTCTTTTGAGGGAAAACTTTGATTCTTGAAAATTTTGATAATGAAATTAAGTATCTATGTAGATTGTAGATACCTATTTAAGTACCTACTTAGAGTACCGAAAAATGGCAAAGGATAGCTTTTAGTACGAAAAATGTACGGTTACGACGCGATAAACTTCTTTGGAATTAAAAACAGTATTTGAAAAATACAAATAATTATGTATTTATGATTCAATTTAATTTTGTATCTATTTACCACGACATTAACCGTGTAGGCTCAAGGTCAAAGGTCAATCACATTGACCTGCCAGTTTTGTGTGATTGGACTGTTTGTGTGGAGTGAGTGAAACATCAAAGTTAAGTTTTTTGCCGTTTCTGTGTATTGGGGGAACGGTTCGTGAGTAAACAGTCAATAAACTGTCTGTTTACTGTTTTAAGGGGTCAGTAATCTAGCCATACGTTTAATTAACGAAATTCATTAAAATCGGTTCTTTGGTTTTGCGTCAAGAGGTTACACACACCAATAAGTAAGTAAACAAAAGTTATAATAAATTAGAAAACCATTGAAGTTCGTATAAATTATATTGTTGGTCTTCCCTTGACTTTCACAAATATTTCAACACTAAATTTAACAAAATCGGTTTAGCCGTTCTTGAGTTTTAGCGATTTTTATTTTTAAAGATGCATCTTGGTTGTCGTAGTATAGTTTGTTTATCTGTTTGTTTACTGCTTTAAATTCTAGAAAGGGTAGAACGATTTTTATGGAACCTTTACTGGTAGATGGCACTTTCGAATTTGAAATTATTTAAAAGATACGGAATATAGACATTTTTTATCTTTTTCAATTACTATTTAGACTAGAGAATGCAATACCGGGATACCGGGATCCCGAAATACCGAGATGCATTATGCGGGACTAATCCCGGTCGAAAATTTTGCGGGATCCCGCGGGACCGGCGGGATTACAAAGAAATGTGATTCATATGCGTAACTTTGCGCGCGGGGTGCGTGTACTGGCTACAGGCAGCCAGCTTAACAATTTAGCTTCAATTCACCTATAATTCACTTTAAATGACAATTGAACTAACCAGCGTGGATGCTGAGCGAGCATTTCCAGCTGAAGAATCTTTGGGAAGGACTTTTACCTATATTTCGAAGAAATTTTCGATAAAAGATGGACATAAAATAAGCGATTTTTTTAGTTTTTCCTAACAGTTTTATTAGTTTTTCTTTCATTTTTTATAAAGTCTGAAGTATGGAGGTGTTAATAATTAAACCCTTGAAAAAAGTGTCCGACAAAGTTTGTTTTGTTTGAGATTCTAAGGGCCTGTTTCACCGCTTCCTGATAAGGCTATCCACCACTTAATTTGACAGATGGAGTATGGAAAATCTGTCAAATAACCCTATCGGGCACCTTATCAGGAAGCGGTGAAACAGGCCATAAGAATAAAACGGTGTCTATTAAGTAAAGTCATTATAAAGATTTATTTTAAGTTTAAATCCACCCAGCGGGATCCCGCAAATACCGGGATCCAGCGGGATCGTAATGGTTGAATCCCGCAAATACCGGGATTGAAATTCTCTTGCGGGATTGCATACCCTAATTTAGACCCTTCACTAGATGGTTCTGTTATAGTAATTAATAATTATATTATAATAATCCATAGTAATGAACAATACTAATTGAAGACTGTAGGTATACTCGTAGTACGTTCATCAAGTACTCGTATGCACTGTGTAGTGTATAGGAATAATTAAGACCTCAAAATCAATAAGGTAGCTAACCGAATGTTATATCAATAATTGATGTCAGCTAAGAGGCGGGCGGTGTAGGACGTGACAGACGGACAGACAGACAGACAGACACTAACGATGACTGATCCTCATTACCGCGGCTTGATAACTGATATTCGAATGTCGTGTTGCTTGTTTAGTGGGAGTCAGCTGTTTTTGGCTTTAACCGACTGATTGTTAAGGGTTAGGGGTTTAAAGTGCGTTGGTGTAAATGTTTTTGCTCCATGTCATTTAAAAGCCACATGAACTTGTAGTTCTGTAACTTTTGAGAAGATTTTTTCGTAAACTTCACGTATCTATTAAAATAGAATAGTAAATAGAACGATAATTACTGTCATATATTGGACCATTCAAATACGCCTCTAGGTACCTATTTATAAAATACTCTTTACTATAATCAAATTAATGAGGCACATCATTTCATGCAAATTTTGTAGCTATTATAATGTTTTGTGCCTCGATTCGCCCATTGGCCTTAGTTACTGTACGGGCAAAGAAAATAGTTGTTTCCAAGTGACATTCGGGAAGAGCGAGTGCTGTACAATGTTGTATGTAGCGGCCACAGTCGCCGAAACATTTACAGCTTCAAGTATATCCTGAATCCTTATATTCATATCGTCGGCTAACTAATTTGCTCCAGTGCTTAGCGCTAAGCGGTCTGAGCTAGCATCGATCGTCAAGCGCAAATTTCATACTTAATTATTCAAGCTAAGCCCTAAGCTACAGCTTGTTTCAAACGAGCAGCCACGTCGACTGATGGTGCGCTATACTTGAGGAGTTAGACAACTTACAATAGCTAATTTCGACATCGAGGTAAAAATAATTTAAAATAACGCGTCGATAAGTACTCGTAACATGGCGCTTGCGAATTTTATGCCAAATGCGTACATGAAACTTGTGTAAGTAGCCAGGTATTTCAAGCCTTTGATTCTTTTAGGATCTCAGAGTTCCCTTCACTTTAATTGTCGATAATTTATATAGCTTTTCGAGAGGTTACATATATTAAACCTCTCGAAAAGCTGTGAAAGACATAATATATATAAAAGATATATGGTTTTTATCATGGAAGAATTCACGGTCCCCGTGCGATAAATAAATTGCTTATACATAATATTATTAATATTTCAAAAGCCGCATTTATTGAAATTTCTGCTTTAAGTATAATTTACACAGAGCCAGTACTGGCTGCCAATAAGACTGGCAGCCAGTATTGGCTTGTCATATGCCGCGTGTGAACAGTTTTTTAAGCCAGGCCAAACTGTTCACACGCGGCATATGCCAAGCCAATACTGGCTGCCAGTCTTATTGGCAGCCAGTACTGGCTCTGTGTAAATTATACGTTATGTATTATTTTTTGACGTAAAATTGAATGACACAATCAATTATCCACTTTAACATACTTTTAATTAAAACGTTACGTTACGTTTTAATAAGCTATTAATTTTTGTATTTTAAATATCAGTGCAAAATTAACGAAATTATTTTCATTACGTCGAAAAGGGCCGTTGTGAAATACTTGACTGATGGAAAAATATAGGCCACTAGACGATGCCCGCAACTCCGTTGCGACTTGCGCCTAAACTCATTTATCGCGCGGGAACCGTACATTTTTCCGGAATTAAAAGTAATCTATGTCCTTTCCCGCGACTCAAAGTATCTCCTTGCCAAATTTCAGTAAAATCGGTTCAGCGCTTTGGGCGTGAAGAGGCAACAGACAGACAGACAGACACACTTTAGCATTTATAATATTAGTATGGAAGTATGGATATTGTTTCAAATTATACAAACATAATATTATTAACCCGCCTGAAAACTTAGCACCTCCGTTGTCCAGTAGTTAAGAGTGTACTGTAACCCTTTTCTCGGTGCAATACATTATTATTTTCGCGTTAGAAGAGAGAGTAGTCCTGTATACTGTGAACGCAAATTAAAATATAATTCTAATATTCTCTCAAAGTCTACCTGGTGCGGTGCCTACCACCGCTACCCTTGGACAATTAAGTTTTAACAAATCCTCCTACCGTCAACGGCAGCCTCGGATTTATAAATAGGCCGTTATAGGCCAGCGTCCATATAGAGACCCTACAGATTACATACGTGGGACGGTTGGAATAAAGTGGCATACTCTCATAAATTAAAAAAAATCGGCCAAGTGCGAGTCGGACTCGCGCACGAAGGGTTCCGTACCGCTACAAAGCAAAAATAGGCTAAAAATTGTGTTTTTTTTTGTATGGGTATTTTTATTTTATTTTAATATTATTATTAATCATTAAAAAAACATAATATTATAACTAAGGCCTTTGTGAAAATTTCAAGTGCCTACCTGTTGTCATCATTTATTCGTTTGTTGTATGGGAGCCCCCCTTAGATATTTATTTTGTTTTTAGTATTTGTTGTTATAGCGGCAACAGAAATACATACCTAATCTGTGAAAAAAAAAACAAACTATTACCGTTTTTTAATTACAGCCTGGAGACAGACGGACAGACGGACAGACATTGAAGTCTCAGTAATAGGGTTCCGTTTTTACCCTCTGAGTACGGTACCCTAACAAACAACATTTATAGCACACTTCATACTAATTTATTTGAAAACGCTCGCAAATGGCCGGCTCACATCAAAACGTGCAAAAGGAGTTTTCGGTGCACAGAGCACACTGCAGGCGGCGCAATCGGCACTATATAAAGCGGGCAGACACCTCAATAACGACTGATCGACCCGCTGCAGAATTGATACATCCGCCTGAGACTGGAGCGGGAGCGGTTCTTAACACGCTTTTAACCTATCAATCCCCGTAAGGCCCAAGTGGGCCGCGATAACAAAATATTTCCAAGAATCGGCGATCGAAGGATAGTTTAGGCCGTATGTATGTAACGGAATCTTTGAGCACTAATTTTACCTATCGCCAGTAGCAAAATATGATAATGCAATAATTTGTTAAAATTAAAAATTGGTGATTTTTTTAGTTTTTTTTAACAACATAATATTTTACCTGAAAACGGGGAAGTATTTATAATTTACGTAATTATGATATATATTTTTGAACTAATTATGATTGTTTACTGACTTTTTCAGTCAGTAAACAATTAACGACATTCTAGAAATTCTTTGAGTATAATAGCTGCTCTGGCAAAGGTTGTTTGGCCGTATACCTACATTGTGGAAATATGCTTGAGAACCACAAACGACTTGTAAGTTGTAATTTCTGAAGTTGTATAATGAATAATGGTGCAGAATAGATGTCATTTTGGACTATGCGTTTCAACTATATTGTTATATTATATGCGGTGCCTGTCTCTCTGTCTTTTACCATTTATGCTCAAACCACTGAACCGATTTTGATAAAATTTGATATGGAGATACTTGAGTCCCGGGAAAGGCCTTATGATACTTTTTGTCCCGGAAAATGTACGGTTCCTGCGCGATAAACGAATTTCAACGGAGTTTGCGTCATCCATACTAATATTATAAATGCGAAATTGTGTCTGTCTGTCTATCACCTCTTCACGCCTCTGAACCGATTTTGCTGAAATTTTGTATGCAGATACTTTGAGTCCCGAGAAAGGACACAGCATACTTTTTATCCCGGAAAAATTTACGGTTTCTGCGTTATAAACTAATTTTAAACGCAACGGAGTTTGCGTTATCTGGTAAAATATTATAATGTGTTTCTCTGCCACGGCCGCTATTTCTTCTCTTTGTCGAGCGTTTTCGGGGAGCATGTTTATTTGTAGTGGAATTAGTTTAGCTTGTACAGCTCCAGCGAGCAGCCCGCATGCTAACAGCTCTGTAAGAGGAGATTATGCTTTGAGTGTGAAGCTCAGGCAACACTGAGTTTATGACGTACAATAAACCTCCTTACTAATTAAAATAGTATGTACTCAAAACTATATGAGGTAGTCAAACTTTGGGGAGGGCAAAATGTCAAATAAAAATTAATTTAACTAATAAGTACTCAAAACTCAAACTCAACTCAAACTCAAATTTTTTTATTCAGAATAAATTTTTGCAAATATTTTCTGAAAGTCTACATGATGCCTACCACCGGTTCAGGAACTAACCCGGCGAGAAGAACCGGCGTAAGAAACTCTCAGGGGGCCCACTTTATTTACCAAAAAAAGTGAGAAAAAAATTATTAATCTTTTAAAATAAAGTTTACAATTCTGTAACTTAAAATTATACAATGTCAACATACATACATAATTGTAAGTCATAAAATAATGTAGAAGTAGCCTTGCAAGCAGCCATCCTACTCCCAAGATGTGCCGTCGTTTATGAAATCATTGACCTTATAATAGGCTTTGGCACACAAACGTTCTTTGACAACATTTTTAAATTTATTAATGGAAATATTTTGAACGTAAGTACTAAACTCATTACAATTACTTATACAATATAATGTGCTTAACTAAAAGACGCGTCTTAGTAGAGTTAGCTGCTCCCAGTGACTGCCCTGAATAGAAACACAACTTATCCTAGCGATCCTGGCTAATTGAACTAATTACTAAGCTGTTTTTCTAGGGTTTGAGTGGCTAGAGCCCAACAGGCAGGCATTATTATTATTATTGGACCGACCATACTTAGAGACGATTACTTAACTTTATTTTAATAGATATTTTATCATAAACTCCTTACACATCCCATCAAACTCCTCATTAAACTTAAGTAATAATTAAATCTGAACCATTACAGGAGATGCCAAAAGTAGGTGAATGCCCGACAAAAATTCAGTGAAGTTTTCTTTACGTGTATATTAGACAGGCTTGTACGTGCAAAAATGCAGCACCGTATGTATTCAAATTGTTTGAGATAGTGGACGGTATTTGTATAATTAGGTCAGGTATAGTATGTCTAGTTTTGTTGTAGAAAATGTAACTAGATCTTGACAAAACGCGTGAAAAAAATCTGAAAGTTTTTTTTACGAAATAAGGGGGCAAACGAGCAAACGGGTCACCTGATGGAAAGCAACTACCGTCGCCCATGGACACTCGCAACATCAGCAGAGCTGCAGGTGCGTTGCCGGCCTTTTAAGAGGGAATACGTTCTTTTCTTGAATGTTTGCAGGTCGTATAGGTCCGACAATACTGCTGGTGACAGTTCGTTCCAGAGTTTTACAGTGCGCGGCAGAAAGTTACGCGAGAAACGCACGATGGAAGACTGCCACTCATCAAGGTGATGAGGATGGTATATTTTTCGCGTGGGACGATGGCGAAACGTTGCAGGTGGTATGATTCCGAACAATTCCTCAGAGCACTCCCCGTGATACAACCGATAGAGGATGCAGAGTGAAGCTACCTCTCAGCGTAATTCCAAGGGGTCCAAGCTGTTTGAAACACTATGGCAGTCCTTTACATAATGTTAAAAAAGGTCCAGCCCGCTTATAAAACCGGCATATTATACACAATATGTAACACTTCTAATGTTGCGAGTGTCCATGGTCGACGGTAGTTGCTTTCTATCAGGTGACCTGTTTGCTCGTTTGGCCCCTAATTTAATAAAAATGTTCCTTTTTTGCCTGTTACCATAGACTAAGGAACTACTATCAGGCTTCAGGCTTAAACTTGTGAACCAATTTTGCTGCAACTTGGTATGGAGATAATAAGTACATTGTGCCCCAGGAAAGGACGTAGAATACTTTCTATACCGAAAAAATTGGCGTAGCTAGGTAATTTAGGACACTGGAGTAAAATCTTTACTCCATTGTCCTAAATTACCTAGCAATTTTAATAACTTAAATACCTATAATAGCATTTAAACATTTGGAGACCCGGAACAACTTTTGAAAGTTAAAATCTAAATTATACCACAAAAAAAAATCAAAAAAACAACAATTATTTAAAGTTTCAGACTGCAGTGGACTCCCTGAGCTTGGGGCCTCTACCCCCTGGGCACCGCTTGCGTAATAGCTACGCCACTGTATATTATTAAGTGTATATTGGCAAGGTAATATCGGCAAAATCAAATGTAGGGCACTGTAAAGGCAGTTCACAGCCTTTTGAGATTAATACCGCTTGTGTCGCTTTCACAACTATAGACGTGGCTGGAAGGAGTTGGTAACTAACGATTACAAATTTTTGCATTAATAGAGGCTTTAGGAAAATGATTGGAAATAAAAAATGTGGATTATATAAAGCTAGATACAGGGTGCAATTAAACCTTCCTGCCAAATTTTGATATATTAATCCTTGTTAAAAATAAAAATACACGTATTTTTTCTTTTATAATCACTCAGTACTAAAATGTTGAGAAATAGCTTCCGAAAGTTATCCTAAAAAAACACTACAATTAATGGACACGACGCGTCGCCCGCGCGTGATGTGACCCCGCGTGCGCGCCTCCCCCCGCGTTACCCCTTATCACGCCCCCGCGCCGCGAGTGACCCTTCTGCAACGATTTTAAATGGGATAAAATATGTCAATGAAAACATATAACAACTAATTTTTTTTGGTTCAATGGTCTCTCCTCATGATACCTAAGCCCTGGAAAAAAATTGGCAGGAAAGTTTAATTGCACCCTGTATATTTGCTAGACTGGATGATGAGGTAGGGAAGTTACAAGGTTTGTTTATAATGGAAAAATTAGCTCAAAATATATTGTAAAACTAATTGACGCCCGCAACTCCGTTGCGCCAAGATTAGTTTATCGCGCGGGAACCGTACATTTTTCCGAGACACAAAGTATCCTATGTCCTTCTTCGGGACTCAAAGTATGTCCATGCGAAATTTCAACGAAATCGCTTTAGCGGTTTGGGCGTTAAGGGGACGCCTTGATAATTTGGCTGCAGCGATTTTTCTCAGCAATGACTAAAGCTAAGAAATTATTTCATTGTCAGTATTATATCTTTTTATATCTTCATCATCAGTATTGTATCTGTTTATATCTTTGTCTTTGAATTACCCACAACATAACACGATTGTTCAACTTTTTATAACACAGAATAATCAATCAAAAAGACCTCTGTAAAAAAAGGGATTCCTATTTTGCCAACAGAGGAGAGTGCTTTAAGCTTCCAAAATTTGTGCATAGATTGATTCAAGCATACACTTTAATTTGCCCATAGCTAAATATGAAATGTATTTATGCTTTTTAAATTACGCGACAAAAACCATTTTGTCGCTACGCCGTTTCTATTTTTTGCTGTTTCGGCCAGGCCGGCCTCTCATAGAAAACAAGCAATGTAAAACTTATCCAACACGGTTTTTTAATTTAACGCGGCGTCACCTTAAGAAGTGACAGACAGACATACTATCGCATCTATAATATTAAGTATGGATGTGAGTTATACACTTTACCCACGCATGTATTCATTTATTTTCTCTTTTTATATCGCCAATTCACATGTAGGCATAAACCTACTAACGTTTGTATTTTACGAGTCCTTAAGTAGAAACACTTGTACCTTTATATATTTTAACTTATGGTTCTAGAGAAATGTTGCCATATTAAAAATGTTCATTTGACTTCTTGTATAAGGTTTTTTTTCTAGTTTATTGACTGAATAATTTTATTTAGGCTATTGGCTGTAACTTGTAAGAAAGTTTAGCTTTATGTACTCGTAAAACCCACCGTACTATAATACTACTTATGTATTATTAGAGAAGTTAATTCCTGGCAGATGGCGGACCTAAGTAAAGTCAAACTCATCCGACCGATCACAGCTAACACTGAATTGACATAAGCTGACCAAACGACGTAGGTCTATCAACTGCCTAGGAATCAATTTCCTCGATGGTGCAATCTACAAATATATTATGCTTATTTGTATCGAATTCACTTTAAAACTATTGGGCCGATTTTGATGAAATTTGCCACAGATGTAGAGTAAAGTATGAAGAAGGATAGAGACCTCATTTTATTAATAAAAAATGAACGGTTACCGTTGTATACCTCATTAACGTAAGCAAAGTCGGGTTCAAGATTTACCTAGTAATGTGTATTCGTAGAGCCTCTACGTCGTAGCGCTACGCCGTAGCGGGTCTACGACAGGTGGATTTAATACTGATTACTACAGCAATCATTTATTAATTAAGTAATGCTTAATATATTATATTTAATTCAAAGGTATAAGCTATATTAAGCTAAGGCGTTACTTAGTTTGGATTTGATGAAATAAATTATTTGTTTTGTTATAACTTAGTAAGGTTTATATGACTTATGAAGAAAATATTAAGTAACAGCTGACTTGGCTATTTTCTTTCATATTTCATTGTATGTCCTCTTTTGACTATGTCAAAACTGAAGTTATGAGAGAAAATAATCGAAGTAATAATAATATACCATCGGCACTCCATCCCAACCATCAGGACTCCCAACCAGTAAGTTCTCCGTTGCACCAAAATTACGTTTAACTAGTGACAACCGTACGTTTTACCAAGATCCTTCTTACTTCTATCCTTTTCGGGTCTCAAAGTATCTCGATGCCAAATTTCAGCAAAATCGGTTCAGCGGTTTGGGCGTTAAGAGATAATAGACAGACAGACACACTTTCGCATCCATACTTGCATACTATCATCATCCATACTAATATTATAAATGCGAAAATTTGTCTGTCTGTTTGTCTGTCACCTCATCACGCCCAAACCGCTTTACCGATTTTGCTGTTTGGTATGGAGATACTTTGAGTCCCGGGAAAGGACATATGATACTTTTAACCCGGAATAAATATACGGTTCCCGCGCGATTCACGAATTTTGGCGCAACGGAGTTGCGGGAGTCATCTAGTAGCCTATATAAGACGACCTCTGTGGCTCAGTTGGTGGGCTGTTGGTAGCTTAAGCCGGGAGTCGCGGGCTCGAATCCCGCCGACGGAACAAAAACTTTTCAAAGTTCCTGGGTCATGGATGTGTATTGTGTATTAAATATGTTTATCATATAATATTGTTACGTGCTAGGGTTCGTAGATTCGGAGAGAAAGACCTGGTGACTCTCTTGAAGACTTTATTCACAAACACTAGCTCACACTCATCACTGAGTCCAAACACTAAGCACTATCACTGTCCTAGGTCGTAGCCGAGTCTTGGTTCACTATCACAATCGCCTCGAAGTCGCCTCGAAGATCGCTCAGATAAAACTGAATTGAACGCCTGTTTACCTTTTATATGGCTCGCGACGCTTTCTGGAACGTTCCATTCTGGATTGTTTACGTACACGCAATTCACATAAACAAGGGTTGGACTTTTCTAGAAAGTACGCGCAGAGGTAAACAACTGTCCGTATCCGTAACAATATGTTAAATATCCTATATTATATATATATATATATATATATATATATATATATATTATAAAAGTATTAAATATATTTCCGTCCATCCGGGTGTCTGGTCTGGTCTGGGCGTCCGGGTACCCAAGTACCCAAGTAACACAAGTCCTTCAGGTACTTAGCACGGGGCCAGACTGATATCTATTGTGCTAACGTAGTGTGAAACGTTCATAGATATTATTATTATTATTATCTAGTAGCCTATATTACGTAGTCGGGTTAAAGTTTTTTAAACTTACAATTTGAATATGTAACTAAAACTTAGTTTAATACGGACGGGATAGTTTTGAACTGAAAAGCAAGTTTTCGCCCGCATACAATTGATTGTCTTAAGCCAAGTGCCAACAGTCTTGCATGAGCTGCATATGTTCTGTTTGACGATGGTAATTACATCTCACTCTAACTGGGTATATTACTTGCAACTTTGTAGAGATAAACGAGAACTATTTTTCGGTCTGTGTCTTTTGTCCTTACCCGGGGCAAAACTCTTTTATACTCCTGACGTAAGAATAAATCGCTTTAGCAGCATGAAGAGATAACAGACAGACCGACAAGCAGACATGAAGTAAACGACCAGACAGACAAACAGATAGGTAATTAAAATAATAATAGGAATAAAGATGTTGATGGTGATTTCGCATTTGAAATAGAGTACCGTATTTGGATTGACATTAAAATAAATAGCCTTCTCTAAAATTTTCTCTTTACCTTTAAATACTTTGATATTTCTTTTAGTACTCAATAATTATATAAATATTATTTGCACTTTATAATATTTCATTAATAAAATTAACCAACCAATCAACCATTAATAAATACAACCAAGTTATATAGGAGTTGTGCATTTAGTATTCCGATCATGTAATAAGATTGTCATACCTTTGTTTACGGAGGCCTGACCATGACGATCTGATTTAATAATGATCACTTGAAGCGAATATTATATCTTTGAATACAATGATATTTTACTATAATGATATTCTATGTTACTAATAGAAACGCATTGTTTGAAAATATCCAACTTAAAAATAAACGGCAAATTCGTAGGGAATTTCAAGAAAAGGATTTTGGTTACTCTATTTAGTAATTAAATAACTTTTTAGTAATATTCTAAATTCGAAAGTGTGTCAGTCTGTGTCACGGTCTGTTCTTACTTCACGCTTAAAACTCTGAACTGATTAAGATAAAGTTTGGTATGAAGATACTTGAAATCCCGAGAAGGGACATGATATCATGATAGCTATTAAGTTTTATTACATTTTAGATTATAGTGCACAGTATACCCTAAATTAATTGTTAATGCACTCCTATACCAAAGGTTGCTTGGCAGAAATTGCTTAATAGCAATAAAGCCGCCTTTATGTTCATGTGTCCTTGTTGAATGTATATTTATATTTGTACAACTTTTTAAATGCAATCAAGCATATTCTATCTATCTATCTATCGCGGAAAAACGTATACTCAATAAATGAATTTGAGCCTACATACTTGCGGGTAATATCTTCTACATTAATATTATAAATAATAATTAAATATCAACTAACCTACTAACATAAGTTTAAGGAAAAATTGTTACTAATCTACTAATAATTCATATGGGCTGTATTTTATTGCCTGAAATAAAGCATTATTATTATTATTATTATTATTATTAATATTACAATTTGAATATCATTCGTCTTTTAAAAACAGATTTAAACTTATCCCCAATCTTTTTTTACTTGAAACGAACTGCAGTACCTGCGGACACAAGTTGTGAGCAAAAAGTCCGAAGTTCGGTCTCGCTGTCAAACGGGCGGAGACAATGCAAGTTGTGGGGAAGTTTTAACTGCTTCCGTGTCTGCAGGCTTTGGGATTTCCGTATATTATACAACTCTACTATTTTAACCGACTTCAAAATAGGAGACTCAATTTGGCCGAATATATTATTATTATGTTATTTCTTACTAGTAATTGATGTTCGCAACTCCGTTGCGCCAAAATACGTTTATCGCGCCGAAATCGTAAATTTTTCCGGGATAAAAAGTATTCTATGTCCTTTCTCGGAATTTAAAGTATCATCGTAAGTAGTGATGAGCAAAATGAGTCTTGGTCTTGCAGTCTTGGTCTTGGTCTTGCAAAATTGCAAGACCAAGACCAAGACTACCTTGAGACTAGCAAGACCAAGACCAAGACTAGGTGTGCAAGAACAAGACCAAGACCAAGACCGACTATGCAAGAGTCTTGCTCCATGCAAGACTCTTGCTAAAAAAATTTACTTAGTCGCAGTGACTATAATATTCATGAGATAAAAAATATATATTTATAACAATATATCTACTTATACTCCGGTCGATTTAGACATTCGAAGTTACAAAAAGTCCCAGCAAGCTGAAAATCGGCGAAATTGTTAAAAACATAATTATAAACAATGTCTAAAAGTTCCTTATCATTCCCGTATGTGGATATTTTTTTATTCAAGGTCAAAGGTAAAAAAAAATAGTTTTTCGCGATTTTCAGCAAAACGGTAATTTTTATCATAAAAGTAGCTCAGACAAAACTTGCAGATCATAAAATTATCTATAAAAATGTATCAATATTTTTTTTATTATGAGCTACCGTTTTGAAATATAACGTTTAAAAGGTTATAAAAGTTGTTATCGCCATAATATGCATGTGTACGCCACGTATACAGTATGTTTAGTTTTTGTAAGGGTGTTAAAAGGTATTGTCTCAAAGACATTTTCTTGACTAAACAATTTTAAAAAGTCTACATTGTTTTAAAAGTCTACTCTATACCCAATTCGCTAGAAGTTAGACACTGTGAAGGACCACGGTTAATCCGAAACTTGCACTCGACTATTTACATGAAAACAACTGTCACAATTTCGGAGAAAAGTGGCTGTGACATACGGACGGACAGACAGACAGACAGACATGACGAATCTATAGTTAATAAGGGTTCCATTTTTTTGTCATTTGGCTACGGAACCTTAAAAATAAAAAAGTTCTTATTTTTCAAAATTTTCATTTTTCTTAAGGACATTATTGCCGCTAAAAAATCAGCCTATGCTGAGTTGGCTCTTGACTTTTCATTAGTATTTTCAATTCAAAAACGTTTCTCATATCAGGTTAAGATAAGGTCATGTAAATAGTCTTATGATTTAGGTTTGAAAATGTTTTTTCGAGAAAATTAAAACGTTAACAAAAAGTTTTGAAAAATGTTTGCAAGAGTCTTGCTTTTTGCAAGACCAAGACCAAGACTAGGCGTGCAAGACCAAGACCAAGACCAAGACTAGACAGATTTAAGCAAGACCAAGACCAAGACTGCACAAGCAAGAACAAGACCAAGACCAAGACTGGTCGAGTCTTGGTCTTGGTCTTGCTTTGCTCATCACTAATCGTAAGGTATATTAGATTCTACTGACAATACTACTGACTACAAGACTTAC
Source organism: Polyommatus icarus (assembly GCA_937595015.1). NCBI lineage: Eukaryota > Metazoa > Arthropoda > Insecta > Lepidoptera > Lycaenidae > Polyommatus > Polyommatus icarus. Next base: position 16,942,136 of record OW569340.1, read on the forward strand.
AACAATTTTTCTAACCGTATGGGTATATCAGATATCTACATGATGAAACCATCATAGATTATAAATTATGGTATCTATCATCTACATAGATTCTGATAAATAAAATATCTTAATTGGACGTAGACGGAACTGCAGGCTATATCACAAATGCAAACCCGACTCAAGTCCGGCTCACAACTTGACCAGCCATTCCGTATAACGACTTAGCCAATCAGCTGATTGCCCAATTAACCGTCGCTTTACGATTCGCCCAATACAAATTTGATTAGCTTCACTCAACGCCTTACGTGGAAAGGATTAAGGTTGAATTTCCCGTGGCTCAGTAAAATTTACTACTGATTTATCATATTTATACAAACACACGCTGTTATGTCATTCTGCTATATAAAAGTCGGGTTAAAATACGAGATCTATTAAACCCAGTATGCTGGCCAGTGCGCGTGACGTCATGCATTCGACGCCATATTGTATTGTCTGCCATTGGTAAAACAAGTATGACGTATTGTAAAGACATCAAAACAAAAGTTATACATTAATGTCAAACAAATCAACAGTGGCTTTGATTCTACATAGACGCAATCTCATGATCACTGGCTATTTGGGTTCGACAAGACTATTTTAGCTCAAGCAACACTGCAACATATTATTTCACTCTCGTCCAAAATGCCTCTTCTATATCCTAGATACTTTTTACTGAAGTAGCACATATAGTATATTATCAGTCTTTTCCCGACAATAACTTTTTATTTTCCACTTATTTTGCTGTCCATTCAAAAAGCGATTGCCATGGGCGGCGGGAAATCCCGCGCCGGTGTCTTCCATTATATTTATCTACAATTCAATAAATTTCCTTTTAAATTCTCGCGGCGAACTTTGCGGAGGAAACTCTTATCTAATTCCACATTTATCGCGATGTATACTCCACTATACGTATGTATATCATTGTACAGTGTGCTGTGTAAACAAAGTAACTTCTTATGTATAAAATTGTTTTCATAAAACTTTGGCATACAAGTTATTAAGATAATATTTTAAACTTTCGCGTTGCATTATAATTAAAACTAAATATTCGGGACTTAACGCGACTTATTTAAATAGTAGTGCTACTACGAGTACATACATTTTCTCGACGTTTCGGCCGTGTTGCAACGACCACCTAGTCCCCTCGTGACCACAGAGTATCCGCCGAGTACAGTATAATATTTATTTTTATCAAATTTCTCAACGGATTCCAATGAAAGGGATTAACATAAATGCTAATCGTGGAAAATGGACGTGTCCCGTGGGAGAGATAACTTCGTGCGTGACGCGCGCTCAACATAAAAAGGCCTAATATATGTTAGATTACTTTAATTTAAGCTAATTGACTTGGAATATAAAGGAAAGAGTTGTCACAAATTAACACTTTTATTTTGTCCTTTAAGCTACATAACATTAATTATATTATTCATCTACCCAACACTAATTACACATAGAAATCAAAAGTAAGTAATCTAGTAATTACCTTAGAACCTTCTCTCTTGAAAGCCGGATCAAAAGTGTTCTGCCGAGTCTATCAACAGACTCCCCATTTCCCCAGTGTTGCCACACACAATTTCAAAATTTACCGAAAATTAACTGTCACATCAAATAAAGTATTGCCAATTAATAATTTAAATTTCCAGACTTTATAAAAATCAACAAATTAATGTTTTCAACAGCAAAAATTTATAAAACCTAACATATATAACCATAATTATTGTTGCACGTTTTGAACATGCCTAACATGTAATTAATCGTTCAACCTTACATCTTTCCGATATAACTATCCTTTAGCTATGTCCAGATTATGCAATTTCATCTTCTTTTTATTCAACTTTCGTTTGGCATATTCAATAATTGAATGCGTCAATATCCACCCGCGTTGAAAGAAAAGTGTATCGAGCGCTACGATTTCAACGCGCGTCGCGGGCATGTCTCACGTTCGCTGTTGACTGCGCTATAACGCATGCCCTTGATGAACAAAAAAAGGCCCAGTCTGGACAAAGCTTTTGTCCTATTCCGGGACCCAACGCATTTTCATGCCCGCTTAAATGGGATCATCGGTTTATGTATGATAATTGATAAGGCAGAAAACAGACAGACAGACAGACGCAGCTTGAGCAGCACTTTACATCTTAGGGTTGATTCAGACCGCAACGCGACGCGTAGATGCATTTTTAAATTAGTTTGACAGATTCGCAAGACGTCTCACGCAATTGATATCTGTCAAATACATACAAATTTATGCGGCGCCGCGCCTCGCCTCGCATCGTCGCGTCGCGTCGCGTTGCGGTATGAATTGACCCTTATTTTTCTGCTCTCTAAAGCTATCTGAATTACGCTGTCTATGTGTGCGTGCGTGCGATTTGGTCTGCAACCAACACAGTGTACTGTTTATCATTTATACTGAGCCACAATCGCACCGTCAGAGATTACAGTATAAAACAATACAGTAAGCCACATCAAAAGTTATCGAGCGTCGGAAGCGAGCGAGCTAACCCGATTATACGCGATTACAAGCGGACATGAGGTAGATTACGCCGCGGTTGGAAAAACTCAAATTCATGGATTTAATCCTGTGATATGAAATATAATTTAGTGCAAGGTTTTGCTGTTCGTTAAGTTTATTAAACAACTACATGAGGCCCGCGCGCCAAAACTCGTTTATCGCGCGGGAACCGTTCATTTTTACGGGATAAAAAGTATCATATGTCCTTTTCCGGGACTCAAAGTATCTCCATGCCAAATTTCAGCAAAATCGGCTCCGAGGTTTAAGCGTGATGAGCTAACAGACAGACAGACAGACACACTTTCGCATTTATAATATTATATTAGTATGGATAGCATTAAGAAAATGTTTGGGAGTCGCAAAGGAAGATCCTCTGACCAAGCGAAGGTTGTATGCTCGGTCAGACTAAGGCTATAATATATCCTATTATATTGGTATTAATAATCAGTACTCAAGATGCATCTCGGTCTCAAGACGCGGTTCAGGCTCTGTGATTGGTTGGCTGTCAAAATTTGGACCAATCACAGAGCCGAACCGCGTCGTGAGACCGAGATGTATCTTGAGTACTGACTATTTATACCGACCCGAGTCTACTTGTCTTCATTTCAGATTATATATTGTATGTGTTGCCGATCTCAGAAACTTCGATAGCGCGATTTAGGATTGCGCACTATTTGGTCCTCTACAACATTTTTATTTTCTGGAAAAAATCTCAAGACTTACTAAGTACTACTTTATCAATAACTAGCGACCCGCCCCGGCGTCGCACGGGTATAAAATATACCTATAGCCACTGAAAAAATGATTAAAATCGATAGCCTATGATCCTTCACTTCACGTTTTTGGATTGTTTGTTTTTGTTTTGGCGGCCCCCTTTCCCCCCCCCCCCCCCCCCTTTCTTTTATAACGGTCCCCGGCTGTTGCCGCAGCACGCTCGCTGCGCTCGCTCAGCTTCCTCTGTATTGTGGTCTAAGTTCTAACCTAACCTTACCTACTTTTGGAATTTCTTGATTGTGATTGTTTTTATTTTGGCGGGCCCCTTTCTTGGGTAGGTCTTTCTTAGTAGCCCTTCTGTTCAGTCTTTTCATTAATAATGAAATGAAATAAAAATGATGCGCTTTATACGCGCCGGCAGTCATTTCGGCAACTTGCTGGGGTAGGTTTGTGAACCTTAGCCAAAAAAAAAAACAACTTTCTTACATAATAATATTATACACGTTAAATACTCCGTTAACCTACAAAACTAAAAATCTATATCCGATCATTATCAGATACTTAAATTGACAAATTGAACACAAAAACTCAAAACCTACACTTAACTAATACCTAATAATTACACAATAAATATAATTCTTAAATTGATAAAGTAATTAAAATAATATCTACACTCAGAATTCAATATTTAACACAAACTTAAATATGAAAATTATCGCACATCACAAAAATAAAACATGAAGATTTCAAAATGAGTTTGACTGTGCATACAATTTGAATCTCGAATTTAGAATGCTACTTACTTTTTTTTTCAGCTAGTCAGGTCAGTCAAGAGTCAAGACATAATTTACTCATAAAATAATAATCTTATACAGGGTGTAACAAAACTAAATGATAATACTTTAGGATGTGTACGTGTTCCTCGTAGACTGTAGAGAGTTCACTGTGAAAGTAGCAACGCTGAAAGACCAACATTTTTTTTCACTTTTGTATGGGGAAACTGGTGACGCTTGGGCCCTTGCCCGTACAAAAGTGAAAAAAAACGTCTTTCAGCGCTGCTACTTTCACAGTGAACTCTCTACAAGGAACACGTACACACCCTAAAGTATTATCACTTAGCTTTGTTACACCCTGTATATAAAATTCTCGTGTCTCAATGTTAGTTATAAACCGTACTCATCCAAAACGGCTTCTCTGATATTTATATTATAATATTATGCATATTCAGTAGGTCTGAGAATCGGCTACTGCATAGACTAAGGAAATAGTATGTCTAGTTCTGGCAACACTGTAAACTAATATCTCACCATGTATATTAATTATTAATACTTACTGAAAATTATTAAGTAAGTATTATGATTATTATATTATCATTCAAGACAAAGCCTTTTATTGATAATATGATAATATGTATATTGTATAATATATTATTATTTTAAATGTAAAAAAAATATTTTTATTTTTTTGGCACTTTACACAATCTTTTGTGCGTTAAATTAAACATCAATGAAAAAAAAACACCAATTCGTACAGGAATAATTAATTTTGAATTTCGAACGACAATATAAAACATAATGTAAAGCCTATCTCTATTCAAGACAATCTTTCTAAATTCTACAAAAGTATAAGAAAACAATAATATTATAATAACAAAAAATTGTTACAAATATATAGTTAATATTTAGATGTAACAAATAATTGTTACGATAATATAGGTAGGTTTCTTAAGTTGCAATTTCGATTGTAAATCTAGATAATTTACAAATAGAATGAGATCGCTTTATCGTGAATGGTGGCTTTATTTCATAAGCAAATACTCAAAAAGAGCTCTAATGGCTGGTTTACACGTATTAAGTTGATAAGTAGTTGACTTAATTTTAACTTAATTTTAAGTTATCGATTGCATGTAAACACAAATTTAGTAGCAGGTAGCAAGTTCAAATTTATTTAAGTAAGTATAAAGTCATAAGTTAAAATTTAGTTGACTACTTATCTACTTAATACGTGTAAACCAGCCATAACTTACATGGCAATAATCATGCAAAAATAGAGTACACAGATTATGTCTGTTGTGGCAAAAAGCAATGATTGGCGTCTTTAACTCCCTACGTCGCCGCAAGCAGCTTCTAAACGCTGTAAAGCGCTGTAAACTGTTCACGCTTTTTAACGACTTTTAAGGATACATTTCAACAAACTATGAATTACATATTCCATAAAATACATGAAATTATAATGATGCGCATTTTCGAGCAGATCGGACTATGGAATCGAGTTGTCCCATACTAACTTCATCCCCCCTTTTCACACCCTTAGGAGAGGAATTTCTAGAAATCCCTTCTTATCGCACGCCTACGTCATACGAAGAACACTCCCTCCAAATTTTAAGAATCTACAATCAGTGGTTTAGGCCCTAGCGTGATTCCATTTTCATGTCATTCAGGACAAAGCCTTTTATATCTTATATATATAAAATTCTCGTGTCACAATGATAGTCTACGAACTCCTCCGAAACGGCTTTTACTGATTTATATTTTACCAAATTTTATATGCATATTCAGTAGGTCTGAGAATCGGCTACTGGGTACTTTATATATTGATAAGTGCATTTGTTGAATAAATAATAGTAAATTATTACAACCTGAGACTGACGGCGATCATTGTTTGTGCGACGGGATAGCGATCGACGTTGCCATGGCGACATACTTATTTAGTCTCTTCAATAAAATAATATGGGCGAAATACTTTATATTTTTATGGCAAAGCAACGTTTGCCGGGACAGCTAGTAATGATATAGATTACTGCTGCCCACAACTTCAGTGAATAAAAAATGTAAGAAATCAAATCTCTGAATGTCACCATAAATAAATGCTGTTTTATCGCCTACATCTTCCAGTTTTCGTTCTTTTTGTAAAAACCTTTAAAATTGAATAACAAGTTCGACATCAGCCAATCAAAAACTCAAATACACAAGCTACTGACAAAAACCCTCAGCAACCGTACGAGGTTACATACTATCGTACTAAAAATCAAAGTAAACGTGCAAAGCTCGATCCTAATCTTAACAAATGCGCGATTTTGGCGATAGATCGCCTGACGATTGCCGATCCGATCCAGCGAGATCGTCACCTGCGATCCGTCACCATTAGCACAGGGATAGATCAGTCTAGCTTAGATCTTAGTGTTACATAGAAGGAGTACTAAACTGTATCATTAGTAGACAAGGGGGTGTTCACAAATTGCGCGAGGCATAGGAGGATAAAAAAATTGACAAAAATGTTCAGCGCAATTTATGAGTGACCCCTAACTTTTTAAGTAGTAAGATATTCAAATTCAAATTCTTTATTGAACATACATATAATTTACAGTAATAAAGACCTTGAAAAATAAAAATTTCATAAAAATGCTGAAATGCCTAATATTATTGCGTTTGGTTGATTGTTATCTTGAGTGACTGAAGTTCTTCTTGCCATCGTATTTTACGTATTCGATGTGAACCAAGTATGAATTATTATATTATCTTTTGGAACTCATAAAAAGTTGAGATTATCATACTACGAGTTACCAAGAGGTTTTTCAAAGAATTTGTCTGCGTCTTAAAAATATATATTTTTAATTAACTGAATAGTGCGAGTAACTTCATATAGCTCCTAGACTAATTAAGATCAATGACCGCTGGGGACACCTGATTTCATTTTGACTATATCTCCATGGCATTACACTGACTATCGATTTCAGTTTCGACGTGCGCGGGCGCAGCTTCAGTAAGGCGCTGCACTGGTCGGACCCGCTGGCGTTCGGCCGACGAGCTCACTTCGCGACGCTGGCCACGCCCTCCGCACTCACCGTCGACGCCGTCCAGTTGGACGACGAGGGCGTGTACCGCTGCCGAGTGGACTTCAAGAACTCCCCCACGAGAAACTTTCAGATACGACTTAATGTTGTTGGTGAGTGTACATGTGGCATAAATCAGTGATAATGATTTACCGTCGTACTCAGAGACATTGCAACTCCGTTGCGCCAAAATTCGTTTATCGGGAATCGTACATTTTTCCGGAATAAAAAGTATTCTATGTCCTTTCCCGATACTCAAATATCTCCATACCTTTCAGAAAAATCTGTTCAGTGGTTTGGGCGTGAAGAGGTTACAGATAGACAGACAGACAAACACACTTTCGCATTTATAATATTAGTATTGAAGTATGGATTTGATTAATCTTCAATTTAACATTTGAAGAGTTTGACATAATATAATGTACATGGGGCTTATGTTAAAATTTTAAATTAAGTAAATGAATTTTCCACTCTGAGTGCGGCAGTTAGTGTTAGACCAACTATCACCGAGATCGTGAATCGAAGTTGAAGAAAATCAACCTAGCAATGTTATTTCGCTTGGTTGAAAGATTTTTTATAGCGCTACTAAAGTACTTTTTCAGTTAACTCTATATATAAGAGAGACATACACACCGTTAATCATGCATACATGCATACAATCGTTATCAGTTATCACTTTTTTTGCAACGTTAAAGGCTACTTTATAAAATCGTAATATTATTATAAAATTTTATATTATGATCTCATGGCTGCAATAGTCGCCAATAGGAAATATATCCAACAATACCAATCTCCTCTAATACCAGTCAGTCATCAGGCATCAATAGATCTAACCTGGACTATTTCATAGCCTGCTCTGTGTGTATTGTGATTGACGGTGTAATCCGGCGTTATGAAACCTTTGACAGTTGTGGAGGGCGCTTCAAAAACTAGATTCAATATCGAAGGGTGTGTTCCGAAATATTACCCAGTATATTTGCTATTGTTCGTGACGTTGACAATCTATAAAGCGGACCCTAGGCGTAGTAACGTTAAATGAAAGCTAAAATACAATAAATCTATATAGTTATAGCCTGTCAATTAGTTCTTAACAAAAGTTTGTTTTTGCATTGTTTGTCATCTATAATTTTTGGGTGATCATTAGGGGTATCCCTGATATCATCGAAATGTAATCAAAAATAGAAGTACACAGTCAATTAATTATTATTTGCAGAGTTGTTTCTAGCGAGAATCACGAATCCATAGCGAATTCGCCGCGTGTTCGCTGCGTTAAACTGCCTGTCATCTAGCAACCGCCGCTCCGTCCGCATACCACCAGTATGATACACAAGTTCATACTACACAAAATCTTAGATAGGCATTCCTAAAACTAAGACTATCTTTTAGTCAGTGATAGGATGACTGCCCACGATAAGATACTTTGTCCTTATAATAACAGTATTATAGCCTTAAAGATTGCATTTTTATTTTCCCCAGTGCCGCCGCACCAGCTGCTGTTGTACGATGCTGCTGGCCGCGACGTCGCCGGGGTAATCGGCCCGCTGGAGGAGGGGGGGAACTTCACCCTGCTGTGCGAGCTACGGGGGGGTGAGTAGTAGATGTAGTGCTGGGTACCTGCTACCGTAATTGTGGATAATGACTTACTCGTACACACCGGTTTCGGTGACGGTGGTCGGTGTGATTGAAAGCTAGTCAGGAGAAATTTTTATAGTGCCAAAGTGTGTGCGTAGTCCCACAAGAGCACTCTGTTTCTTGTTCTCGCGTTACCCAGTGAGACGAACGACCGACACGAGAGATCAGGCGTAGGACTGACTTTTGTAGACTGACATTTCCAGACGCATGGATCGTCTTATATTAACTCCCTACCCGATAACTCTAGGAATCTCTTTCTTTCAAAGTCATCTAACTAAGCATTGCATGCATCCGAATTGGAACCTAAAGTCTCATTTTGAGTGACAGCCATCCACGTGGCTCCTAGATCCTTCTAGAACTCTAACAAATAAGTAACGTGAAACTAAATCGAGCAATCAATAACAACGAACTGAACGCGACGGGAACTAAAAATAATCACCTAGCATTCGATATAAATATTCGACAAACCTTATAAATCTTAGAAACTTCCAGCGAATCAATCAAAACTAACAAACTGGCTCGTATGCCGTCGGCATAAGGAGCAGAATGCTATGGCAGCGCTGCTCTAGTGATATATAACAGAGGAATATGATATTAGTCAAAGTGACAGCTCAAAGGAAGGTATAAATAGGTATTTGTTTTGCTCGAGATTGGTTCTTGAAGTGAGCGTTATATTTTGTGTCTTTGTCGGAAAATGGGTAGAACCTCCATCTTTTTTGGAGTTCTGTTAGTAATATAGATAGTACACCGTATATGGCTCAAGCAACATTTCACCATCGTCCCACGTGAAAAATATACCATCCTCATCACCTTGTTGCGTAGCAGTCTTGCACCGTGCATTTTTCGCGTAACTTTCTGCCGCGCACTTTAAAACTCTAAAACGAACTGTCACCAGCAGTATTCCGGACCAAATTCCGGACAAAACAAAAACGACCTGCAAACCTTCAAGAAGAGAGCGTATGCCCTCTTAAAATGCCGGCATCGCAGCTGCAGCTCTTCTAATGTTGCGAGTGTCCATGGCCGACGGTAGTTGCTTTACATTAGGTGACCCGTTTGCTCGTTTGCCCCCCCTTATTTTTGTAAAAAAGTAGCTTCTGCCCGAACGCGCGGTTTGGCGGCTACACCGCGAGGTTATAAGCAAGCATGAAGCAAGTATATTTTATTTAAAGTAAGCGCGACCGCGTCGCTATTTAAATAAGTCAGCATTACGTAGACATTTGCTTTACTTGTGATCTCGCAGTTTAGCGGCCAAATCGCGTGTTCGCGCCGCTGCGTATAAATTCAGCCTGTGCCATCGCTAAGTCCTTTGCAGTAGGAAAGTATGTCAAATCCAGTACATACATTTTTAATTGCATAGATTATTTTAGCCAAAATACAGAGCTAAGCAGCTAGAAAATAGAACCTTCGAGAAAATAAAATATACATAATAACACCTTACATTTCACACTCGAATTATGTTACGAATACACAGAATTTTATAGCAAAAGGTTACAGAATAAAGTTATTGTCCCAAACATTTCGATTTCATATAACATTTTTAATCCAAAATCATACTTTGGATTTTACAACCGAAATCGTCGACATTCCCCCGCGCGGAATCGAACCTAAACTTTCGCGAAAGTTTCAATTTATTTTATACTCCTGTCGCGGTGAAAAATGAAAATTTCCTAAAGAAAATTCGCTTCACTCCACGGTAATATTTTTGGTTCTTGGTGTTTATGTATTTAGATTACCCGTTCGAGTAGAAATTCGATTATCGGACACTATAAGTTTTACCGGGATAAGAACTATCCTATGTCCTTTCCTGGGACTTAAAGGCTACTTTTGGCAGAGTGTACGGTTGCACGGGATTTTCTTTCGTACTAAATTCAGGCAATATCAAGGCCATTATAACATTATCATGAATACCAGCTTAAAGCCAAAAAAATTTAATTAAGATGATAATATAAGGAGCAAGGGCCGTAGGTCATTAAGAGGAAAATGTACGATTCGCGTGAAATTTTGCAAGTACGGAGTAACGTGAAACATCAAGCTTGGAAATGAAAAATTTAACGAAGTCCGCATGAATCAAAATCATGTAAAAATATGCAATTGTCGGTCTGTCCGTCCTCGGCCACAGCGCTAACAAGCTTCATTGTGTGCCGATACTTCATTCAGTCGAATCTCATGGTAACTGTACATTTTTCTGCGATGTAATGTACGCTATTGTTGTCTCCGTGAGTGTCCTGACTAATTTTTTATGTAGAATGAAGATTTTAACGTATATGTGCGTTCTTTTAAAGTACACTAACGGTTGTCTTTATTTTCACAGATCATTAAGTCTAAATAAGGATCTTGTATCCTTCCAAATGGTTTGTGGGTCAATCGCTCTGATAATAATTATTAGATCATTCGGAACTTTGGCTTAACCTGTCGATCGATTCTGCTTAATAATATCACAATAATACAGCTTGGTTTCAATCCATACAGGCTACAATGTGACGAATTCTTAGACTTTTTTTAATTGGTCAAAACTCCCTGAATCTGTCGTTTAAGCCGGTTTATTTAATGTTATGGTTAGCGGCAAATCCCTGTGTAACAAAACAAAGTACCTACTTTAGAGTATGTACGTGTCCCTTTTAGAGTTCACTGTGAAAGTGGCAGCGCTGAAAGAGCAATTTTTTCGAGATTTCTATGGGCAAGCGCCATGAGCGTCATTACTTTTACCAGTTTACAAAAAAGGTGATCTTTTAACGCTGCTTCTTACATACTGAACTTCATTAAATTTCGGAAAGGAACTCTCTAATTAAATATAATAATATGAAGTCAACAAGTTTGGGACTTGTTAATTCAGTAACAAGTTTGGTCCACTTGGGAAGTTTGTCCTCCGCGCCGGTCCTGCAGATGTTAATGTCTATTTATACCTGGATTTTCAACTTACGATTGTAATTAAATTTTCGTCTTGTTAATCATTAATCATTGTTGAAACTTTGTTGTTAGCGTCAGTGCATACCGAGACAAGCCAAGGCAAGGCCTTTTAAGAATATTATTTGTAGGATATTTAAATATCAGGTCCCTTCTTCATACTTGATACTTGCATCTTGTCTATATGCTAGGTGCAAACAAATAGTTATAATGATTTTTTTAACTGTAATTAAAAATATGGTAAGTAAAAATTTTGACAAATTATCAGCCAAGTGCGAGTCGGACTCGCGCACGAAGGGTTCCGTACCAAAACAGATCAAAAAAGGCTAAAAATTTTATTTTTTGTATGAGAGCCCCCTTAAATTTTTATTTTACTATAATATTATTATAAAATATTAAAGTACACATATAACAAAAGAATGTGTGAAAAATTCAAGCGCCTACCTCTTGCCATTATTGATATAGAGCGAAAAAGACCGACACGTCTGTTGTATGAGAGCCCCCCTTAAATATTAATTTTATTTTGTTTTCAGTATTTGTTGTTATAGCGGCAACAGATATACACAATCTGTGAAAATTTCAGAAGTCTGGCTATAGCGGTTCTTGAGATACAGCCTGGAGACAGACAGACGGACAGACAACGAAGTCTTAGTAATAGGGTCCCGTTTTTACCCTTTGGGTACGGAAACCTAAGAAATGCTTATAGTTTATACCGAAATCTTCATTAAATTATAGTTCAGTAATCGTCCATCTCTCAGAGTACGCCATGAGTCACGACTCATGACTTCTCAATTACTTATGAGTTATGAGTCAGCTTGTAGTGATTTTACAATATGGCGCTGATATAATAAAGTATAATAAAGTTGGCGTACAACTTTATTATAGGAATTCCGAGGTAGGATCACTATGAATCGACAGTTAATTCAAATAGTTGTAACAGTACAGCACAGCCAGTTGTATCAGCATTGACTGGTGATATAGAATACCACAATATAAATATGTACAGTAGACCATCGATAGAAGCATGATTCCACGGATTCTATTATAATTGACTACGGAACCCTAAAAAGTGTTCTCAAAATTTAAACGTTTGATGTAGTACGTCGTCGCGTCGTGTCTCTGCCGTTCATTACATGCTTACAGTAGTACCCGCGTCGATTAGTCAGTTTGAATTCTACTGGTTCGTTCTGTCTTTCGTGCCGGAACGTCACCCACAAAAATTCAAAGCTTTGACCTAGGTCCTAGGCTATAGGTTTCATTTTCCACTGACATTGGTCTAGCTCTAGCCTCTGGCGACCCATGCCGATGCTTTGTAGTGGCCTAGTGCAAAATGAAATTTATAGCCTTGGTCATAAAGTTACATTTTATTTGAATTTTTCTCGGTGACGTCGTCAGTGGACTAACGGCCTCACAGGAATTTCCACTCAATATTAAGACTTTCGTGAACTTTTTATATACTTTGGGAATAAATCTTCGGAATGGTCGTTCTGTATAATTAATTGTGTTCATTGATAGTGTTTTATGATTATATGTATGTTCTAAGTTGAACACATCCATACTAATATTATAAATGTGAAAGTATGTCTGTTTGTCTGTCCGTCTGTTATCATCTCTCCCGCCGAAACCGCTGAACAGATTTTGCTGAAATTTGGTAGTCATTGTCAACTGGTCGTGTGTAGGTTATACATAATTTGCAAGAACATTGAGGTTATACAGTATAACCCAATGATATTCAACTAAATACAGATCTGTTACGTTCATACTATTTTCCGGCTTAAATTGCTTCCGAACAATTTTCAAATTCAATTGTCAAATTTGACAGATAAGTGAAACAAAAGATACGAAATGACATTTACATAAAAGAGACAGACTATACAAAAGACCCGTATTTAATGGCTTCACAACGCGCGCGGTAGTAACATATCTGCTTTGAGTTTTTTTTATATAAGGGAGAAGACCTAATGGCAGACACTATAAGGAAACATGAAACATTCGAATGTTATAAAATATATAATTTATGAAAATAAAGGATTGATAACTTCTTCCATGTCTTCAGTAACTCTTACAAAATAAAACTATTATAATTATTCTCTGACAAATCAATAAAAAAACATATTATTGGTCTTTTTGTAAACTTAGTCATAAGTACTAATAGATGACATCACAATAAGCGAACAACACTAATAGTAGACACCAATATGAACTAATAGTTGACATAGAACATTAAATTACATTTTACATTTTTCATATTATAGGCCTTTATTTGCCGTTTTTCAAAAGATTTCATTTACTTCATCATAGTAACTACATGCATCAGAAATATTATCCACGTTGTCTCCAGATTCTATTCATTCTTCTTCCATGCTGAAACTATCTTTCCTTTTATTTTTATTTTTCATATTTTTTTCCCAGCAAATTTATTTTTAGTCTTAAGTCTCCATGCTTCTTTTGCCTCTCCTTTTTTCTTCTTTTTGTTCTCAGTTCTCCTTTTTCTTCTTTTTACTGCTACAAAACTAAAGCATCGATTTTTAGATCAGTGCAAGGTCTAATATTAGACACCATGTCCATTTTTAGGTACAGTAGTTCTAAGTTCTTAGTTTGTTAATAGAATTATATTTTTAGAGAATAGTGATGATATTTGCAGTAAAATAAAGTACAAAATAACTTTAGTATGTATTGAAAAACTAAAAGATGAGATCCATGTCATCTATTAGGTTTTTTTACATTTTCAAGAACTAATAGTAGACACCCTTTATATTGTTAGGGAAAATGGATAAAAGATCATAAATAAACATTAATTAGTGTAAACAACATGACCATTAATCCAATGAAGTCAATAGAAATTACAAGAAATCTAATAAGTGCATTCAAAACTTACGTGCAAAATTTCGCCTTCCTTAACCTATTTGCTAAGAAATTGCCGGGTGCGTGTTGACGCGGTCACATCATTTACGAAAACTGATCCCATTTTAAAATTTTGTTCCCGAAGGCATCCCTAATATATTTTTTCACATCAACAGATAGCATAAGAAGCTTATAAAATTTACAGTGTTGAGAAATAATTAGAATAATTCTTATTTTTATGGCATTTTTGTCGTAAGTGTCTTCTATTAGTTCAGTGTCTACCATTAGCGCCTTTCCCTTAATATCATTGGTATAACCTCATACTTTTTGGAAATCGTTTTAAAAAGACGTCGGCAAACTTTTAACAATTCTAAAGTCTAGTTAAAAGTTTAAGGTCTTAGAAAAGGATCTTCATAAATTATAATATGACTAAAAACCATGTTATTGTTAAAAAGTAATAAGTATTTGATTTCTATAATAACTTTAGAACTAGTTTGATTCTCATCCATACATCAAATCAAAAACCTTTCAGCTATTTGAAACTTTGAAAGTGACATTAATATTTTCGTATTTATAATAAACTAGCTGTCCCGGCAAACGTTACTTTGCCATATTAAGTATATAAAGTATTTTTTTTAATTTGATCGCAGCGCTAATTGTCGGGACAGACTAAAATTAAAATTCGAATTCGAATATTATTTAAAATTTGACACTACGATGGTAGCGCCGTCTGTCGGATCCAATGTAAAACATTCCAAAATCAACAACTACTAATAAATTAAAAATTAATTAAAAAAACATTGTCCAGCGGACAAAATTGTGAATCTAAACCATTCCCAGATCCCCTTGAACACACACAAAAAGTTTCATCAAAATCGGTCCAGTCGTTTGAGAGAAGTTCAGTGACATACACACTCACAGAAGAATTATATATATTAAGATTATAAAGCGGAAGAGTTTGTTTGTTTGAACGCGCTAATCTCAGGAACTACTGGTCCGATTTAAAAAATTCTTTCAGCGTTAGATAGTCCATTTATCGAGGAAGGCTATAGGCTATATTGCATTACGCTAAGACTAATAGGAGCGAAGAAATAGAGGAAAAAGTGGAAAAAAACAAGGGAAATTATTTGAAAGGGAAAATTCTTACGAACTACTAGAGCAATTTTTCTCTTATTCGGGTCAGATAGGAAGTAGAGTACATGAAGGATCATAGGCTGTTTTTTGTGGACTATAATTTGTCTGTGAAATATCTAATTTACGCGGGCGAAGCCGCGCGGAACGTCTATAAATAATAAAAATGAATCCATTTAATATTTCCCTTGGTTACCACATCACGCGTAAACAGTGGACCGATTTTGCTGAAATTTGGTATGAATGATGAAATGAAAAGATATATGTACTTTGAGTTCCGGAAAAGGACATAGGATACATTTTGTCCCGGAAAAATGTACGGTTACCGCACAATATACTTTATGATTTGCGCGTAAACTATTCAATCTATTTTGCTGAAATTCGGTATAGAGAACTGATACTTTGCGTTGCGGGAAAGAACATAGGATATATTTTGTCGTGGAAAAATGTACGGTTCCCATAAAATGTACCTTTGTGATTTGCGCGTAAACTTTTCAATCGATGTACGGGAACAGCTATAAACTGAAGTCCACGCGGACGAAGTTGCGGGCAACAGCAAGTATAACCATAAATAGCTAATCAATGCCACTGCATAATATTTTAATGAACTCTCAATAACATTTCATTAGAATGCTATGTGTACTCGTATCTGATGGGAAACATACTTAATCGTATATTAAGTTACGAAGCAGTATTAAAGGATAATTATTGGGGTACTTACTGATACATGCATGAAGATACAGACAATAGACATACAGATAAAATTTTACGTCACAGGTATCTAAATATGTCTACATACTCCTATCAAAATACATGCCTATATTATGATATTATTATAACTTACTCCCATGAAATATCAAACCGGATACCAACGAAATTAACATTTCTAGGAAATGAATTGGATATAACAAAAAATAAAGCATTAACACTCCATCGTGGGTATCGTAGACACGTCAATAGATTTTCAATAAAAAAAACGGCAGCCGGATGCCACTTGGGGATTGATGGGATAATTTAAAATAGTATAGCAGCCCACCACACATTCCCACTACTGTATCTCCTGTGTCGCCAGGATCGACAGCGGTATCCAACCACGAAAACCCTTTGATATGATCTCAGGGAGCCCGAGGGACATGCTAAAGCTGTCTTGGGACCCGCCACGAAATTAATCAATAGATGCTGGTTGCATCAGTTCAATTTCAAGGACACGCCTAAGTAAATCTACTGTTTTAAACTGTGGTACCGTCTCCCTTACATAATCCCCCAACAATAAATACTTCAGGTATAAGCACGAAGTATCGGTAGATGTTTATCAGTTTGAGTAATTCCTTTGGCAATATTTTTTGTTTTGATATCAATCAAGAAGTTTTGTTATCACGTAACGTCTAACTATAGCCTAAACCACGAGAGAAGTCACTAAACTTAATATAAAATGTTTAAATTTTGTGTATCCATATTCACATACTAATATTATAAATGCGAAAGTCTGTCAGAATCTCTTCACGCCCAAACCTCTGAACCAATTTGGCTGAAAGTTATGGTGATATAGGTACTTTGAATCCCGGGAAAGGACCATAGGATACATATCCTATGGTCCTTTCCCGGACTTATTATTTCGGAAAAATGTACGGTTCCCGCGCATTGACGAAATTTTGGTGAAACGGAGTCGTCTCGTCTCATATAAGTACACGAATTTAACACAGTGATTAGGACTATAGATAATTTTTTTCTTCATGAACACTCATTTTCTTTACACTCATAACTCAGTAGCCAGTACACAAGATTAGGCATTAGGGCGTGTTTCCACTGAAGCGATTCGGAGCTAAGCGTTGCCCGATTTGACCAATCGTGCTATTCCAGCGGAATGACAGCGAAGCGGAGCGAAGATTTCGAGCATGGTGATTGGTCAATTCAGCACCGCTTAGCTCCGCTCCGCGTCAGTGGAACACGGCCTAAGTTTTTAAAACTGCTGTACTCAGCGACATTTAATGATGATTAAACTAAATGTAATGAAGGGTGACAGATAAATATGTTTATGTTATACTCTTCATTTAATTACAGTTAAGTAATTAACATTCGTCAGTGCAGCAGTATGTTCATACCAGTTTAATCAAAGCATGTGGCCGCTCTATAACTTTAGAACGTAAACTCCAGAATTTTCGAATTCCTCTCGAATTTATCGTCCATAATCATTGGAGTCCTGCATCCAATTACGACCAAACTATCCGAATTTTTAATGCGACCGGAAACTTTTCGTTCGGTGACCGAATGGCCGAAGTTTCCGTTAAATTAGTTTTCGTGCATGCGATACTTCAGGTAGGAGCTCGTAAATATCGGGTAATCCTACCTGGTAAGGTATACCTGAAGGTATTACCTGGCATTATTAGGCAGGTATCCCCCCGATTATCATGATTTAAAACTTTGCAACAACTTTTTGTTTATGTACCATGTTTCGACAGACTTGTAACTCCATGTAGGATATACTTAGTTTCTATTATAATATTGTGTACACTAGAAGTTGCGCTCCATTTGCTTCTAAACCTATATCGCGATGTAATCGTACAACTTCCCGGAAATGTATCCTCTGAATGACTTCGAAGTGGAGTCATATTATTTTGACCACGCTTTAAGAGGCCGGGTACACTTGGAATTTCTCATACATACGTAATTCCAAAATCATTTTCTCATACGAAAATATTTAACATGTTTGAGTTGATTTTCAGTTTAAAATAGTAATTACCTAGGTTCCTGCACAAAAATTTACTTCAAAATATTTAAACACGAAAATTTTTTTTTGCTTTAAAATTTTTTTTAGTAAATTTACTACTAAATATTTAAACACTAAAAAATAGAGTAAAACACTAAAAAATATATAAATAAATAGTTAATTTACTACAAAATATTTAAACTCTAAAAAATATTTTTTAGTATTTAAATATTTTGTAGTAAATTTACTATTTATTTATATATTTTTTAGTGTTTCACTCTATTTTTTAGTGTTTAAATATTAAGTAAGTACTAAATTTACTAAAAAAAATTAAAAACAATTTTTTTTAATGTTTAAATATTTTGAAGTAAATTTTTGTGCAGGAACCTATATTATAATTACTATTTTAAATTGAAAAACAACTCAAACATGTTAAATATGTTCATATGAGAAAATGATTTTGGAATTACGTATGTGTGAGAATTTCTAGGGTACCCGGCCCCTTAAGCATGCTACATTTATTTTAGTCACGCATATTAAAATAACTAGACCCGGTGAACTTCGTTTCACTTCTCTGGACTTCCATGAATATTTCAAGACTAGAATTAGCAAAATCGGTTCGGCCGTTCTTGAGTTTTAGTGGGACAAACAAAATTTAAAATTAATTTTTGTATAGATGAAGGAATTTAGTAGTTTGTTAGTATGAACTATGCCAATTAAATTTTAAAACTATTATACTGTGTAAAAAACATAATTACTTACTATAAGTAGTATAAAGGAATGAACCAGTTACATATTGTATTTAAGAATCTGGTTCATTCCTTTTTTAGCTGGAATTGAAATATCAAGACCAAAATTGAAGTAATAAAAACAAATTCTATTTCATTTAACTTTCTATCTTTGCTCTTCATTCGGTTCATAACGGTTCGTCGGGATTGCAATCTTCGGGAACGGTCCAGAACGGTCTAGAACGTTCTAGAAATTGGCAGCAGATTCCCGGATTCTGCTATGTAGCTACATCAGTGTTTTTCAACTTTATAATGCGATGATAGTGTAAAAAAATATTTTACGACCCTTTTTATCATATTGTGTAATGTGTATGTTTATGAATGAAAATTGAAATTTAGTTATCTCGACCTCTGGCGACCCCCCTGGCCCCTAGAGATTACAGAAGCTTCGCGACCTACAGGTTGAAAAACACTGTTCTACACTCTACATAATATTTAGTTGAATCGGTTTGAGTGTTTAAAACGTAAATTTCGTTTCCAATATACTTTTCTACGATGCAAATATATTTTTAATTAAAAAATCACAACCAACAATTTTTACGTAGCCGCAAAATTATGTATTGGAGTATTTTGTAAAATATCTATAATAATTAAAAGTCCGTATACGAAATTTTGCAGATTTTGCCGAAATTGCAAAGGCTCGCTACAGAAATATTATTAGGTTTTGTCCCCTTATTAGACTTTAAAAAATAAGGGCGTTCCGTCCGGAGATTCCGTAATTGACCGTATTTAAAACCTTATAAACTCTTAATCTGAAAGCTACAAAATTATAATAGAAATACAGAAATAATCTTCAGTATATCAACATTCCTTTTGTCGTTTTAAATTTTCTATTTTTGTTTCTTATACTCATGATATCAGCTTCCAAAGTAATACCAATTTGTTAAAATTCAAGCATACATTCAGCATCTCCTTAGGATTTACAAATTACTTTTATTTGAAACTCACGCCAATAGATCGACAATATCATAAACTACATATTTGCCGTTTTAAATTTTTTTTAGGACAATTTTGAACTCAGATAAGTAAAAATAATAGGGTTTTGGCGCGATCTCGGCAACGCGGCAAATGTATGGCCAAGGTCGTTTGCTCGGGGGACGGCCTTCACGAATAATATAATGTGAGATTTAGGTTGTTTTGAATCGTGTTTTTTTGGCACAATTTTTTTTTCTTTTTTGTCGAATTGTATAGAATTTTATCTACTTATAGATTATTTCTGTCGTTTTCTTTTTATGTATTACAGCTCGAAGTTGCCGAAATTAACAGCAATTTTTTGCCCATTTTCTCTAAAATTTTGCCGAGTTACATATTTTTTTACTCAACTATTTCATATTAAAGTGGTAAAAAGTAATTCCAACATTTTATAGACGACTTTCTCAACAGTACATTGTATTTTTTTCATACCGTTAAGACGTCAATACAATCCATAAACAGGTGATATTCTAAACCTTTTACAGCAAATATCACAAAACTGTCGCGGGTTTGAGTTGGATTATTTAAAAATACTTAAAAAAATAAAAAATCTAGTTTCAACATTAGATTATAATTGAAATGATCTTAAATGTTGTGCATTAAAACTTATAGAAATACTGTATTTTAACTGTTAAATCACGTCTGTAAAATCAGCGAAATCGGATAATTTCGTATACGGACTCTTAAAATAATATCTAGGCTGTTCACGTTTTGAGTTTTGTTTTGAGGTATAAACAGCAATCATTTCCTACCTACAATCAAACAGCAAAATATGAAACTTTCTTATATAATATACTTATTTATCAATAAATTATATCAATATATTATTATCAATAATTCACATTTTAAAAGACGTTGCAAGTTGCGACGTATGAGTTCGAACTTCAAAGTGATTTCTTCAACTTTCTATGACTTCGAAGTTATATCTTCATTCTCCCTTAGGGCCGGGACACATAAACACGTTACGACGTCGTGTCGTGTTTATGTGACTTCATTGTCAATCACGGTTTGTAAAGAAAACGATGAATTATGACAATTTTTCTGACAGTGGGCAACACTGACCTCTATTATACAAGTAGGTATGCTGGCCTTTGAAATGACAGCTATTTTTTGTGCCTATTTGAAGCGGAATCTGCGCCCCCAATGCGGGGGAAGAGAAACAAATTTGATTTGACGTTTGAAAGTCGCCATATTGGCGCTGATAGCAGTAGTGGGAGTACTTGGAACTAATACTAGTTTCTACAACCAATAGCGATTAAACGGCCTTTTGCAAGTTACGTCAGATTTAGTTCTCTTCCCCCGCAATGGGGGCGCTGATTCCGCTTCAAATAGGCACAAAAAACAGTTGGGTATCATAAGTTTAGCATACTTGTATAAAAGAGTTCAGTGGGGGGCAATGACAGGTTTGGGCGTTTGAAAATATAATATAGATGCAAATTGCAATGTGAACTGAAACTTATGTCCATATTGTTGTACTCACTCGGCCATGCCAATACTCAGTAGTGAGTAATGAGTCTCTCACGCGGTTACCCTCGTTGTTCGAGTTTAGTCATTAACAATCGGTTGGTTATCGTGGAAATTTTCACAACACTGCAGCCACTCATGAGTCATGTGTGCTACAGTCCGGTAACTGAATACGCAGAACCATTACCTACTAGTTGTTCACGTGGAAGAATGTTGCTACATTCTTGTTATGTGCAAACTGCAAGTGCAGTAGGCAAGTAGCGATAGGTCAATGACTGAAGTTTTTACAGTTCGGTAACCGGACTATATACCAGCCATTCCCAAAGTGTGCAGTGTATCAGCGAGCGTGGCGAGCGATACATGAAATTGTTTCTGTCAAAAAAGGGTTCCGCCATCAAAAAAGTTTGAGAACCGTAAATGTAGACGTAAACGCAAAGATCTATGTAGGTATCAACATCCTGGATACTAATATTATAAATACGAAAGTGTGTCCGTCTGTCTGTCTGTCTGTCACCTCTTCACGCCTTAACCGCTGTACCGATTTGGCTGAAATTTGGTATGGAGATACTTTGAGTCCCGGGAAAGGATATAGGATACTTTTTATCCGAGAAAAATGTACGGTTCCCCCGCGATAAACGAGTTTTGGAGCAACGGAGTTGCGGGCGTGATCTAGTAATATTATATATTAACTCATCAATCCCCAAGCGGAATAACAATTGAAAATCTATCGTCTGCGATTCCCACGACTTTAGTTGGATCATCCAATATTGCTTCTCAGTGAATTCCGATTGCATTACAGAAGTTGTAAAAAAATCATTTGCAGGCAAAATATGAATCGTAAAAGCAATCGAGGACTCGTGAATAATGAACGAAAATCGATTCGTTAATCGAATAATAAACGAAAACCGACGCGGTCACCGGCCACCGATTCCTCAAAACCGAATTTGCCGATTAAATCGTCAACATTTCATGTTAAATACGTACTGATTCTTGAAATTATTTGATGAGCTGATCGATGTATTTGCATTTATTATATTTATTTGGTAACTAGATGACACAACTCCGTTGCGCCAAAATTCATTTATCGGGTACATTTTCTGGAATATATAGTATCTCATCACCTTTTCCGGGACTCAAAGTATCTCCACACCAAATTTCAGCAAAATCGGCTCAGCGGTTTGCTCGTGAAAAGGCAATAGATAGAGTATAGACCCACTTTTATAATAATACTACTCGTAGCTGTCCCGGCAAACGTTGCTTTGCCATAATATAAAGTATTTCGCCCATATTATTTTATTGAAGGGACTAAATAAGTATGTCGCCATGGCAACGTCGATCGCTATCCCGCATATAAACAATGGTCGCCGTCAGTCTCAAGTTGTAATAATTTACTATTATTTATTCAACAAATGCACTTATCAATATATAAAGTACCCAGTAGCCGATTCTCAGACCTACTGAATATGCATATAAAATTTAGTAAAAATCAGTAAAGCCGTTTCGGAGGAGTTCAGAACATTAGCAGAGTCTAGTTTATTACGCTGTGATATTAGTATATGTTTTACGGTGCCACTGGCAACACAACCTGTGTAAAAGTGTGTCAAAGACGCTTAATAATTTCTCAGAATCAAATAAAATACACGTAATAATAACGCTCCTCTACAGAATATTCGTACCGCCGAGAAATTGTTTTGTAATACAAAATTTCACATGAAATACTTATACGAGTACAATTCTTGAAATTTCTAAGTCCCCACTTGGAATCAGAATAAATTTTTCAATTCCCGACGACCTCGCGTATCGTTATTAGGAAATATGATTCTTATGCGAAATAATTTATAAAGTATCGAAATATGGCCGCGCAGCCAATACCACAGTACATTTGTTTATAGTAGCGTGACTGAGAATATTGAAAACTTTGTAAACAGGGCTTTGGCCCACCACACATTCCCACTACTGTATCTCCTGTGTCGCCAGGATCGACAGCGGTATCCAACCACGAAAACCCTTTGATATGATCTCAGGGAGCCCGAGGGACATGCTAAAGCTGTCTTGGGACCCGCAACGAAATTAATCAGAAGAAAATAGGAGGAGTAGGAAGATTCCAATTTCCCTCCCCATAAAAGCGGGAGACAGCACAAAGTTGCAATGACCGAAAGTCATAGAACTTAAGGGGGAGCACCACGGAAATAAGGTTAATAATTGTGAAAACTAAGTTAATATTGGAGTTTATTATGTTTGACTGTTGCCAATAATAATTGTGGCAAAAACGCTTGAAGGTACGGAAGTTCCTAGCGCTGTCCACGAGATCACCGTAGTATGCGACTCCAGATGTACAGAATAGGTTGTTTAGCATATTAGTTCTTTCGTCCTGCCAGAGACTGCACTCCCAGAGAACATGATGAGCGGTTTGTTCAAACATGTTGCCTTCGGTCGAGCACTCGCACATGGGTGAAGGCACTAGTTTAAATCCGTAAAGTTTGGCCTTAAAATTTCCATGGCCGGTCAGGAATTGACCAAGTAACCACGTATTTAGATTCCGACAGATTTACTATTTTTCTAACTTCCATATATATAACTTTGTAAACAGCGACAATTTCTGCGTTTTTCGCGTTACTTACTGCCACGCACAATAAAGCTCTGGAACGAACTATCGCCAGTAATTCTGAACCTACGAACCTGCTAATACGACCTGCAATACCTTTAAGAAGATAGCGTATAAAGGCCAGCAAGCACCTGCAACTCTTCCGATGTTACGAGTGTTCATGCAGGGCGATGGCATTTGCTTTCCATCAGGTGACCCCTAAAAAATACGCTTGTGACTGAACTGTTCTGTACTTATTTGTTTTCCAATAGACAGCTCTCGAAACAGAATGAGTATGTTTAAACTACGAAACTGTATTGTCATAAAAGTTATATATTCTCTTATCATACATAATTTTCTCTGTATTAACACAACTCCTTCCACATACCTTTAGCCAGTTGATCTACTGTATGCACTTATGCTGTGGCAACAGCCCTCGATACTCACGGGAGTCCCCATTTCTGAATTACATAACTCGGCCAGTAAGTTACTTGGTTTACCGGCCATATGCTGGCTACTTCAGTTGCTGGTGTATGCTGTTTACTCTCATACAAATATCGCTATGTCAACTGATTTTATTTCATAAATCAGAACCAAACACACAGAGCTTACTAATACTGTGAATTGGAAAGTGGGTCTGTCTCTTACATATTTTAAGCTACAGCGATTTAGAAGAATATGGGTTTAATTAAAGAGACAGCAATGGAAAAAAAAACTAGGCCTTTATATCCGTTGTGGATGATTTATACAGTATTTTCAGAGAGATGTAACCACTCCTCAAATACTGTTGTGCCTGGGACAATATTTAAATGTCCGTATGGTTGCCCAAGTACATATGGCATTCTCGCAACATAGTCGGCCTAGTCCAGAGGAAAGAACTAGTCAATACGTCTGGGACCAACTATGGAAATATGTAGTTGCGGAAAAAGCTGCTGTTGTTACTCAAAGGACGCATTTAGTACGTACTACGTACTATACAAAGCTTCGCAATCATGGTGCCTTCTTCTGAGTCAGTCAATCAGCCTTAATCTATCAAGGCCAATGTGACGAGCGGCCTAGTCATAGATACTCAAAAAACCGAGCGATATTAAAAAGCATAATAACCAAAGTTTTCAAGTTAAAACACAAACACTCACAAAATAATTAATTATACCAGCCGATACTGTGTGGAAGCAGAATAAATATAAAGTTAGCGAGTTTAAATCACCGATAACATGAAATATTCAACAGTCTTAAACTTGTTTACATCTGATATGATACAGTCTTGGACAAACTTGGCGTGAAATATCGCGTTGTTATTGCAGGATTAGAGGCTCTGTATATAGTCAATTAGTCCGTGGCTTTCGACTTCCAAAAAAAGTTTGGTTGTCTGACTAGTTAGATGATCTATGCTTCGGATGGACGAGTAAAAACTCGGTACTCGGTCCTGACTCCACATCTTCTTCTTCTGCTTATCTAATATATAAAAATGGATTTATAAATGTGTTAGTCGCGCTAAAACTCCAAAACGGCTGAACGGATTGGGCTGATTTTAGTCTTAAAATATTCGTAGAAATCCAGGGAAGGTTTTAAAGTGACCTGTGACACGAAGTTCACCGGGATAGCTAGTCTTATATATAATATGGATTTTCAAATGTGTTAGTCGCGCTAAAACTCACAAACGACTGAACGGATTGGGCTGATTTCGGTCTTAAAATATTCGTACAAGTCCAGGGAAGGTTTTAAGGTGACCTGTGACACGAAGTTCACCGGGACAGCTAGTCTTATATATAAAATAGATTTTCAAATGTGTTAGTCGCGCTAAAACTCACAAACGACTGAAAGGATTGGGCTGATTTCGGTCTTAAAATATTCGTACATGTCCAGGGAAGGTTTTAAGGTGACCTGTGACACGAAGTTCACCGGGACAGCTAGTCTTCTTCTTATATATGTTATAGTCAAAGTCCGATACACAGTCTCTTCGCGGAAGGACTGGCTTATCCTAGGTTTGGCCAAAGCCGTCAGGCGATCCCCGAAATACATTTCAATTTCGCCCTTTGCCTGAAGTATTTTTAGTCAAACCCAGGAGCTCCTAACTTTTCAGTCAAACGTCGAAAGTAAATTATTCTGTTTCGGTTTTGGCCCAGTCAATCCTAGAAGCGACTGCAAAACTCGGTCAAACGTTGATCTGAACATGTTTAAACAGGTTCATAATGTCTCTCGCGGTGTTCCGACCGATTGTTTTGTCATTTCATGTTCGTTCATTTAATTTTTAACATTAAAGTTAATGCCTCACCATGTCAGAAAAATGATTAATTTTCCATTTTAATTACTTAAGAAATTATTAAAACAATAAACATCAAAATTTTAAAAATGTTATTTTTTTATACCTAATCTTACAAACTAACCTCCGTATATTCCAAAGCATTTATTTATTTATTTTATACTTTATTGCACATCGTACAAAAGGCGGGCCTAATGCCACACGGCATTCTCTCAAAGCATCTCAAATATAAAAGTGAAAATCACGTAAGCTGACCAATCAGGTGTCCGAACTGGCAGAGTTAAGCGGTTAAGACTTGAAAGCTGCTTAAATGATAAAATGCTTCCAAATATACGAAGATAAGACACTTCATACATATATCGGAGTTTGATTCGTCAAACCCCGATTTAATAAAATTGTGTTTTGACGTTTGCCTGACCAAATTAGTCCCTCCCAGGTTTGACGAAAATTGTTTAGTCAAAGGCCGAAAATTTACATTTGTTTGGGCTTTGACTAAGTCATTCAGTCTGACCTGAGGATTGACCAGTCCAACCTAGGAGCGCCGGAGCTTCGGAGTTTGCCTATAACATATATAAAAATGGATTTTCAAATGTGTTAGTCGCGCTAAAACTCGAAAACGGCTGAACGGATTGGGCTGATTTTAGTCTTAAAATATTTGTAGAAGTTCAGGGAAGGTTTTGAAGTGACACGAAGGTCACCGGGACAGCTAGTTATATTTAAATCTGACACCTACTTACGTATTAACTATTATGTAATTTCAAAGGGGTGCGAACCTTTGAAGTGTCCTCTCTCCAAATATACCACTTTTATCGTGCTCGGAAATTTTGAAAAAAAAACAAGATGGCGGCGGCTACATATGCCAAGCTCCATACAAAAATGTTCGAAACTTCGAAACCCTTTGTGCTTCTGCGCCTGACGTCTCTCCAGTCGTGTGGGTGGACAGTCCCACTGGGTTATGACAGTATAGTAAGGCCCGTATTTGCATCTCGGTCTCAAGACACGCTTCAGGCTCTGTGATTGGTTGGCTGTCAAAATTTGGATCAATCACAGAGCCGAACCGCGTCTTGAGACCGGGCCGTTAAGTACTGACCAAAAATACGGGCCTAAGAGACAGTGCTCATGCGTACCTACTGCGCACACACTTGGGCACCGTTACCGAAACCGGTGTGAAACACATTATTTTATTAATGAGACTGTAAAACGGTAAAGAAATTCTGAATATTTCGCTAAAACCCGCAAATTGAGCGTCCCGCTAGTATCAAATCTTGAGCTAAGTAACTTCAACTTGTATAACTCGATTCCGCATCTCCGGGGCGGCCATATTTGTACAAAATCAACGTCAGAATTTTAACTACATTTTCAAGTTTTTAATTAGGGTGGGGTAAAATCTTTAGCAAAGCCTACTAAAGCAATATTTTACTAAATTATGATTTCAAAGATAAATACGTAGGATGAATAATAAAGAATATTACATACAAGATACGCGCTATAAACATAACCCTCCTGGCAGTCGGGTAAAAAAGAGGTGTGTTATGAGATTAACGTGTCTGGCTGTTTGTCTGTTATGTCTTGTCTGTTAAACGGATGAACTTCCAGGTTTTTTTGTTTGAAAGCTGGTGTGGTTTTTCTCAGCCATTATTCATCATCAACAGCTCGCTCAAAGCAGGACGGAAGTTTTGTATTTCCTTAACAATGTAATACTTAGGACCTGTTTCGCCACTTACTGATAAGTGCCGCAGCTATCCACAATTTATCTCACAGATACTCCATCAGATAAGTTGTGGATGGCCTGTCCGACACGTATCAGGAAGTGGTGAAACATGCACTTAATCTTTATGACATACCATCGCCACCCCAACAGATCTTTAACACTAATTTCGTCCCCCAGGTCGCCCGCAGCCAACTCTCTCCTGGCTCATCAACAACACTCCTCTGGAAGACCACACGATCCTGAAGAACGACGGGAAGGTGATCATCAGCCGGATCCTCATCTCCAACGTGGACCGCAGCTGGCTGAACACCAGCGTGCGCTGCCAGGCCACCAACACCCAGCTGTTGAGCCCCCACGAAAGGACGGCCAGGGTCGAGATGAACCGTGAGTACAGACAGGCCTGCAAGGATGGTATAAATCAGTGTTTCCCAACCTGTGGTCCGCGGACCCGCGGTGACATCTCTGGACCTTACATAATCCGATTTTTTGCTGTTTGTTTTGTTAAAGGGGTCCGTAAAAACTGCCTGATTTTCTAGGGCCCGTGGCGGAAAAAGGTTAGGAAACACTGATATAAACAGTCGCTTAAAAGGGAGTCCGCACTAACGCACCTGAAACTATTCTGATGTTGCGAGTGTCTAGGGCGACGGCAGTTGCTTTCCAGCAGGTGTGGAGCAGCACCAGCTTTCCTTTTGCTCGTTTGCCCCCTATCTTATATATAAAATTCTCGTGTCACAATGTTAGTCCACGAACTCCTCCGAAACGGCTTTACTGATTTTTACCAAATTTTATATGCATATTCAGTAGCTCTGAGAATCGGCTATTGGGTACTTTATATATTGATAAGTGCATTTGTTGAATAAATAATAGTAAATTATTACAACCTGAGACTGACGGCGACCATTTTTTGTGCGACGAGATAACGATCGACGTTGCCATGGCGACATACTTATTTATTCACTTCAATAAAATAATATGGGCGTAATCATTGAGATGTGGCGAGATACTTTATATTATGGCAAAGAAACGTTTGCCGGGATAGCTAGTTTTATATAAAAAGCGACGCAACGCTGCGGCGGAACGAAACGACAGTTCACGTAGCGCGTTTTGTGTCGCGTCGCGCTGCTGCCGGGTAGGACCGCTTAGCTTATATTATGCTTTCATACAATGAATCTTTGGCCACTTTGAAATCGGTTAAGCTGTTTGAGCTGTGGGCTGTTGGGTAACAGACTGACAGACCTTCACACTTTCATATTCATAATCTTAATAATTTAATTCCACATCAATTTAGATAACATTACATTACACTAGCAAATAAATTACATTTAAAAGTCTCGTAGCACCCTCGCATAATATTTTAACTAGTATTTTCATTTATTATATCGCGCGTTAAAACCAATTTCGCTCGACGATCATATCAACTGACGCTCGCTGTGAGGGCAGATTTCACTTTAATAGGGTTTTAAGAACTTGCGGATGCTCTTTTTATTAACCCCTGATGGAAAAAGAGGGGTGAAAGAAGTTTAACGTCTAGGACCTAGGTCTGTCGGTTTACGTGATTTAATTGATCTAGTGTTTTTAGCCAACTTCATCATGGTCTCAAATAGATAAGAAGTGTGATGAACAAGAAATAAAATAAAAAGTACGTTTATTTCAGGTGAATCATACATTTTTTCCGAGTTTCAAAGTATCTCCATGCGAAATTTTATCTAAATCGATTCAGTGGTTTAGGCGTAAAGAGGTAACAAATAGACAGGACACACTTTCGCATTTTTATTCTTAGTAAGTCACAAATCCTCCTAAAAATGTCGCTTATCGGCCCTCGACTCAACATGAATCTTGAAAAAGTTTGTAAGGCGACCAAACTTTTACTTCCTTCATAGATTTTATCACTCTCTATGTGTATTTGGGGACTTATATGGACCGGGTACCCAATACCGGAGTTACACTTGTTCTTTGTTGTAAGTCCATATACGGCGGCTATGACTTACCATCTGGCGATCCGCCTGCTCGTTTACTGGTCTATACTAATATTATAAATGCGAAAGTGTTGTCTGTCTGTTACCTCTTGACGCCTGAGCCGCTGTACCGGTTCTGTTTTTTGGCACATATTATAATATTATCAAGTTTATTTCTATAACATAAAGTGCACTTAAGTATATATTTTACCTACCTAAAGTATTTACAATTTGTTTTATAGCACTCTGTGTTGAAAAAGAAATCACACACAAACAGTAAATTTTCTTTATTGCGAGATCAACTGAACAAATGTTATAAACACGCCATTCTCTTTTCGTTTCCAAAGTTTGACCAATTTTCTGTTGTTTATTTTTTCGGAAATTTACATAAAACCATACGGAGGCACTTCACATGGCTATTTGTATTTGCGTATCTGATGTATTTGCCAAACAATCACCATGTGTAGACGGTATGTTTGACAAATATTCGCCTTATTTGCCTATTTGACAAATATGACCAATACCAAATACACGTATACGTACCTTTGTCGGTTTTTGACGCACATCAAAAGAGTCAAAAAGGCAAGTAAACAAAATCAAGTAAAAGTTTGATATTTGACATCCATGTGTGGCCGTATTTGCCTTTATTTGCTTGTTTGTGTATACGTCAATAATTTTGCCAAATGCAACAAATAGCCAATAGCAAATACAAATAGCCATGTGAAGTGCCTCCAATAAACTAATGTAGTGTGCCAATTCGCAACACTCTGTATATCCTAAGTCCTCTCCCACAGTGAAGCCCACGTCAGTCCAAATCGTGGAGAAGCCGGGCCAGCTGCCAGCGAACGTGGAGATCACGCTGGTGTGTGTGGCCCACGGCAGCAGACCACCCGCCACCATCACCTGGTACAGGGAGAACAGACGATACACTAGGGGGAAGGTAAGGACATGAAGAGGGAACAAGAGTATAAACTATGAAGCCAGGGGGATTAAGGGCGCTAGCATAAAGAGGAAGGGGGGGAGGAGAAAGGTAGAAGGGAAAAAATAAGCCAAGCCTGAAGAACAAAGCCTATTGGCAGGCTTAGACATTTTGATAGTAGATTATTATCTACTCTCAATAGATAAAGTTAATCAGGGTGAGTTCGGACACAGGGTAAGTCCGGATAATTCAAGTTAACGCTAAATTAGACTACCAGTTACGGTACGGTACTACAATTTGCGGTTGCATATCTCGTTATATTATTTATTGAATGAATGAATGAATGCATGAATGAATATACTTTATTGTGCACATCGCAGTAATTACAAACACACACATAAAATAAAAACACAATAAAATGATGAGAGTGTACAAAGGCGGCTTTATTACTAAACAGTAATCTATACGTTCATAGACCTTAATATATTTCTGAATTTTACTTAATATATCCTTGATACGCTTTCTACAGCGGCTCTAGCTAAGAAATCGGATTTGTGAGTACCGTTAGATTCATCTTGATAGTATTGGGTACTTTGAAGACAGACTTTTTTCAGAAAAAAATCAGCCTTGCTAACATCTCACCATCCCACAGCACAGTGAGTTCACCAACGACACGTCGTCAGTTAGCAAGCTGGTGATGCTGCCGCAGCCGGAGGACAGCGGCGCCGTCATCCGCTGCCGAGCTGACAACCCCGTGCTGAGGGTGGCGCTGGAGGACTCCTTCAGGATGAGCGTCGTGTGTAAGTACGAGCTATACAAGACACGTCATCAGTCAGCAAGCTGGTGATGCAGCCGCAGCCGGAGGACAGCGGCGCCGTCATCCGCTGTCGAGCTGACAACCCCGTGCTGAGGGTGGCGCTGGAGGACTCCTTCAGGATGAGTGTTGTATGTAAGTATGAGATTCTGAAGAATTGATGATCATTGGCACAGACTAGTACACTAACCACTTGCACCTTTCCAAATTAAACTGAACCCGAACCCAGTAATTCAACGCCAATAGCCCTATAATAGCCCTATAGGCTATAGGCCTAAGTGATGTATAAATTTTCTGGTTTTAACACTTCTTTCCCTTGTTTAGGCAGTAAATAACATGAATTCTGGTGTTTTCAATCATAGAGAGGAACCATTCTCCAGAACACCGTTTCTTCTCACCGTTTCATCATAGATAACACTGGTCCTTCTTTGTAACCCAGACAAGCCTGTGCTGACGATGTCCCTGGGCAGCACGCTCAACCCCAACGACATCAAGGAGGGCGACGACGTGTACTTCGAGTGCAACATCCGCGCCAACCCCAAGGAGCATCGCATCATGTGGTTCCATAACGTGAGTACCAAATGGCCCACCACACATTCCCACCACTGCAACTACTGTATCGACAGTATCAACAGTGGTATCCAACCACGAAAACCCTTTGATATGATCTCAGGGATGCCCGAGGGGCAAGCTAAATCTGTCTTGGGACCCGCAACGAAATTAATCAGAAGAAAGGTAGGTGGAGTAGGAGAAATCCAATATAATAACGTGAGTACCAGCAAACCATTAAGTATCATGGTCGTGAATGACGCTATTGAAGTTTTCACACCATGGGATATATACCAAACTTCTTAGCACCACTTCAACCATTTAGGGCTTCCAACACACATCACAAAGGTATCAAGCTAGCAGCAATGTGGTCTAAATTACTCATCAGACCCTGAATAAAAAAAAAATTGGATATGCACCTGCCCACCTGCCACCATGCATACTGCCGTGGGAGAAATATGTATTCCAGATATCGTATAATATGGTTACCAAAGCAAAATCGCTGGAGATCGCAGTAGCTACCCATGGACACGAGCTCTTAATTTTTGAATTAATCAAAATGCAGATCTGTACAGTCGTAATGACATTTTTTACAATCTTAAGCTATATTAATACCTCGATCGTGGGAATCGCAGACACAATAGATGTAGGTATTCAACTGTTATGCGGCATCCGGGTGCCGCTTGGGGCTTGATGGGTTAATCTATATTATAATATCCATGCTAATATTATAAATGCGAAAGTGTGTCTGTCTGTCTGTCTGTCTGCCTGTCTGTCTGTCTGTCTGTTACCTCTTCACGCCCGAACCGCTGAACCGATTTTGCTGAAATTTGATATTGAGATACTTTAAGTCCCGGGAAAAGACATAGGATACTTATTATCCCGGAAAAACGTACGGTTCTCGCGTGATAAACGAATTTTGGCGCAACGGAGTTGCGGGCATCAGCTAGTATTATATAAAACTCAAATGTGACTGACTGACATGGTGACGCACACGCACACAACGCACAGCCCAAACCACCAGTGGTTTGGGCTGTGCGTTGATACATCACCATCGGCTGAATCGGACTGAAATTTTGCATGCAGGTAGATGTTATGACGTAGGCATCCGCTAAGAAAGGATTTTGATAAATTCCAACCCCAAGGGGTTAAAATAGAGGATCAAACTTTGTATAATAATAATACTTCTTAACGCGAGCGAAGCCGTGGGCAAAAGCTCGTTAGCAATAAAGGCTTTTCAGTTCATTAAAACCAGCACCTTGGTACACATATCACTATGTTCCGAAGATCATCCCTTCAGGTTCATTAATTACAATTTCCATATCAGCCCCCAATTTATAATACTTAGTAGCCATCTGGCTAATCTGCCGAAGGGTCCGTTCCGAAAGAATTTCGGAACAATTTAAAACACATAAAAGTTTAGATAATTATACCCATACCATGGCCCCCGAAGCCGAGTTTCACCGGCCGGGGCCCGTAATTAATATTAATAAGAGTGCATCTTCAGGCAATTTGAGATGAAAAATTATAAAAGATCTAGCTTTAAATGGATCTAGCTGTTCTTTATGAGAAATATGGTTTATAATGAGGTGCTTTCAGATGTTAATGGGCATCATTATCATCACGTTAACGACGCGCCTTCTATTCATTCTTCCTCATTATTAATAACTGTAATGTTCGAATCAATGTTTTAATTTCATTATTTTAAGGAGTTTTAGAAATTGCTGAAGCTAAATGTTCGGCTACATTCCCTAGGGAAAGGAGTTTCAGCAGGCTAACTTAAAACAGATTCTGATGTTTACTATTTAGTGTTTCATGTACGAATTAAATTAAGTATCAATTTCTAAACTTTTAGCCAATTTGCCATCGCTAATTACTAATCGAGCTAGACTAAGAGATCGAGGACAAATTGTAATTTGACATATTAAGCATCTACAAGACCTAAAACGCTACTTCGACATAAAGCTCGATGAACCTCTTAAACGGCTTTATACAGATATGAAGCGTGATTTTTCAGCGGACAGCTTAGATACTCCCACTAAAATTCAAGAACTGACTGAAAGCGTTAACTTCATGTCAGAAAAATACGACAAACTTAAAGAAGCATTTGACGCCAAGACCCAGGTTATCGTTACCCTGCAACAAGAAAATAACACACTGCGGTCCCACGTAAACGACCTTCGCTCTCGTGTTGGTGATCTAAACGCTCGACTCAACAATCTCGACCAAAAAGCCCGCGATTGCAACATTGAACTCCAGTGCGTACCAGAATATTCAGGCGAAAACCTTAAAACAATCGTACACCAACTAGCAACAACCATAGATCTCGACCTCTCGGAACACGAATTAGTTAATAACCATCGCGTCGCCAAGCTGAACAAGGAGTCGAACAGGCCTAGATCCATAGTTGTGAAACTCTCCAGCCCTTTGGCCTGAGATTCTTTTATTGCTGCGGCCAAAATCTTCAATAAAACACATAACAACAACAGACTCAATTCGTCACATTTGGGTATCGCAACCCAAACTAAAAAGCCCATCTACGTTGCGAACATTTTACTCCGGCCAACAAACAACTACACGCAGCAACTCGAAAGGTAGCCAAAGAAAAGAAGTACAACTTCGTGTGGGTGCGGAACGGCGTCGTTTTTATTCGTAAAGACACGAGCTCGAAGAGTCTCATTGTTAAGGACTTAGAGTTTCTAAACACCCTGTAACTTGTAACACAACTAACCTTAACCGTAATTACAACTAGAGTATATGGTATCTTTACTAAACATTATTAACCCTAATTACAATTGTTAATGGGTAACCTTAACATTATATACCAAAATGTTCGTGGCTTAAGAACCAAAACTACAACAATCTTGACCAATGCATTGAAGCAAGAGGCAGACATAATACTGCTTACTGAAACGTGGCTCAACGACTCAGTGTATGATCATGAAGTGTTAGATCACAGATACACAATTTATAGGCGAGATAGGGCCTCATCCGACAGCGCTAAGCACGAAGGAGGGGGAGTACTTATCGCTGTCCTAAGAACACTTGAGTCTTGTCGCAAGCCCACGTGGGAGACGTTGGATGAAAATATATGGGTGATTGTAAAATTCAAGCAAGGTAACACAACTAAACAGCTATGTTTATGTACTCTTTACAACCCTCCCCCAATTTCTTATGACCGACTTAGCCGTATCTCTTCAAACATCATCGATGTAGTCCAACACAAGTTACCTTCTGACTCTCTGTTACTTATTGCCGGTGACTTTAATTTGCCTAGTATAGTATGGAAAGTAGATTCGAACAGTAATTACCTTTCTCCAGAACACACTAACTCCGCAGTCGAGACTGTCTTTACAGATGCCTTTTGGTTTAATAACCTTCAGCAAGTTAATTCCAATATCCAATAGCCAATGGTCGTATTCTTGACTTCATTTTAACAAATAATGCTGACTTCTTTTCCATTGAAGCTTGCGACAATACTCTTGTTATCACTGACGTTCACCATCCAGCCTTAACAATCAATGTCCATGTAACGCCTTTCAATAAAATAAAACCAAAAGGGTAACTTTTCCTAACTTTTCCAAAGCCAATTACGTCGCCATTTCTGAAGAGCTGAATAAAATTGACTGGTATGATCATCTCAAGCCGCACTTTACGGTAGACACGACTGTAGATATCTTCTACAATATTTTAACTCCCATTATTGCAAAGTACATACCACTCACTTCAAAAGGAGGAAACAGTTATCCCTGCTGGTTAAGTCGACCGCTTATTCATTGCCTGAAAGAGAAAGCTAAATTTCACAAACGTTTTAAAAAATATAATAACAAAAGGGACCTTATCACTTACCAACTAATGCGTAGCCGATGTGACAAACTGTTGGCGGATTGTTTTTTCGCATTCAAATCGAATGCTAAACTGCTTATGAAAGAAGACCCGAAGTACTTCTGGACATTTGTAAAATCTTCCAGATCCAACAGTCACGAAATTCCCGATGATATGTTTTTAGACAACATAAAAGCACATGGCGGACAGCAAATAAGCGAGGCTTTTTCCAACTACTTTTCATCTACATACAACAATAGGATGGGGGCAAACTCTCCTACATGCGCGTCTAGTATCACAGGCCTTAAAGACTCAAAAACATCATTAAATAGCTGTTATATATCCAAGGACGAGATATTAAAAAACTTAAAACAAATTAATATAAACAAAGGCCCCGGTCCTGACGCTATCCCGCCATTCTTCCTCCACATATTTTCAATAAGTCTCTCGAGAGTGGAATTTTTCCTACAAAATGGAAGACTGCCCATATCATTCCCATCTTAAAAAAAGGGGATCAGAGCAACGATACCAACTACAGACCCATATCCATTTAGTCAGCAATGGGAAAGCTGTTCGAGTCTATGATCCATAAGACACTACTGCATCACCTTAAACCACACTTTAATGCACAGCAGCACGGCTTCTTACCAGGAAGATCAACCGTGTCAAACCTTCTTGGCTGTGTCAACGACATTGTTGAAGCAGTGGAAAATAGAAATGAAGTTCACTCTGTATACACTGACTTCTCCAAGGCGTTCGACACGGTGGATCATGACCTCCTCATCATAAAACTTGGTCACGCAGGAAGTTGCGGCTCACTGTTGAGATGGTGCGAGTCATACTTAAAAAATCGCACACAGCTAGTTATTGTTCGTGGCTTTAAGTCTCCGACCATAGAGGTACCGTCAGGTGTCCCGCAAGGTTCGCACCTCGGGCCTTTGTTTTTCCTCGTGTTTATTAACGATATCTGTTCCATATTAACTTCCACGTTTAAAATGTTTGCTGATAATTTAAAAATCTACAGAACAATACAGTCCAGGAATAACATCGCATACTTACAGGCAGATCTTAATTCATTAAATTTCTGGTGTGTTGCTAATAAAATGATAGTCAATCCTACATCAAATATTTTTGTATGAAATTCACCCGTAAAAGAAACATCGACCACAGCAATGTTGTTTATGTAATCAACAACAGACCTATTAGTGAGGTAACGAGCGTACGCGATCTTGGTGTTATCTTGGATCAGAAGTTAGAATTTCGTTATCACATAGACCATATTATTAAAAAAGGAGGAAGGCTGGCTGGCTTTGTCACCAGACAAACTAAGACTTTTAGACACCCTGAAATCCCCATCATCCTATTCAACTGTTATGCCCGCAGCTTGTTGGAGTATTGTAGCCCTATTTGGAACCCTCTCTATGCTGTTCACATAAATAGAATAGAAAGACTTCAAAAAATATTCCTTTACCACCTCACCTACGCGAATAATCGTTGCCATGATCTCGTCACATACGACTCTAGACTAAACTATTACAAAGTAACTTCACTCGCAGATAGACGTA
Organism: Polyommatus icarus; assembly: GCA_937595015.1. NCBI lineage: Eukaryota > Metazoa > Arthropoda > Insecta > Lepidoptera > Lycaenidae > Polyommatus > Polyommatus icarus. Next base: position 16,979,839 of record OW569340.1, read on the forward strand.
AGATAGCCGATATAATAAGTCTGCAGAAAATTCTTACTGGCAAAATGGAAAGCACTGAGCTACTCGAAAAAATGCAAATCCGCGTACCGCGTCCTGGAAGCCGACTACACAACATAAAAACTTTCAACTTACCTGCGCACCGAACTAACTACGGTCAACACTCGCCACTCTATCGTCTCTGCTACGCATACAATAATGTCTGCCATGAACTTGACATATTTAATGCATCGGTCAATCAAGTAAACACCATTTACGGCTCCTAAATTGTGACCACTTTGTATTATATTATTCTCTTTTGTAATTTGTAACCATATTTTACTTTTTTTTCATGTTACTGTTATATTTCATATCTTGTTTACCTTTTTTTTTTACCTACAAAAACCTTAAAAATGTTTTTGTAAGAGCGTAATTTATATTTATATTGCATGCTGTGTTCACTGTAGAAGGTTGTACACTCAGTAACTATTCAACTAACATACTGTATTTTGTAAAATTGTTTTAGTGATACAACCAGTTTGTAAACCTTTCAATAAAAAAAATAAAAAATCAAGTACCCTTAAATGACTGTATACCTCTAAGCCCTAAGGGATGCTCATATTTTCGAAAACGAACTAACTTCAGGATTTGTTATTTATATTTTGAATGGCGTCTTTATCATCCATCCTACGCGCTACCCATATTCATCCCTTACCTACTTCTCACATACCTTCCTCTCTCGTCCAGGACCAGCAAGTCTCCCAGAACATGTCATCAGGAGTGTTCATTAGCACCAAGTCGCTGGTGCTGCAGCGCGTGGGCCGGCGCGATGGTGGACTGTACGCCTGTCGCGCCGCCAACGCTATCGGAGAAGCCACCAGCCAACCCGTCTTCCTGAGGGTGCAGTGTGAGTATGGATGTGGACTTTTATGGGAATCAGATTATTTCACAACTTTTTGCCAAAAATATTTGTTGTGAATACATTTCGTTTCGTCATGCCACTGACATTAGGAATAATCCAAAAAAGTATGAAGAGAACTGAAAAGAAGCAGTAACTTGCAACGTTACTTTTTTCAGCATCTCTTATGCTGATGGCTGTGTGTTCAAATTTATATTACTTTGAATCTGTAAAAAATATATCACTTAAGACCTCTAAAGCAATATGAAGGAAAAACTATCAGCAGAATTGATGTTGGTGAAAAGTCGGATCCTAAAACTCACCTGCAACTTTCTTCTGTTTTTGCAAACAGAGAAATAATTTGTATGTGATGTTTGTGACTAGTGTCATCTCCATCAACCCCCTCTTTTTATGTCTTCCTCTAACACATGTCTATCTCCGTCCAGACGCGCCAGTGTGCGCGCAGCCGTCGCCGCAGGTGGTGGGCGCGCGGCTGGACGAGGCGCTGCGGGTGCGGTGCGCGGTGTCCGCCGACCCCGCCGATGTCACCTTCGTGTGGCAGTTCAACAACAGCGGCGAGAGCTTCCAGGTCTCACCGGCTAGATACGGTCAGTTGATGATGATGAAGGATGATGATTTACTGTTTATGGGCAGAGAATGATTGAGTTAATAGAACGGATTATTAATTACTAGCTGTCCCGGCAAACGTTTCTTTGCCATATTATATAAAGTGTATCGCCCGTATTGTTTTATTGAATTAGTGACTAAATAAGTAAGTTGTTGTAAGTTGCCATCGTCCATCGCTATCCCGTGACCCGCGTCGCATAAACAATGGTCGCTCTTTATAGACAAATAATTTGCAATAAAATAAAATTACGACTATAATTAAAGATCTGAGCTATCCTTTCTCTCAAGTTGGAAAAAAGCACATATTTAAAAAAAAGAAACATTAAAATCGGTTAAGTAGTTTGGGAATCCATCGCAGACAAACATCGTGACAGGAGATTCATATATAATAGATTATACAATAAGATTTCCAGAAAATCGAATTATAAAAGTAGTATAGCGCTTATTAGTACATCCGACATCCTTCGACATCATCCGACATCCGACATCATTTTGTGGTATAACGAGTCAACAGAAAAACTATCATGCCTTTTGATACGTGCTTTAACATAGAATTTTTATTTATATCTATGTGTTATCATCGGTCAGTCAACGTGTGATGACGCGAGCCCTCACAAAGCTCGGCTTTTAGCTAATCCCACTAGTGGTTAAAAGAGCCAGCAATACTCTCTTATATTTCGATTGATTAAACCTCATAAATCTTATTTCAACGTTTATATCCCTGCAGTATCAGCGGGCGGGACGACATCGGAGCTGCGTTACCGCGCCGCCAGCGAGCGCGACTACGGCGCGCTGCTGTGTCGCGCCACGAACGTCGTTGGCGCGCAGGACCGCCCGTGCGTGCTGCAGGTCGTGCCCGCAGGTGAGAGATAGAGAGAGACAGTGTCAGCGGGCGGAACGACATCGGAGCTGCGTTACCGCGCCGCCATCGCCAGTGAGCGCGACTACGGCGCGGGCGCGCTGCTGTGTCGCGCCACGAACGTCGTTGGCGCGCAGGACCGCCCGTGCGTGCTGCAGGTCGTGCCCGCAGGTGAGAGAGAGAGAGAGAGACAGTGTCAGCGGGCGGAACGACATCGGAGCTGGGTTACCGCGCCGCCAGCGAGCGCGACTACGGCGCGCTGCTGTGTCGCGCCACGAACGTCGTTGGCGCGCAGGACCGCCCGTGCGTGCTGCAGGTCGTGCCTGCAGGTGAGAGAGAGAGAAGAAATATGAGCAAATAGTTCACGATAAAGATTAAAAATACAGAGAGAAACGAGCATCAATTAATAGTGCATGACCAATGTTTACATTTACAATGCATGACCTGTTTTTTGACCTAGTCTTCAAAAGTTGATTCAATCATGTACAGGCGACCGAACACTTTTGAATTTACAATTTTAGCGAGGAAAAGAACACCTAAAGGAAATATCAACGAACCACTAATTTGAGCAATTGTTGCTTATAACAGTGTATACTGTATGGTGAGTGGTGGCAAAGAATTCCGAGTACACCGACAATGGCGGGCGAACACCGAGTTATTGGAAATTGTCCGCTAATTGGGACCAAACACCAAATTGAGCTACACTACTCGGAATAGACTAAACTCTACAATAATTATTATTTATGTATTTTACTCAATATTTGTATGTATAGACCTTCATATGTTACCACATTTACGCAATAAATCATTATTTTCTATCGTAATAAAATAATATCATGAATATATTAATAATATTAGTTACAGTATAAAAGTAGATATTAAATACTAGATAATATCCGCAACTCCGTTGCATAAACATTCGTTAAACGCGCAGGAATTGTACATTTTTGCGAGATAAAAAGTAACCTATATTCTTTCCCAGAACTCAAAAGTGTTTACATACCAAACAGCAAAATCGGTCCAGCAGATTGGGAGTAAAGAGGAAACACACACACAGACACACGTTCGCATTTTAAATAAGTATTAATGTGGATATTTCCGTTGTCCCCTAACTTAATGCACTTGTTTGCACTTACAGTTATATCAAAATGAATTGAAAACGGATTATTTAAAAAGTTTACTTTAAGTAATTAAACGTTTACGCGTAAACGTTAGCGGAGTAAAAGTATTATAATAACTTAAATGTAAACGACAAAACCGCTAAATACATAAGAAATTAAACTTCGCCAAGATTTCTAATTAAAATCCGATGAAGCCGTAATATTATTGCTCCCACCTCCCCCCACCTCACGCCACGTGCGACGTATTACCTCACTAGAGCCGCCTCATTAGGTATTAATTAATCACATACAGTGGCATAACGGCAGCTCGATTACCGCGTAAAGCGAAGCCCGCGAATCTCAAATCACTGGAGCGAGTTATTGCAATCGGTCTAGAAATATTCTAGGTAGTATTTCCTGGGATACCTAGATGCATTCGAAGTGTGCCTGGATGTAATCGGAAGACTATAATTATATTTTTGTCTACCTCAATCTTGTACATTGATAAAAATTAATTGCAATTTTGTCAGTCTCACTAAACTCGAGAATGACTGATTTTGCTAATTTTGGTCCTGAAATATTCGTGGAAGGCCGGGGAAGGTTTATATATTGGGAGAAAAGTGATTCATAGTTTACCGGGTCATCTAGTATTATTATCTTAATATATATAATTCTTCTGTGAGTGTGTATGTCACTGAACTTCTCTCAAACGACTGGACCGATTTTAATGAAATTTTTTGTGTGTGTTCAAGGGGATCTGGGAATGGTTTAGATTCACAATTTTGTCCGCTGGACAATGTTTTTTTAATTAATTTTTAATTTATTAGTAGTTGTTGATTTTTGAATGTTTTACATTGGATCCGACAGACGGCGCTACCATCGCAGTGTCAAATTTTAAATAATATTCGAATTCGAATTTTAATTTTAGTCTAATTTGATCGCAGTGCTAACTGTTAGCGCTGCGATCAAATTAAAAAAAAATACTTTATATACTTAATATGGCAAAGAAACGTTTGCCGGGACAGCTAGTTTATTATAAATACGAAAATATTAATATCACATTCAAAGTTTCAAATAGCTGAAAGGTTTTTGATTTGATGTATGGATGAGAATCAAACTAGTTCTAAAGTTATTATAGAAATCAAATACTTATTACTTTTTAACAATAACATGGTTTTTAGTCATATTATAATTTATGAAGATCCTTTTCTAAGACCTTAAACTTTTAACTAGTCTTTAGAATTGTCAAAAGTTTGCCGACGTCTTTTTAAAACGACTTCCAAAAAGATTGAGGTTATACTGTATAACCTCAATGTTCTTGCAAATTATGTATAACCTACACACGACCAGTTGACAATGACTACCAAATTTCAGCAAAATCTGTTCAGCGGTTTCGGCGGGAGAGATGATAACAGACGGACAGACAAACAGACATACTTTCACATTCATAATATTAGTATGGATGTGTTCAACTTAGAACATACACATAATCATAAAACACTATCAATGAACACAATTAATTATACAGAACGACCATTCCGAAGATTTATTCCCAAAGTATATAAAAAGTTCACGAAAGTCTTAATATTGAGTGGAAATTCCTGTGAGGCCGTTAGTCCACTGACGACGTCACCGAGAAAAATTCAAATAAAATGTAACTTTATGACCAAGGCTATAAATTTCATTTTGCACTAGGCCACTACAAAGCAGCGGCATGGGTCGCTAGAGGCTAGACCAATGTCAGTGGAAAATGAAACCTATAGCCTAGGACCTAGGTCAAAGCTTTGAATTTTTGTGGGTGACGTTCCGGCATGATAGACAGAACGAACCAGTAGAATTCAAACTGACTAATCGGCGCGGGTACTACTGTAAGCATGTAATGAACGGCAGAGACGTCAAACGTTTAAATTTTGAGAACACTTTTTAGGGTTCCGTAGTCAACAAGGAACCCTTATAGTTTCGGTCTGTCCGTCTGTCTGTCCGTCTGTCTGTCTGTCTGTCTGTCTGTCTGTCTGTCTGTCCGCGGTTTTACTCAGAGAGCTGCTGTAATTTGGTATGAATACACATTTTAATGATGGGAACAAAATGGTACAGGAAATCGTAAAAAAAAATATGGTACCTCCCCTACACATCAAGCGGGGTTGAAAATTTTTTTTCGCGCCAACTCCATCGTGTGGGGTGTCGTTGAATAGGTTTTTTCAAAATATTGCGAGTATTCGTAGATCATTTTCCGATTTATGGATCCGTTGGGGAAATATTAAGTTTTAAAGTGGAAAAAATCGTTAGAGTCCAGTGTCCCCCCTTCTACCAGCTAAACAATTGGTTCTGGAAATGTGAAAAAATTCACGGGAGTAGGAAATATGCTGAATTTAAAAGAAAACTATTACGGCTAAGAAGACTTCATAAGTTATTGAGTAATAGTCGATCAACTAAAAAAATGTATTCGGCGAAGTATAAATGGAACTTTTCGTTCAAACTCCTTTGAAAGTAACTGAGATGATGTTGTTAGTAGTGTAAAACACGCTATAAATATACGTTTATTGACCATAAAAAAATTGTCAAAAACTAGAGGTACTACGGAACCCTATATTGCGCGTGGCCCGACACGCACTTGGCCGGTTTTTGTTTTTATAAAACATGGGGGCAAACGAACAAACGCGTCACCTGATGGAAAGCATCCACCGTTGCCCATGGACCCTCGCAACATCAGAAGAGCTGCAGGTGCGTTGCCGGCCTTTTAAGAGAGAACACAGTCTCTTCTTGAAGGTCTGTAGGTCGTATTGGTCCGGAAATACTGCTGGCAACAGTTGGTCCAAGACTTCTTTAGTGCGCGGCAGAAAGTAACACGAAAAACGCTCAGTGGAATACTGCCACTCATCAAGGTCATGAGGATGGTACTTATACGAGTATTATTACCTAAGTCGGCTAACTGGTTCGTTCGGTCTATTACGGTCCCGGTGACGTGAGCAATGGACATCCGCCCCAATAGGGCATCGACGTAAAAACTTGAATTACTTTCCACGGCAAACGCCAGGAAATTAGGTTGTAAAACTGAAGAGACTATTGACAGCTTGGAAAATTATGGGATGCAGTGCTGCCTGCGATTTTGCGCTAAAGAAATTTCAAGGGAAAAGTAAATTTTTTCCAAGATAAATAAAGAGAAGTCTCATTGGTTTATTGAAAAGAAAAGGAATGATTATGAAGTTAAAACAACTAATATAAGGCTAAGAGCACTGCTCAATATAAATTCTTATTGCCACGGTGGCGGTATGGCTAGTTCAATACCAAAATTAGCCAAATCGGTTTACTGATTCTCGAGTTTTAATGAGACTGACAAAATAAAAAAATAATTTATATTTATTTACCTAGATTTTGGTTAGATCTACGATATGAAAATATGTTTTCGAACGCCTCCGTTGTTCCCTTGCCCGTCATTCTGCCCTACTCCTGTATGAAGTTGGTGCGAGATAAGCGATACACAACTTTATATTTACGGTCTGTCTGAACATGCTCCGTATCAAGTTTTAAATTTATAATTTACGGCTTATTTTGTATAGGGAGGGGCAAGACATTTGACGTTTCCCTGATCGCAGAGTTTGACTCATTGTGATCGGTTTAGTGACTACCAAGTACCAACACTGATCCATAGGTGGTCCTCTTCTGTGGAACCTCTTGTTGGATCCTCTGTTATGGATGTTAGATGAGATGGGTATTGTCAGGCCTTCGCCGACGACATCGTGCTCGTTTTTGAGGGAGACTCGGCCATAGAGGTGGACTTAAAAGCAAACCAGGTCTTAGACCTAATAAAAAAATGGGGAACAGCTAACAAGCTAAATTTCGCACCACACAAGACTTGTGCATTATTGTCTACTAGACGATTTAAATATTGCGACACCGCGCTTGAGAATGGGGAGTGTGGAAATCAAGTTCTACAATGAGATAAAGATCCTGGGCCTTATCATTGACAAAAGCTTGACGTTTAACGCCCACGTTAGCAGCGTTTGCCAAAAGGCAATCACGCGCTACAAGCAGCTTGCCAAGGCCGCTCGAGTAGGTTGGGGGCTTAACCCCCAAGTAGTTAAAATTATTTATACGGCGGTCATAGATCCAACTATTTTGTATGCATCGGCAGCGTGGGCACCCAGCGTGGAAAAGATGGGGGTCCAAAAAAGGCTCAACTCCGTTCAACGGGGCTTTACCCTGAAGATCTGCAAAGCATATCGGACCGTCTCCCTGAACTCTGCGCTGCTGTTGGCTGGGATACTCCCTCTTGATCTCAGAATACTCGAAGCATCGAGACTTTATGAGATCAAGAAGAGAGTGTCATACCCGGCAGTGAGGGACAGGGAGGTGGAACGAATGGCTTCTGCGATTGAGGACCCACATCCAGCAGAGCAGGTAGAGCTGAGGTTCGGGATGGTAGATGAGGACTCGTATGCCGATGTGGTTAGCAGCCACATCCATAGGATCTATACGGACGGCAGCGAGATTGAGGGTCGGAGTCGGAGCCACACTCTCTGTATGGAAGGGTGAAGCCGAGACCAAGGCCGTCAAGCTTGCTTTGTCGCCGTATTGCACCGTCTACCAAGCCGAACTTCTAGCGCTCCAAAGAGCAGTAAGTATAGCCTGCAAGAGTGGAATGGCGAAGGTCGGTATCCTTAGCGATTCCAGATCGGCTCTCCAGGCTGTCACCCTTAGTTCTCCTCATCCCCTGGCAGTGCAAACCAGGGCGGCCCTCCGAAAAGCTGCGTTGCAGAGGCGGGAGGTCTCCCTGTTTTGGATTAAGGCGCACGCAGGGTATTAAACCTGGAATGAGAGGGTTGACGAACTAGCCAAGGAGGCCGCGCTGGGATTGAGAAGGAAACCTGACTACGATCTGTGTCCTGTTTCATTCGTCAAGCGTATCTTGAGAGAGGATACGATTGAGGAATGGGACAGGAGATATAAAGTGGGAGGAACGGCCGGAGTCACGAAGCTCTTTTTCCCAAGCGCTGCTGCTGCATACAAGATAGTCAAAAAGATAGACATCACACACTACACCACACAGATTCTGACTGGACACGGCGGATTCGCCTTCTACTTGTATAGATTCAAGTTGAAGGAGGATCCGTCGTGCCTGTGTCAGCCAGGAGTTGAGGAGACGGTGCCTCACCTGTTACTCGAGTGTCCAATTTTTGCTAGCAATAGATATGATATTGAGCAAAGATTGGGCACATCGATGACGGGTGAGAATCTGCCTGCCATCCTGGGGGGGGAAAAAGAGGGATTTGTTTCTCTCTTTCTGTAAGAAAATAGTGTGTGACACAAATAAGAGAAATTCGAGTATGTTATTGTGATCCCTTAGCTGTGATATTAGGGTAGTTAAATGTTGTGCTGTATTTTTCTTGTTTTAATTTTGACATTTATAATTATTTATATCGGAATTTTATTTAAGTATTTGAATTGTTAATTGTTAGTCGTAGTTAATTTAATTGGAATTATTTTACAAGAATTTTATATCTAGGAATATTTTAATGTAAGGATAACAATAAGCCCTGACAACGTTAGGGGGATGAGTATATATGTATATAAAAAAAACACTCTTTACTCATTCCTCCTATAGATGAATGATGCGTTATTATGTAACTAGTGGTCCGCCCTGGGTCCGCCGATGGTACATACATAGCCTACAGCACTAAGGGACATCTTAGCTATACATTGGTGAAATAATTTTTGAAATCAGTCCAATAGTTCCTGAGATTATCGCGTTCAAACAAACAAACTCTTCGGCTTTATAATATTAAGTAAAGTATAGACTATAGATATGAAGCATGATAATTAATACCTTCCACTTAAATCACGCTTTTACCTACTAAAAACCGCATCATACTCCGTGACTTAGTTTTAAAACTTTTAATCATCTAGATTCTAGAAGCATACAGGGATACAGAACGGAAACCAACTTTGTTTTTAACTTTGTAGTGAAATGATACTTTATTACATTAACTTTAACAATTGGGGAATGTAACACATTTCCCAATTGTTATGTAAGCCTCAGCAAATCAAAATGTTGTGTAATTGTAACACTTGTAGCCAAATCTCCCGACACTTGGCGAGTTGTGTCCCGATGAGTCCCATAGGAGTTGTTCATGGTTTACCAGTTGAATATCAACATAATATACATTGACTTTATAGAGTTCAGAATAAAATAAAAGTAAGTAGTGCTTAAAAATTGATAAAGTTTGTCTAAACCAAAATAATGAAAACGAAAAGATCTTTGAAACTAGAGAAACAAGTCAGAGAACAACCCCCAAATTTATAAATATTGTAACATAATGTCCCATCACATAAATGGGTACCCTTGATATCTGTTAAGGCGAAGACTGCTGCCAATTCGACATATTTGTGCAGTTTTCTAGACGTATGTATTTCATTGATTGGCACAAAAAAATTAGATTTTTGATTAGATTTGGAAAAGCTGGTCTAATTTAATTAATAAAATAATGTACTCCTACTGGACGAAAAAAAAATACCAAAGTCACATGTTTCAGGAACTTTAAACAGTTCTAACTAAAGTAATAATACAATCTATGCTTTAAAATTTGTTTATTTGGTACCTTTTACAAAAATCTAAAGATTGCCAGATTTAATTTTCGGTTCTGACATCTAGATTTCTCATGATATTTATTTTTTCCTCTAACAAACGAAACCGAGTGAACACTTCACATCTCCGTCTCTCTGGCATGAAAATCGACAGTGGTGCGAGAGTGATGCGAGATCAAGGTCATTGGCAGTTGTCAGCGCCTTAAGAGCCCATACTCTCTTTTCTACTGTTCTCTTCACACTCACGCCCGTCTTCCATATGCCAGGTGAAATAGGACGATCGCCAAGTTAGCGGGCAGTTATAGATATTCTATTTTTAAAAGGGTTTTTTATATGAAAGTGGTAAAAAGTAATTCCAACATTGTAAAGACGACTTTATCAACAGTACATTGTATTTTTTTCATACCGTTAAGATGTCAATACAATCCATAAAAAGGTGATATTCTAAACCTTTTACAGCAAAAATCACAAAACTGTCGCGGGTTTGAGTTGGATTATTTAAAGATACTTTAATAAATTAAAAATCTAGCTGCAACATTACATTATAATTGAAATGATCTTACATGTTGTGCATTAAAACTTGCAGAAATACTGTATTTTAACTGTTAAATCACGTCTGTTAAATGAGTGAAATCGGCAAAATTTCGTATACGGACTCTTAATAGAAGGCTGCTATTTGCTACAAATCTGTCATATCAGTTCCATTGTGCCAGACAAAGGCCTCGTTTATTAGCTGTGTAAATATTTTTACAAGTAAGCAAGTAACCGGAGTGAGCCCGAACAGACATGTATAAAGTTTTTAATGAGTCGTCTGCGACCGCACGCCGTACCGCTGTAATCGCGAGATGTAACGAACAACTAATTAAAATATCTCAAAACTCTAACAAGCGTATTGTGTACGTTACGGATTTTATAACTAATCCTTCAATATGTTTTTTTTTGCCTTTAGGGAAAATACGGCAAAGAATAGTTCTTTGTCGTTATAAAAACTTTTTGACGGCCCGAGGCCTCCGCCTGAAAAAACTAGAAATTCTAATATTGAAAAATTTTACACGCTTCGGCACAGCTTTTTAAAATTTTCCAGCTAAAACCCCGGCATGGCACGCCCGTGACAATTCTCCAGATATTTCACCTCAACCTCATTTTTCACATCTCGCGATATCTAACACACTGGAAATTCTAATCGCAAAATTTATATTCAAAGACCGAGGTAAAAAGCGTCTATTGCGCCTCAAAAAATGTACAGCACGTGCAAAAAGGTACGAGTGAAAAATTTAAGCGTTCATTAACTTCTTTGAGCGGGCATTTTCGAAATTCCCGCGTTTGTAGCGAGCGCCATCTTTCATTAGGTTTTTTTGTTTCGCGCGCGACCGGCCGCCATTTTCGAAGTTTAAATTTCAAATTAAATCGTTGTTTTCGAACGCGACTGACGCGGCCGCGCAATTTTTAGCAAATTTCAATTTAAAGTTTACGATTGCCAGTTTGAGTTAATTGTTTGTGTCATGTTACATGAGTTTGTGCCGCCATGTTACGCGATGGCCGTAACTGCAACTGTACTACAGACTACTGCTAGCTCGCTTACAAACGATTTCGCTTTATTCACTTTGCGTCGTTATCGAGTGAACATTTTTCACAGTTAGCCTAAACGGATTTACATTCAATTTAGTTCGGCTGACAGTTTGTAATTGAAAACAATTTAGATGTATCTACATTAATTTAGCAAATAGTTTTATAGTGAATCCATGTCGGATATATTTTTAATTAATTGGCCTAGGTAAAAAAAATACTAAGTTCCTTAACGGTGCGTCCACATTTGTATCATTTGCGCGTTCAGATCTCCGATCAGATCTCCGTCGCGATCATCGCGCCGTATCAAAATGATACGCGCATCATGATACTTTGTATCATGATACGCGTATCATTTTGCGTCCACACTAGCGATCATGATACGGCGCGATGATCGCGACGGAGATCTGATCGCGCAAATGATTCAAATGTGGACGCACCGTAACACTGTGTACACGAGCACGGTATATTAGTGATCGAAGACGGCGCTTCGTCCTTGCCTGTCACTACTTTTCTAACGGTGCGTCCACATTTGTATCATTTGCGCGATCAGATCTCCGTCGCGTAGCATCGAAGCGTGTCAAAATGTTACGCGTATTATGATACGCCCCGATCGCTATTAACCGCGTATCTGATAATTGTCATATCAAATACACGCATGACCGGCAGAATAATCTAATAGGCGTCTCTATGATATACTCTATATGAGATCTGATCGGAGATCTGATCGCGCAAATGATACAAATGTGGACGCACCGTTAGGTACTGTCCTATGACTAGAGTCTAGACCATGGGTTTCCAAACTTATGTTTTCTACTGTCCACTTTGAGAACAAACTATGTTTTAGCGTGCCATTGTAACAATGTTATAATTTAATCCGTCGATCACCAATTCCTGGAAATATTTTGTTATCGCGGCCCATATGGGCCTTACGGGGCTTGATGGGTTAAAATGCATCCAAATGAAATAAATCACCCCCAAAAACGCCCCCATTTTTTTCTGGGTCCCACATCGCCCCCCTTTTGACCTTATGCGCCCATAACGGGGCGTTATCGCCGCTTCCTCGGAAAGGCTGGACTAGACTATTATATGCTGTCGTCTGTATAAAGATTCACATTACATTACCCTTCTTCCCAGCCCGTCCATCACCCCCCCGCAACTGCACGGCGCGGCTGGCGGCGCGGCTGGCGGCGTCGCTGGTGGTGCGGTGTGAGGCCGGCTACGACGGTGGACTGGACCAGCACTTCACGCTGGAGACAGAGGATGGGGTGGTACTGGGGAACACTACTGCTGGCCCTGGTGAGTTTAGATGTAAATGAAGGTTGTTGAAATTCCATTTACTACCAGATGAAGTGATGTAGCCTTAAGGTCTATCCACTATCGTGTCAAATAGACATAATATCATCGTGACGCTTGACAGCTATATCGTAACATATGACAGCAGTTTAACACGACAGACCCAAAGGCTACATCGCGGCACCTGGTGGCAAATAGAGTTTCAACAACTCTTTTTGTGGTGTGTGACATTAAACTTCATATTTTTGATAATGTGTGCTTGGCTAGAGCAAGTTAGCAAGTGGGATTTACAGAACTTTTTATCCACCCTTTTATAAACCCCTTTTATCATCCTCCGAATACAGGTCATTATAGCCCTGACGTCATTGCGACTCTTGAGGATTCGCATTTTTTTTTTTTTTTTTTTTATGCAATAAGGGGGCAAACAAGCAAACGGGTCACCTGATGGAAAGCAACTTCCGTCGCCCATGGACACTCGCAGCATCAGAAGAGCTGCAGGTGCGTTGCCGGCCTTTTAAGGGGTAATAGTTGAGGGTAGGGAAGGAAATAGGGAAGGGTAGGGAAGGGAAAAGGGTAGGGGATTGGGCCTCCGGTAAACTCACTCACTCGGCGAAACACAGCGCAAGCGCTGTTTCACGCCGGTTTTCTGTGAGGACGTGGTATTTCTCCGGTCGAGCCGGCCCATTCATGCCGAAGCATGGCTCTCCCACGACTAAATTTATTTATAAATTAAAGTAGAATACCCCTATCCAGATCGGATAAGCTGCAGCTTGCAAAAATTTGATACTTTTCTTTAAAATTTTAATACATTTCTACAGAAATTCGTCAAATTCTACAAATTAGAAGATTTTTTAAACGTTAATCTAATATATTATATTTAAATCTCCTGTCACGATGTTTATCCGCGATGGATTCCTAAACTACTTAACCGATTTTAATGTTTTTTTTAAATGTGTGCTTTTTCGTAGGGCTTCACACGAGACAAGAGTAAGCGAGAGTAACAAAAATCTCGTCTCGGTCTCGTCAATCCTCAAAAAATTGAGTCTCGTTCCAGTCTCGGTCTCGTCTCGTTACCAATGGTCTCGTCTCGTCTGGCTAGTTGTAAATAATGATTTATTTCTATAATATAATAAAAAGAATAAGGAATATTTTATGACTAACGTATTTATATTATAAAATGCAGTTTGGACGAATACCAGATTTGATGTTTTGTAAAATATATTGTTTCAAGTAGATCTTTTCTGAATTTTCGCATAAAACTTCATTAAAAAAATTAACGAGACTCGAAACTAGACTCTCGGGTTGCCCTGTATGTGGTCTCGGTATTGCCGAGAATATTTCCCAAAACGTCTCGTCTCGTTCTCGTCTCGTAAAAGCGAGACGAGAACGAGACGAGACGAGAAAAATCTCGCCCTCGCGTGAAGCCCTATTTTTTCCAACTTGAGAGATAGGATAGCTTAGATCTTTAATTATAGTCGCAATTTTATTTTATTGCAAATTATTTGTCTATAAAGAGCGGGATAGCGATGGACGTTGCCATGGTGACATACTTATTTATACTAATTCAATAAAATAATACGGGCGATATACTTTATATAATATGGCAAAGAAACGTTTGCCAGGACAGCTAGTAAGTATAGATAATCAAAGAATACTACTATAGAACTAACTTCATTCTCAACCTTCTCTCAACGTCACCATTTCTCTGAGACGTCTTGATCACCTGGTTAACTGCACCTTTATGTTACTTAACCTATCTTTATACCCAGAATTCTGTCAACTGACCATTCCCCAAACTCTCTTAATAACTTCTGGTATCATCCCCTGTTAGTGTTACATAACGATATGGATCGTACACTAACTTTATACCCACAGAGTTTATTTAGGTACTAGAGTACTAGTACCTAAATAAATAAATATAACTTTACATCTCAATGATAACTTACCTGTATTTCATGCACCACATATGTAATGTCACACAACAGTCCTCACAGAGTACTTTACTATAATATTATTATTACAGTCCTTTGTAAATTGACATGTACCTCATGGCTCATGCGAGGTTTGCGTTCAAGTTGGATGCTAAAATAATAAACACAATTCAGGGCAACACAATAATAATAATATTTTAGTTTTCAACAATTTATAGTACAAAATATCTGAATAAAATGAATACCTTTATTGAGCGCATCTAAAGTGAACGGTAAACGGAGCGAATCTTTGTATTTGGGTAACAGTTCAGTGATAATTGTCATACCTATTTTATCTTCTTATTTTACTGCAACATAATTATTCTGAACAAATTTGTAATAAATATTAGGTATGTACTGTTTTGGCTACCACGTGTTTATTAGACCATGCTTATTAATCATAACCTCTCTTCGACACATTGACATTAATTTTTTTTCTTAAAATACTTACTTATTGTGATTTGTGAAAATATGTTTCTTTAAATTTTATTTTTTTATTTTTTTATGTGTTCATGTATAATTTAAAGTTTAACTTATAATATGACTTAAATATCTAATGTTAGTAAGTAGGTACTTAATATATTAATATTCAATATTATTGACTTTTGTAATTTATGCAATATTGTAATTTTGCACGCCATTGACAAGGCAGAATGTTGGATCTTTAAAAACCATAATATTGTTACACCTTTATAACCACATTTCATGCAATAAATATTATTCTATTCTATTCACAATTCTCTCAATGTCACCATTCCCCAAGCTCTCTCAATAACCTTTGGTATCTTCCCCAGACCACGTAGTCTGGTTCAACGTGACATACCCCGAGCTGGTAGGTGGTGACGGTGGTGTACAGCTGGCGGTGACAGCGCGCAACGCCAAGGGTGGCTCCGAGCCCGTCCTACTGAGGGACGTGGGCCTGAAGGACGCTGCCAAACATATCGGTAAGGGATTTGGTCATCATTTTCATGGCTACCGAACGATGTTAATCCGTGCTAATGTTATAAATGTGTACCGTGCAGCATAATATGCAATTATGCACATATGCAATTATTATTCTGTAGTATGTGTGCATCATTGGCATACCTATACGTGTCAGGTCACAGGTGTCCTTTTAGTCTTTAGTTAGTCTTTTGTAAGAATTCGTAAGGGCTTGTCGCCCTGCCGCGCCGGCACCCATACTTACCTAGTGTGTAGTGTACACTGAATCTTAACACCATTAAATGAAGTCCGAAAATACTTTTATTTGAAAAAAATTAGGTCAAGTAGCCTATTAGGCTACTTGACCTAATTTTTTTCTTCATGCTAATCGCTTCATAATCATTCATTTTTACAAAAAAAACTAATATTTTAATATTTTACACAGTAGAAATCCATAAAAATGTTTATTGAAAAATATGCCTCTTAAATGGCGCCGAAAACACTGTCCGCCATAGTGTGACGTCATACGCTTTGTATTCTAAACTCTCTTTATTGAAATTGTTTTAAATGTGCTAAATGTACGAATCTAAAAGTGCCCAAAAATTATAAAATAATTATATAAGAAATTAGAAATCATTTGTAATGTTGAAAACTTTTGGAGAAAAGTTTTGGCCATTTCATTTCCCGTCTACAATAAATGGAGATAATATATATAAAACTGATGTTTTATTTGAATTATTGAAGAAAATATATAATAGACTTATTCTTATTATTTATGTACAAATAAACTTACATGTAGCGAGCGCGATAAATAAAAGATATTAAATTTGTATGAGGATGACGTCACATCCAAATCGGAAGTACCGCAAAAGCGTTTTCGTCAGTACAATTCCTATTTTCATAAAATCATATTTTCAAATCGACTTTATTTATCAATCATAAGCTTTTATTTGATAATAAGGGTGAAATACGGTTTCCTAGGCCAAGTTCTACTAGAAATATGCATTTGTTCAATGAAATTAATAGCTCCCACACCGGTTTCGGTGACGGTGGCCGGTTTCATTGAAACCAGGCCAGCTACGCAGGAGTAATTTTATAGTGCCCAAGTGTGTGCGCAGTACACAAGAGCACTCTCTATTCCTTTACTCTCATAACCCAATGGGACGGCAGACCGACACGACTGGCGAAAGATCAGGCGCAGGACCGACTTTTTACATGCCCATCCGACGCATGGATCATCTTACTTATCAGACAATCAGGTGATCAGCCTGCATTGTCCTAACTAAACTTGGAAATAACATGTTTCCAACGCGGGAATCGAACCCACGACCTCCGAGTCAAGAGCCGCGCTCTTTACCACTAGACCACGGAGGCGTTAGGTTAGTAGTTATAAGGCGAGGCAATGAAATTGAATATAGGTCAAGTAGCCTATTCATCTCTCATAGGGCGCTTCCCTCACAAACGCGAAGGGTGTTTGTCTGTTACCTCTTCTCTTTATTTAGCTGTTTGGTATGGAAATACTGTGTGTCTCGGGAAAGGACACAGGATACTTTTTATTCCGGAAACACGTACGGTTCTCGCCCAATAAACGAATCTCGGCGTTACGGAGTTGCGGAGTTGCGAGCTACTTCTTCAGGTTGTAACAAAACAAAACAAAGTGATGATACTTTAGGCCTTAGGGTGTGTGTGTGTCCCTTGTATAGAGTTAGTTCATTGTAAAAGTAGCAGCGCTGAAAGAGTTACTTTTTTAAAATTTTGAATGAGCAAATGACCTTGGGGCCTTTCTCTTTACACACCCTAACGTATTATCAACTTGTTACACGCTGTAAGCTATTATCTATATTCTATACTGTTAGCACATGTATGTATGTGATATGTCTATGTTGCCTGTGACAGAGGACACTCGTCTCGGGCGGTTCCCGGCGCCGGCGGCCATCGCGGTCCTGGCGGCGTTGCTGACGGCCGTCGCTGCCATCACCGCCGTGGTGCTGAGACGGTAAGCACTTACCATCCATATACATAATAAGAACTCCCACACCGGTTTCGGTGACTGTGGCCGGTTTCATTGAAGCCAGGCCAGTTACGCAGGATCATTTTATAGTGCCCAAGTGTGTGCGCAGTACACAAGAGCACTCTGTTCCTTATATTCTCATAAAACAGTGGGACGTGAAGACCGACACGACTGGCGAGAGATCGGGTGCAGGACCGACTTTTTACATCCGACGCATGGATCATCTTACTTGTCAGACAATCAGGTGATCAGCCTGCATTGTCCTAACCAAACTTAGAAATAACATTATGTTTCCAACGCGGGAATTGAACCCACGACCTCCGAGTCAGGAGCCAACAGTCATAAACCACTAGACCACGGAGGCATCTAGGCTCTACTTTACATAGATACACCTGACTAAGGGGTAGTTCCCAGTGCAACATGTGCATATGCCTAATGCCGTTAAATGCATACTCAAGATCAAGCACATACAACACTCTGTTAAGTGATAACTAAGCTGGGGATTCTTATTCCCATTTAAACCAACCTAAAATATATCTAGACACTTTGTACAAATTCGCTAAGATTTTAACAAGGTTCAAATTATGTCACCTAATTTCATAAGGTGTAAGAACTCAGGTGACACATAATTTTAGTTTAAAACGTAAATATGTAATACCTATATTTTGTCGTATGTAACATGACCTTAAAAGACCGCTAAGACACTTAGCGTTAAGGGCTAATCATTTAGGGCCTGTTTCACCGCTTCCTGATAAGGCTATCCACCACTTAATTTGACAGATGGAGTATGGAAAATCTGTCAAATAACCCTATCGGGCACCTTATCAGGAAGCGGTGAAACAGGCCATTAAAATAATAAACTGTCAGACAAAGCTAGTTATCTCTCGCTTTTGCGCCTGATTTCAATAACTCACGTAATCCATTTACCAATTGAAAAAATGTTTAAACATCCAAAAAGTATTCAAATTCCGCCAATAAAACCAAACGTGGCGTAATGAATTTAATAACTCGATAAAAGAATGCGACAAAACAATTTAACAACATTCCCAAATTCGTCGTTCCCAAAACGGATTTCAGGAATCCGCCCATCGATTGAAATAATATTTTCACGAGCGTTATAAAAGTGTCGCGTAATCGGCTCGCGAGTTCCGTCCATTAAAATCTCACCCCGCGGGGACCAGCCGGATAAAAATGGCGGGCAGCCGGAGATTAATAGGCTGTAACTGTGGCAGCACACAAAATCCGGATGGTTTACGGCTAATATGCTGATTGTAGCATTGTTTGTCTGACTGCATCGATGGAGCGCAAACATCGTAAGCCTTCTTTTTGGTATCGTCGTAGTTACTGAACTAAAATTTTTCCCTAGGCAAAGTTGGTGTTAACTTGGTGACATTCTAAAAGAATTATTCCTTACTGCGATAAGAAATAAATAACCTACTACGTCATAATGTCATACGGCATACCTATGGCATAGAAACACTGACCTCTATAATACACTGGACAGGCGATCGCTATAAATAAAATGTTCCTAATTGAAAGTCGCCATATTGGCGCTGATTGCTATGTGAAAGCAGTAGTGAGTGTATTTGGAACTACTATTTTGCAAATGACGGTTGCAATTTTCAATGTAATTAGTTCACAGTACACTCACCGCGGCGTTTCAAATCGGCACAAGAAATAGCTGTCATTTTCTACGACATAGCCAGTCCAGTGTATTATAGAGGTCAGTGCATCGAAACGATAATAATTCATCCATTGAAAGATTAGTAACAATAATTCAATAGCAAAAAAAATATATTGTAAAAACTAAGTGATTTTGTCTTTAAGGGTAGATCACTCATTGCTGTTAGATCCGAGTTTTGGATCTTCTTTCTAAAAACTTTTTGGTATTTCTATAATAGATCTTTCCCCTTACATGTTATGTATCTTTGATAAACATGAACTTCTTTTCAGCAATGAAAAGGTCGAAATTTTGACATTTAAACTTTGTGACTGATGGCGCGCGTCTGCATGACGCGCGCCATCAGTCACAAAGTTTAAATGCGCGCTGTATGTAAGCCGCAGACTCGATCACACAAAAAGTGTGACGTGTGCGATCTCCCTAAACAATAAAGTTCATGTTAATCATCAAAGTTCATCATATAATAAGGGGGTTATATCTTCTCCGTTCCCCCCCAGGCGTCACGAGGCCAGGTCGAGCAGCAAGCGGCCGTCACAGAGCGTGGTGCAGGTGGACGCCCACGGCCGCCGGTTCCTCATCGCCTACCCCGCGCCAGACAACCAGGAGACCAAGCCTGATATACTCAACCCTAAGAATGGTGAGAATGATGACACAGATAGCTTTAGAACTGCTTGAAGGATGCATGAGAAAAATCTCATAAGCTTTGTCCACACTGTGCCTTTTTCTGTTCGTCAAGGGCATGCGTTATAGCGCAGTCAACAGCGAACGTGAGGCATGCCCGCGACGCATCCAAAAAAAAATGACAATGTTGACGTTGCGTTCGTTGACGCATTCAATTATTGAATACGCCAAAACGAATGTTGAATAAAAAAAGATGACGAAAATTGAAGACGAAAGCGCATAGGTGGAAATAGCTATAGGGCGCTTTGCCCATCATGCGTGTCGTCGCCCGCGCGCGGATGTCTGCGTGCAAGTTGTCCGCATCTTATCATTTTAATTTCCCTGTCACGCGGGCAACACGCGCGCGGCTAGTAGCATGTTGTCACCCGCATGAGGACCAGATCCGCGGGCGATAACAACCATGACAGTTTCCTGTCATGTTTGTTGTTGGGGTTCCAAGGCTAGTGAGTTCTGTCACAGTGTTAGGACTCTGATACAATATTCTCATTGTTCGGGAGTTGAGACTCATCTATCTAATTACCCAGATTGTCGCATACGTAGTAACGAACGAAATTCTTCTCCAAGGTCCACCGATGCTACTTATTACTGATCTTCTTTATCTTCGAACCACTTGAACCATCTTCTTAATCGTCTTTATCCTTCTGTATACAGAGGGTGACCCGCCTCGCGTGGTGCTGGAGTCGAGCGACAACAAGACCTACGTCATCCGGGAGCCGCAACCCACACACACACCTGACGAGGATATGGTAAGACAAACACATAGGACAAGCGATGTTTTTAATACATACAACCAGAGAGGTTAATAATTATCACTATCTAATAAAAAGACGCTAACGCACACACCAGCAGAAGGTTACGTTTATGTTGCCTTTAAATTAAAGCACTATTCCTAAACCTTAGGACTTAGACCTTTACAGTTATAGAGTGGCCAAGCGGCTTCTGCGGTTCTAGAGTTTTAGCCGGACGAACAAAATTTAAAATTGACGCTCGCAACTCCGTTGCTCCAAAATTCATTTATCGCGTTGGAACCGTAATTTTTCCGGGATAAAAATCTTAATATGTCCTTTCCCGGGATTCAAAGTATCTCCATACCAAATTGCAACAAAATTCAGCGGTTTGGACGTAAAAACGTAACAGACAGACAGACCGACATACACACTTTTTTATGTATAAATATTAGTAACAGTTGATTACCGCAACGCGACGTCTCACGCAATGGGCATTGTCCAAAAAAAATCACATGTACTTTTTATATTTTTTTTCGTTAAAATAGGGTATTTTAAAAATATAAATTAAATAATTTTGAAATTCATTTCATTGGCTAGTTTTTTCTCAATAAATTTTTAAAGTTTCGCTGTGACGTCATCATCGGCGGCCAATTGACCTCTGCAGTATGTTTTTTTTCCTTTCAATCTTATTTATAATGGCTGGTTCGTCAAATGCAAGTTCTCATTATGTGAAAGCTGATACGAGAAGCTTACCAAAAGTTCTAAACGTAACGTTGGTCGAATTTATTGCTAATTTAACGCCATTGAAGGTCAAACTAAGGTTAAACATATTTGTTCAAAAATATAAGTAACTAATGGGTATTTTTTTCGTTTATATACAGAAAAACGATCACTGACCTTATTCCTCGAAATGTTTTTGTAATGAGCAAAATTAAAAAAAAATGGACAATCCCCATTGAAGTCTGTCAAATCCATACTTTATACCGCGCCGCGCTTCGCCTCGCTTCGTCGCGTTGCGGTCTGAATTGACCCTAAAAGTTACACGTGACTACTTGTTTCAGATGCCGCAGAGATAGCAGGAGGTGGGCAGACAGGTGCTGGTGTAAATACCGCGTGTACATTCGACGATTGCCAATTTATACTCTAGTATAATACTCGGCTGTAGCCAACTTCACAAGATGGAACAATGTATGTAAGCATTAGGCTGTGTTTCCACTGAAGCGGAGCGGAGCTTAGCGGTGCCCGAATTGACCAATCGTGCTATTCCAGTGGAATAACAGCGAAGATTTCGAGCATGGTGATTGGTCAATTCGGCACCGCTAAGCTCCGCTCCGCTTCAGTGGAAACGCAGCCTTAGGCTGGCCACACGTTTTCCGTATTCGATTTCCTAATGTGAAATTTACGCATTTTAACACGCACGTCGCTAGGCTAGCAACACCGTTACCAACTAAATCTAAAAGTCTGCGGCTGGCAGCGTACACGATGAAGTTGTCCAATTAAATTGTGACACTACGCAACTTAGTTTGTACGATAGTCGGCCAAACTTGAAATTGTATTATATGTGCGGTGGCCCTTATCTATTCTGTGGTATCGTGTCATGTCGTTACCGTCGCAGTGTGAAAACGCCCATTGCCGTGTCCTATTCTAACAAACGAGAAATTACGTTGTTAGAGCAGGACGCGGCATTCTCTTCGGATTGTTTGAGTCTCAAAACGGTTTCGTAGTAGGAATATAACTGTGCGTTAGTTATAAAATATTACAATGTATTTTGTACTGATTCCATGTGTCCGGCTATTCGTATACGGAAAACGAAACGTTTGACGATGCTTCTAAATGTCAAATCCAACACAATTTTGATTGTGGCTTTGCTCTCGATTTTTGAGTGGAACTTAACTAAATGCCTTGATCTCAATAAGTTACAAAAGGCATACTTGTTATTTTATTCAATCACTAAGTTGTCTGACGAATGTTAATCCAACCAAGTGAAAAGGCTTATTAATTGACGCTAAACTAAATGTTGCTTTAATTTCGTGTCACTTTCATTTTAACGTCATTCGGCGAAGCTCTTTGCTTACATAAATTATTCTCTCGGGTGTAGAGTAAGCGTTAGACGAATTCTTCCATATCATAGTCCGGGAGTCGGCGGTCGCTTTTCTAGCGCTGTTTTTACAGTCTTCTGATGGGACTCTGACGTTGTGGATTTTACAGTCCGCTTAATTTCAGCAAAAGCACGAAATAAGCGGACTAGTTTTAAGGAATAAGTAGCGCTACTTTTGTAAAACATCGAATTTTCTAGGTAATTTAAAGTAGGTTGTAAGTTATAATAATCGAAAAGTATAGGTAGGTAATATTTATACTCGAAATCTTAAAACTTATTTTGCGAATACGGCCTATTTTTCTACGGTAGGTGAATAGCGTAAGAAAAGCGCCGGTGAGCTCCTATAGTATTAAATTAGGCATAATTTAATATTTCTTTATTATAGCTTAACATATAGTATATAATGTAAATTTTATGATATCTTTAATTAAATGTTAATGAAATATTATGCGTTTTAATTATATCCTGTGCTGGGGATATCTGGAATAACCTGGCGAGGAGCCAAGCGCTGGGTAACTTTTATAATATTGCCGTTTTGTTAAACTATATCATGAACAGTTGTAGTTTTTAACCCCCGAAGTAACAACACCCCTCTTTTGACGTGACAACGTCTTAAATTAGGTTGCGGCTGGGAGTCACTTATGAAAAAGTGTAACGCTCGGTAACGTTACGATGAGTCACCGAACGAGAGAGAGGCCCGCCGAATGCCTTGCGTCTCTCTCCCACACGTTGTCACGTAAAATCTTCGCCCGTAAAACCGACTTTACAGGCAACCATTTTTTTTTCGAAGGTTAAGTTTGACATGTCGGTATGTAATATGTATAACTATGTACTCTGAGTATGTCTGTTGCAACGTAGCATCTACGTGGGTGAAACCGTTGACCAGTTGTGATCTAATATTGTTTTTTTTTTAATTTATTAATTTATTTTTATAACGGAATTTATAACATAAGCAAAGGCATTTTTTTAAGTAAAATGAACCAGAGAACGGGCTGCCAAATCACCTGATGGTAAGCGATGCAACCCATAACCGTTACCAAAATATGTATCATCTAAGTGTGATAATATCACCATGGCAGATATTGTGATGTTGACAAACAAGAGCAGTGCACTATAGGTAATAATTATTGAAGTGCACTATTGATGTGAACAAAGGCTTATGGAAACGTAGTTAGTATTTTCTTCATCAAAGATGCGTCATTACTATATTTGGGAGTAGGATGGCTGCTTGCAAGGCCACTTCTACATGTTATATGACTTACAATTATGTATGGATATTGACATTGTATAATTTTAAGTTACAATTGTAAATTTTATTTTAAAAGATTAATTTTTTTCTCACTTTTTTAGTAAAATGTGGGACCCCGGCGAGTTTCTTACGCCGGTTCTTCTCGCCGGGATAGTTCCCGAACCGGTGGTAGGCACCAGTAGTATCAACATTCTGAAAGCATTTGCTACAAATCTATTCGGAAATAAAACAATTTTTATTTTATTTAACTATAGTAGAAGCCCGCAACTCTGTTGTGCCAAAATTCGTTTATTGCCGCAGGTACCGTACATTTTTCCTAGATAAGAAGTAGGTATCCTATCTCCATACCAAATTTCAGCAAAATCGGTTAAGAGGTTTGGGCGTGAACAGACAGACACACTGACTGACAGATTATACACACTTTCACATTTATATTATTAATGGATGTTACTTCTTCCACTATTACTGTGAGTTTTTCTCAAGCAGGGAGTAGAACACATGATTGCATTTCCCCATACAAAAAAGGGAAGGAACAGTATGTATGTATGTCCATTAACAATTTCATGGCGAGACGATAACACTGATTGCCGCCATTTTAATTTCGCTGGTCCCTCGAGCCGGATGCGCGATTTTAATTGGACGTTGTTTCTCTCAGGTAAGCTGTACCGGCCGAGCATTTTCCACGTGATATCAGAGTTTTATTTACAAAATTAACACGGGATACGGGAATAATATTGGTTAATAGCATTATCGTGTCCGTTTATAAAAAAAAAATGTAAAAATATTTACAGGGTGTAACAAAACAAAGTGATACTTAAAGTGTATAGGTATGTAGAGCTCACTATAATTGTAGCAGAGTGTTTTTTACAAATAATTTTATATTATTGAATGTAAATACATGACGTTGGGGCAATTTTTATTGAAACATACAAGTCAAAAGTAACTTTTTCATCGCTGTTACTTTCACAGTGAACTCTTAGGGTCTACACAGACGGACTGCATTTCAACTGCAATCCAACTGCAAATTACAGTTCAAGTGCAGTTTAAATGCAGTTGACACGACTGCAATAGAACTGCAAACCAAACGCGCAGTCGAATTGCAGTTCAGTTGCAGTCGGCGTGCAGTCGTGTGAACTGTTGCAGTTCTATTGCAGTTGTATTGCAGTCGTGTCAACGGCATTCAAACTGCACCTGAACTGCAATCTGCAGTTGGACTGCAGTTGAAATGCAGTCCGTCTCTGTAGACCCTTAGATACAAGGGATACATCTGACATCCATACATAAGTGATTTCAAATTAAATAGGAGAAGAATAGTCAAGTGATAGTTTAAGCCCGGAAAATGTATGTAGAAAACTTTCGAGAAATATATTTTATCATAATTTATAGGTAGAGGTTGCCTGCAACTCCGTTGCGTCAATATATTCGCGCGCGGGAACTCTACATTTTTCCGGGATAAAAAGCATCCCATATCCTTTTACAAGGCTCATAGCTCAATGACCCCGTGGCTCAATGGTTAGAGTATGTGGCAACTCAAGCCGGGGGTCGCGGGTTCGAATCCCGCCAACGGAACAAAAAGTTTTTCAATGTTCCTGGGTCATGGATGTGTATTAAATATGTGTATGATATAATAAAATTTTGTATCTCCATACTAAAATTCATCAAAATCGATTGAGTGGTTTACGCGCAAATCACAAAAGTATATTGTGCAGTAACCGTACATTTTTCCGGGACAAAATGTATCCTATGTCCTATTCCTGGTTCTAAGCTGCCTCTCCACCAATTTTCAGCCAAATCGGTTTATCCGTTCTTGAGTTATAAGTGGCGTAACTAACACAACTTTCTTTTATATATATAGACTAGCTGTCCTGGCAAACGTTTCTTTGCCATATTAAGTATATAAAGTATTTTTTTAATTTGATCGCAGCGCTAACTGTCGGGACAGACTAAAATTAAAATTCGAATTCGAATATTATTTAAAATTTGACACTGCGATGGTAGCGCCGTCTGTCGGATCCAATGTAAAGCATTCAAAAATCAACAACTACTAATAAATTAAAAATTAATTAAAAAACATTGTCCAGCGGACAAAATTGTGAATCTAAACCATTCCCAGATCCCCTTGAACACACACAAAAAATTTCATCAAAATCGGTCCAGTCGTTTGAGAGAAGTTCAGTGACATACACACTCACAGAAGAATTATATATATTAAGATTATATTTGTATATAGAGTATAACATCTTTGCGGAAGAGGTAACAGACAGACAGAAAGACATTCATATTCATTATATTATTAGTATAGAAGTATAGCTACCTACGATATCCTCTGTCCAGCCACACAGCAGTGGTGGAATTTATCGTCCACGCGAATAACGTATGGCGCGTCGGGGAGTGATATATCAACGTTTTTTCACACAAAACACACAGCGCTTATTAGAGGCCGCGGTGCACATCAATACTCGTGACAAATCCGTGTCAGATGTATATGTCGCAGCCAACTGGTTTAAATAGCCGATCAATCAAACAGCTAGCCCTATGACTGAACAGCGCCATTCAATCACACGGCTATACGTCGTTTAGCCGACTTGTTGACTGCAACGTTCAACACTACAGCTAGACGACGCTTAGCTAACTGGTTAAATGGCAAATTAACTAAGCTGACCATTAGTTTAGTTTTATTATTACACAAGCGCAATGATAGTAAGCAGAATAAATTGTATTCTAACTCATTTTGAAAACAATTATTGCAATTAATACCTTCGTGATGCATTTCATAATCCCGTAATTTCTCCTCGAAATTCGAATATGTATTTGTTTAAATTTTGATTTACTCGTATGTGCCCCCATAATTTTTTGTCACTAATAACACTTGTAACGTATATTTACGAAAAATATCTTAATTACAATAAAAAAAACCGGCTAGTTGACGCCATATTGTAAACAAAACGCAACTAGTGCTGCGGTGGTGAGCGCTGAACTAATTCAATCAAACGGCGGCGGCTTGAATCAGCTGTAGTGTTGAAATTTTCGAGCGACTGAAATATTCAATTAAAAAGCTAGCCGTGAGATTGAATGGCGTTGTTCAGTCAAAGGGCTAGCTGTTTGATTGATCGGCTATTTTAACCAGTCGGCTGCGACATATATACATCACGCTGAATCACATCGAATACGGTAGAGGTTATTTTGTTAAACATTAAAACATAACACAAACATTGACTACCCTTGTAATTTAGGACAGGGGCTAAAATTGCATATGGTAAGACACACATTATTGGCACTATTAGAGTTCTGAATACTACATCATTTAATTGTAATTCATACAACATTCTTTCACACAAAAATCTAAGGTGCCAGAAAATGGGACGACTGCCGATGATGGGGTAGTTTGCCCTAAAAATAGATAAAAATAATATTTTAGCCTGAAATATGAAGTCATTCCAAACCCATAAAATATTCAGGTGGTGATCAAAAGGTATGACATTTTACAAGCTTCTAGAAGAGAATATAGTTCTACTTCTCTCTACTCTGGCGCTGCCTTTATTGCATACACTTCTGACATATAACTTCACACTGTCAATACTATAGTGCCCGAGGGTGTGCGCAGTAAACAAAAGCTCTCTCTCTTCCTTAAGGGCCCTCTCTCCCTAAATTAGCAGGTCCATTGTCTGTCAGTGCGAATATCGACGTAAATCACATTAAAATAACATTCATAACAGCGCGCCTTGTACGTTGGCGGTTACGACGCTCGCCGCGTCCATGATAGGGCGAAATAGGAGAAAAAACCTTTTTAAGGCTTAATATAATACATATTTCAAAAAAGTAAAAAAACCAAATTATTAACTTATGTATTGTAAAGCAGTAGATATTTTTTATATATTCTTTTGATAAATAATGAAGGAGTAAAGTGGTTTCATTCAGCGATTTGGAGGTGATTTGGTTTTTTATTTCTTTATTATGTGATACCGATAGAAAAAATATGGCAAAACCAAATTACGTACTATATCATGTAGATTACTATTTATTTTTTCAGATATAATTTCTCTGTTACTGCCGATGAAAAGTTGTTTCATCTGCACGCTTTTTTCGAAAGAGCAGTGACCGACATGACTAGTAAAAGATCAGGCGCAGGACCGACTTTTTACATGCCCATCCGACGCATGGATCATCTTGCTCACGCAATCAGCCTGCATTGCGTTAACCAAACTTGAAAACAACGATTTTCCCAAAAAAGGAAACTCCTTGCCACGTTGTTTTAATCAGTTGAAAACAACGTGGCTTTCAGTGTGTTGTTTTTTTGCTAAAAATCTAATTATAGTAGCTACATTCTAGATTCTTACATCCAGGTGCGCTAAACGTTTTATCCGGGTTAATCGGCCGCGTCGATCCATCTCAATACCGCCGGCCGGACATTAGTTATCATTTGCCCGGATATTGCCCCGGCGGGCCCCGGTGCGGCCCCCCGACAGGCCCCCGGACAATGATTTATTGAATTGTGATCTTGAGGGTCCGGACAAGGTGTGACACACGGACGAATGTTGACGCCAGGGTTTTTTTATTCTCTTTATTATTATCCTTCCATACTAATATTATAAATGCGAAAGTGTGTCTGTCTGTCTGTCTGTTACCTCTTCACGCCCAAACCACTGAATTTTCTGAAAGTCAGTATGGAGATACTTTTAATCCCGAGAAAGGACATAGGATAGTTTTTATCCCGGAAAAATGTACGGTTCCCGCGCGATAAACGAATTTTGGCGCAACGGAGTTGCGGGCGTCATCTAGTTAATAATAATACTTACTTCTTAACGCGAGCGAAGCCGCGGGCAAAAGCTAGTTGATATTATAAATGCGACAGGTTGTCTGTTTGTCTCACCTCTCCATGCTTAAACGGCTAAAGCGATTTAGATGTTTGGCATGCAGATGCTTTTTGACGACCTCCGTGGCGCAGTGGTAAGCGCGTTGGTAGCTCAAGCCGGAGGTCGCGGGTTCGAGTCCCGCTGACGGAACAAAAATTTTATAAAGTTCCTGGGTCATGAATGTATATTAAATATGTGTATCATATAATAAAAATCTTAAATATATGTATAGTATAAAAGTATTAAATATATTTCCGTTGTCTGGTACCCGTAACACAAGTCCTCCAGGTACTTACCACGGGGCTAGACTGACGTGGTGTGAAGCGTCCATAGATATTATTATTATTATGTTTGTGTAAAGCACTCCTTGCTCACGGGCAATTAAATCCCGGACCTTTGGAAGGCATGTGTGGGGCCGAAGCCAACACGTAGAGGCCCGTTACACAGTTTTAATCTAAATGTTATGTGACACCGGCCGGCGACTCACACTGTCCGCACTATAGGAGTACGACCAAGGAGAGCCAGCGGCCAGTGTAGGACTATTGCAGGGAATGGAATTAAAATGATATCGGGCTATGGGGGTGAGGTGCTGGTGGACTGGGTAACTGGGACTATGGAAGGAATATGGCGTCTGCCGATACAATGTTGTAACATGTATAAAGTTGGCAGACGGTGACTCGCCAACTTTTTGAATGGGGCCCTCAAAATGTTCGCACGCACGGTGCACCGAGGCGGCAACATTGACAGAGCGGCTTGAGGCAGGAGAGGTGTCGCTGGGCTTTAAACGCCGATCATTTGCACCCTCAGAGGGTCCCATCACGTCGCCCACTCGCCACTTACGCCTCACATCCTCCCTCCGAGCCGAAGCTCTCTCGACTCCACTCTGACCGGCCGGTTAAGGCAAGGCAGAGGTATGGCCTGGTTCTCCGTCAGTGTTCACTCCGGCCGGCCGGTGAAGGCAAGTCGGAGATGGAGAACAGGAGCTTCCCTGGGAGCACTCGGGTTCGTGGGGTCGCTACTCCCCAACAGCTCGCCACAACCTGCCCTGCGGCCTTATTATTATTATTTGAGAAACGGGAAAGGCATAGGAATTAGGATCCTGGTAATTTTGGCGAAACGGAGTTGCGGACTAGATGACTAGTAATTTTATAAATGCGACAGGTTGTCTGTTTGTCTGTTACCACTTTATGCTTAAATGGCTAAAGCGATTTAGATGGAACTTGGTATGCAGATACTTTGAATACTTACCGGGAAAGAACATAGGGTACTTTTTATACCGGAAAATGTACCTAGAGTCGAAGATGACGACTTTTGGCGCAACGGAGTTCAAAATATTAACTACATTTTTCAGTTCAGTTAAAAGTAAGTTTTATTTTTGTAGGTTTTATTTTGTTTTTTATATTTCTATTAAAATAGCGGTAACTATTAACTACTTGTGAAATCTTTAATCGTCTAGCTGCAGCAGTTTTTAACCGACTTCCCGAAAAGGAGGAGGATGTTCGGCCGTGGTTATATTTTTTCATTTAATTAAGAATACAGACTGATGACAGTCAGATGGACGGACAGTCAATGCCTAAGTAAGCTATAAGGTCCTGATTTCGCCTTTTAGATACCTACGGAACCCTAAGAACAGTAGCTTATCTAACTGTTCTTTCTGCTTGTTAGACTAATGATAAATTTCGCCGCTACATAGACAGAACAAAAAACGGACAAAAGCCATAAGAACTTATTAACAGAGCCATGCCGTGTAGTAGATTGTAATTTGTAACTCGCCCCTGATCAAAAAATCCATTATTATAGAGCAATTCATTAATAAAAGTAATTATTTTTGATTGAAACGGAAACATTTAGTATTCAATCTCGCCCTAGGGAGAGGACGATGAGGTATCGATAAAAAGTGTCGATAATCGATATCTTACAATGCATTCCCCCAACGCGTGCTCTAATTAAAAACGATATTTCTAAATGCACTGGATGGGACGTGATAGTTTCAATTTTATCGATTAATTCATTCGAAAGTGGGTCTTTTTGTTTATCGTCTGTTAAGTACTTATTGACTTGACGCTTAAAATTCTGGACCAATTTATCTTATATTAGCTGTTATTAGTAAAGACATACAACTGCTGCAATTCTTGATAAAATTTAGTTTGCTGGGAATTTAGATAATATATTTTAGTAAGTACTAAGTATTGTAAAGTTATACAATATATTAAATCATTTTTAATAAATGAATTGCATTTAAATACACGGTTGGCAAATATGCAAAATTAAATACAAATAGCAAACTTCAAAGCTTAAATTAACGCTGAAATAAAATCGATAAAACTTTTGAGACTCAGAATTCCGATAAAGAATAAATTTACGACGCCTAACTTTATATAATAGCAAGCGCGAGGAACGAATGAATGCTGTATTTTTTATTGGCCAACATGAAAACGAAATTATACCCCGACTCCCGGGCTGAACTAGCTTTACGAACCCACTAAACGCCACCGGAATAAAGAAAATAAATAACTTCCTAGAAATAATTAAACCTATAAATTGCGAGATGTCGAAAATTTCTACTTTTACGTTTTTATTGTGATATGGCTCAAGCACGAGTAACTAACTACAAAGTATTCGTAACATTAAGGGATAGGCTTCATTACGACGCGATGATGTAATTCGACAATTCTGCAAATTCATTATGTATATTTTTGTGTTGTTAATAAATTTCTGTTTTGAATGGCTCATTACAAAATTCATAGGAGCGTCTCGTCACGTTGCACGTTGAAGTGACTGTCGTTACTTCTTAACTTTCGTTAATTTAACCTTTATCGATAAAATAGTAATTAGTAGAAATCAAATCTTAGTAACATCGATAATCACGCCCATCCCTGCGTCAACAAAAGTCTGCTAACTCAAAAGGACGCCAAGAGTAATTATCTGGTAGCACAACACTAGCTAGCACATTCCTAGTCGGCACATCACTATCAGGACATCCCTAGCGGGTACATCCCTAGTACTACAAAGGGCGGCCCTAAACACCGTGATGTTCATGAAAAATTAATGTCTTTCCGCATCCGTGCCGTAGGTTTGCTTTGTCTGTAGAGCGGTGCTGCACAATATGGACGGTTCCTACGGGATTGATGTTATTGCTTTGACGTTAAATTGTTAGGAAGTTAAACTAGCAGTTACAATGAATGAAAATTTTACTAGTGTATTTGTAACTGTGATAATATTGTAACTATGACAATAATACGATGTGGATTATAATTAGGGAATGCAATCTCGTTCTCGCGAGATCTCGGCCTTTGTTAGCGAGTTGATCTCGGAAGAAAAAAAGGCGTGATCTCGCGAGTTTGACGAGATTGCACTTGAGTATAAAAACGTCTTATTCGAAGCGCGGATTGACACGGACGGAGTTGCGATCACGGAGTAAAAAGAAAGAGGAACTGGCCTAAGCAACTGTGCACTGTGATTTTCAACTAGGTCCTGATTTTATAATCCTGGACGTCATGTTGTCGTGGACAACGGCTTCCACTATAAAACGTTGGGTACGTTAAATGCCATTTTGATTTTACGCACCGCGGAAGTTTTGTGCGGTTCAGAAGTGTAGACGTCGTGATGTCCTCTAACGTACATATTAAAAAGTTATCGTCGACGAAAATTTAAAAGCGTCTCCATATATTTCCATACATTTTTAAACGACTTCCAAAAAGGAGGAGGTTTCTCAATTCGACCGTATATATGTTCTTTTTTTATGTTTGTTCGCGGATAACTCTGTCGTTTGTGGACCGATTTCCAAAATTATTTTGCTGTTGTAAAGGGTATAGTTGAAATTTGGTACCACGTTCACAAAAGTCGTGATCTGATGATGAAATCCATGAGGAATTGAGGGAACTCCATAAAATTTATATGGAAACATGTAGCGATTTTAACTTTTTCTGAAGGATTTGATTACCAAAAAGTAAGATTTTGCACCAATGTATATTTGTAATGGTTGTAATGGTTCCGAAGGTGCTGTAAAGAACTCTTGACTCCTTATAGATAGATGTTCGGGGATTTAGGAGTTATTTAAACAACTAAAAGCAAATGCCAATACATCAATTTCATCAATCATCATCATCATCACCATAGTTATTATGCCACGCACCATCATATTATGACCCTATCATTGGTACTTCTCATGTTAGTGGTATTTCCTCGCCGTTTCTTGTTTGATTTTCAAACTGACTGCGTATGATATTATGTATAATGGACATACATGTTATACATTATACATAACTAAAAAGAGATAAATAATTATTTTTAAACAAAAAATTGAAACCGACTTCCACACTAAAAACTACGGTGAATAAACTAAAAAGTGTTAAATAATTCTAATTCTATATTAGTGGCTATTTTAGGATTGGCCTAAGCCTCAACTATGTCTGTTCTCAATCTTCATACTTTTGAAGTCAGTACCAGCTCCTAAAATTTTTGAGATTTTTGACATAGAAGTTAGCTGGCTGGTACCGACTTCAAAAGTATGAGGATTGAGTACAGACATAGTTGAGACTTTGGCCAATCCTAAAAAAGCCACTAATATAGAATTATAATTATTTAACACTTTTTAGTTTATTCACCGTAGTTTTTAGTGTGGAAGTCGGTTTCAATTTTTTTTGTTTAAAAATAATTTTACTTCCCTATGTTATCGTTTTACCGCAGGCGTCCACGATATTACCGCCACGTCCAAAATTAAAAAAGCGCAAATTAGAAGAGAAGACTGGTTGTTTCTTTCATTTGTTATTTGACATAATATAGTAGATACGTATATCAAAGTTTACTACTTAAAAATTGTTCAAATTCAAACAATGTTTGCAGCGGAAATCCTGAAAATGAATATTAATCTTATAATACTTATAATATTTATTACTTATTGTGATTGTGATATAATTTATTCAAATATTGTGATTATTTGCAAAAAAACCCACCAAACTGCTAATCTCGCGAGATCTCGAAATTGGCGAGATCTCGCGGTATTGTATTCATAAACTCGCGGGATCTCGCTTGAGCCCCAACCTCGCGAGATTTGCATTCCCTAATTATAATGTACTTATTAATAATAGATAAGTATTGTTATGTTTGAAATATATAGGGCGTATGATGTAAAATATACCCTTGTATAGTGTTTACTGTACAGTAAAATAATTTCCCTTATTTTTTTAAATAATTGGACCAAAATATTGTGTTATGGACAAATTCATGCCGTTAGTATATTCCTCATACTTTCAATCTAATTAAGAGTTTGGCAGATAATGTATAGGGCTTATGTCAAAATTTTGATATTAAAATTACATTTAAGTAATTAATGTTCCACTGTAAGTGGGGCAGCTAGAAACATAAAAGTCAAAAGTAACCAAATGATATTTCGACGAGTAATCAAGAATAGCCAGAACTGCCCCAAGGCAACCAATTTTGAGATTAAAAGTTTGAACACTAATATCAAACATTTAGGGCACTTTGAGGCCCCAGTATCTCTCGAGATTCGAGCTGAAACATTTATTTTTTGGCAAACTAGGACGTAATGAAATATGAGTCAAATAACAAGTTTGAAGGGACAAAGCCGGTCGTTCCCCGCTCCTGCGATTACCCGGGTACTGCGGATCGATGGCTATAATGATGGTTTATCGTCTTAACCGGTCTTTTATAGTTTTTCCCTTTGGGCCTTTTGTAAGATAAGGAATCTGGTAAATTATGACCGGCGTCGGTGTTACTCAAACATTTATTGCGGACTACACTTTGCGCGCGACTTTGGCTTACAAAAATTTATATAACCGTATATTTTTCTGGGATAAAAACTATCCTATATTCTTTCACGAGAGTTAAAATGTATCTATACAAAATTTTATCGAAATCGGTTAAGCGGTTTTAGTGTAAAGAGGTAAAAATACAAACACACTTTGTCATTTATTACATTACTAGTGGATGCCCACAATTCGTTTATCCTGCGAGAACCGTACATTTTTCCGGAATAAAGACTATACTATGTGATTTCAATAGAATCAAAGCATCTCCATACTAAATTTTATTACAATTGTTTAAGTTGTTTAAGCGTGTAGATGTAAAAGACAAAAAAACTTTCGCATTTATAATATTAGTATCCAGGGCTTTTCTGCTCATTTGCGTTAGTAAATCGTGAAATTAATATTTGAAATGGCAAGATTAGGTGTCTTTAGAATTGGCCGTATCCCTACTGCCTTATCTACTAATACCTAATAGTAACGCAAAAGTAGCTTATTAGCAAATATATCGCTAAAAGTGGCATAAAAATCATTGATCTGTATAATATGTTATCTTACTCCCTAATCCATAATAATATTGTTGTAGTTCAAAAACTTCTGTTTAATTTTGTAAAAAAGGACGGAATGGACTCTTTACTAGTCCATAGTGATAATTATTTTAAATACGATAGTATATTTGCCTGTGGGTTTGTCTGTCTATTACCTCTTTACATTCAAACCACTGATTAAGATGAAATTTGGTATGGATACCCGTTAATGGACATAGGATAGTAAATAGTTTTTACCGCGGCAAAAAGTACAGTTACCAGGTCTTATTAGTAAGTATATTTTATTATTTTATACTACACATACATAAAAAATCAGTCAATACATTCCAGTCATAAGTAAGTTAGAGTCGTAACATTCGGGTTAAAACCCCCATCGAGAGTTGACTAACTAGAGGCCAACGACAGCCGACACGTACGGCTCAAATTATGCCAAAGTTAATTTTATTTTTATTATTCAGCGGTTTAGTGCTATCGTTAAAACCGCGGCAGTAAAGTCTACAATTCGTTCCCCGCACGCACACACGGTCTAGCACAAAACCGGTGGGAAGAAACAACCTAGTTTGTTATAGTGATAGAGAAGTTGTAGAGATTCAACGAATCTTTATTCTTTTAACGCTTATAGTGGCCGAGCGAGTTACGATTAAGGATTGGGAAGGGAGCTTCTTTTTATACATAAAAATACTGAATATTTAAATTCTAAACATATAGCCTCCTCCTTTTGGAAGTCAGTTACAAAAGTCAAAAATGTTTACGTTTTCTGCTGCCGTACCAAGAAGAAAGAAAAATGCGGACCTACAGATGAATGTCAAGGTGCAGTGTA
Organism: Polyommatus icarus; assembly: GCA_937595015.1. NCBI lineage: Eukaryota > Metazoa > Arthropoda > Insecta > Lepidoptera > Lycaenidae > Polyommatus > Polyommatus icarus. The sequence continues at coordinate 17,016,068 of OW569340.1, forward strand.
CGGGTCCTAAAATAATAAAAAAATGCGTTAGTTGTTCTCCGTCTTTTCTTGCAGTAAAGTATTAATTTCTTGTAACGCTCCCAGGGAGAAAACCCTTATTGTCAATAGTCCTTTGTCTAACAGCTTCTTACATAAAAGTAGCTAAGACAGTAGAACTAGACAAGTTCGAAGTCTGAACAAAACCAACGCCAAAAGAACAAGTCAACTTGAACAAAGACTTTGTAAAAGGCCCGCTACATGTACCTTGCTATGCGGGTGCAAAGTATTTATTTACTAGCTGATCCGGCTACGTTGTTTTGCTGCATACAGTGCCAATATACCACTGCACTTGTTAAGATATGGTAGTAGTAAAATAAAATAAAAATATATCTAGCTATAATAATAATATATCTATTGCATCAAAATCTCATCAGTAGCTTAAAAGAGTACCTATACAAATACTTGATTCAAAAGAAAAGTGACAATATAATAATGATTTCACGCTAGAGGGCAGCACCAGCGAGGACAGCATCCCTGAATTGACGACCTCTGTGGCTCAGTGGGTGGGCTGTTGGTTGGTTGGTTGGCTCAAGCCGGGGGTCGCGGGTTCGAATCCCGCCGACGGAACAAAAAAATTTCAAAGTTCCTGGGTCATGGATGTCTATTAAATATGTGTATGAAATAATAAAAATCTTTAATAAATGTATTTCCGTTGTCTGGTACCCACTACCCATAACACAAGTCCTTCAGGTACTTAGCACGGGGCCAGAGTGACGTGGTGTGAAGAATCCATAGATATTAAAAAAAACACCCGTATGAAATCAGTTGCTAATAAAAAATTCTGGGTTAATAAAAAGCACCGCAGTTTTAAAAATGTAATGTTTTGAAAACCGTTAACTCCATAACGTAAACTACGTGATATCTACGTGGGGCGTACGTGACGCGAGCGCTACGTCACGTAGCTACGTTATTATTCTGAAGCTGTTAAAGATTATCACGTAAATAAAATGTAACGAATGAAAAGTCCACTAAAAGCTGCGTTTTAATCTACAATTTAATATTTTATGCTTTAGGTGTATGTATTTTAAAGACACCTAAAGCATATTATAACCAAACTGTAAGTATATTATTATAATTTATATACAGGTGTAATTAAACTTTCCGGCCAAATTTCGACATATTATTGATCCGTGCTAAAAATAAAAATAATACACGTATTTTTGACATGATAACGTCTTATAATTCGATATGTTCTGCGCGCCCGAAAAACATGATAGTTCATGCGGCGTTACCTCGCTGACAGCTCTGAGGCGTTCCATTTACCCTTTCAAGTCTCTCAACCATAAGGCCCATAAGGCCCACCTGGGCCGCGCTCTTTGTTTCGATTATATTACGTATTTCGATGACTTAAAGAATACTTTTGTATGAAGAAGTTTGGTTATTTATGACCTTTGATACATTGACCACACTCTGAATGAAAAATAAATAAACAATCTGTGAGCTATTAGTATTATTTCGGCTATTCAAAATTGTGCTCTATTTCCTACGTGTCAAGGTATGACTTGTGCTTTGTTCGAAGATTTTACTGGATTTCACGAATGTATGTAGCGTTTTGTATTGCGAATAGTTTATTTTACTCATTATAAATATTTTACTTATAATGAGTAATTTATTCGTTTATTTCTTCTGAACAATTCACTAATTATAGTTTCGAAAGTTTATAATTGAGAAACTAATATCACATCGGACTAAATATTATATTATGATGACTCGATAGATAGAAAATTTAACATATATTATAATGCAGTTCACACAAACATAAAATATGGATTGTATGTAAGGATTTTACATTAATTTTAAAAAGAGGGTATGCCGGGCGGCAATTTTTTTTTGCACATTGACCTGCCAACTTTTTACATAGATTTTTCCCGGAACTGAGGAGCTAAGGCTATGACGTTGTCACGTCAGTAAACCGACTTTACAGACAACCGATTTTTTTTCTTTTATAATCACTCAGTACTAAAATGTTAAGAAATATAAACATCCTGTGAATTGTAAATGTGTACTCTGTATGTCTGTCTGCTAAATCTTCATGCTCACACCGCTGGGTCTTTTTTAATGAAATTACTCATAAAGACACTTTAAGTCCCTGAAAAACTTCCAATCTTTTCAGCGAAATAAGATCTACAAACGCGAACATCTATTTAACATAACCTCCTTTTGGTAATCGGTTATAAATCAATATTAATAATATACGGGTAACCCTATGACGGGCGCAGCCGGCGGCCCCGCGCAAAATATTCGCTATCTGCAAAATATCCGGCAAAAACTGTTCCCCGGCCGGATATCCGGGTATCCGGGTCACCCGGTACATAATTCACCGGTAATTCCTCAGTCCAGATCCCGGATAAACCTGGCCTGTGCCTGGACTAGACCTAAATAGATTCGTTCGGTATTAATAACAATTGTTTCATTTCCTGTTCTTGGTTTAGTAATAACAGAAGACTAGAGGTTTAAATAAGAGGATGTTTTGTACGGCCGTACTCAGACATTTAATTATGATTAACCTTCAATTTAATGAAGAGTTTGACAGGTAATATATGGGGCTTATGTCAAAATTTTGTTCCACTCTGAGTGCGTCAGACTCTTCATTAAAATAAAGTTGAGTAATAGTTAAATGATAATTAGTAATCCTCTCTATTTATGACCTAGGGAGGGCACGATTCCAAGCCTAGAAACGAATTTAGATAAAATTCAGCGCAGCTGTAGAAAATAATACGGGGAAGGACGCTATTGTTTTCGAAGGAAAATGCACGGTTTCCCGAGATTTTGTTTTACAGTTGCAACGAACATGTTAGAAGATTATATTTTCTTAGATATTTTATTTTAGTTTCTTCAATGCAATAGTTTCCCGGACTTTGCGGTATACGGTAGGTATATTTTACATTGAATGTGTATAGAGATACCGGAATATTGGATTCTTACACGCTTACCAAACGTCCTCTCCCCTAAACTATGCAAAACTATGCTAAAACAAGGAAATGATTGTAAAATTTAAAAATAGTCGATGATTTAGATGTTTATGTTCACTAAAATAATGTAATATTAGATATGATTTAAATATTTCTGGTGGTTTCTTTTTCTTACACAAACAAAATAATACACACTAAACCTTTTTTGTGCGAAAAACTTAAAGGTGATCACTAGTAGAAAATTCGTGAGTTACCAAAGAAGTGCAGCCGGCGCGTCATAGGAAATGATTATGTACCTTCTTTTTCCAACTCGGATATGTATGTCCACGGGCGTATATATAGCTTTGATAAGGGGGGGGTCCCTAACGTAAAAAAGCGGCCAAGTGCGAGTTGGACTCGCCCATGAAGGGTTCCGCAGCAGCAAATAGGTAACGACGTGATTAGGAAATCAAAAGTATTTTAGGGTTCCGTACCCAAAGGGTAAAAACGGGACCCTATTACTAAGACTTAGATGTCTGTCCATCTGTCTGTCTCCAGGCTGTTTTAGAAAATATCATTTTATTCGTGTTTTATCGAATACCGAGCAAAGCTCGGTCAAATAGCTAGTTAATATTTAAGGGAGGCTTCAATAATGGCGTTATGGCAACAGCCAACAGGTAGGCACTTGAAATTTTCACAAAATCCTCAATTTTATGTGTACTTTAATAATAAATGTTATAAGGTAAATGACTAGTCATTGGACAGTACTAGCGTGGTACTAGTAATTGGACAGAATACAAAAACACAATGTTTATTATGGTTGCTTTAAAAACTACCTGTTTTTCTTTAAAATCAGGCGTTCTATTACTTTAGAAATAGGCAGTTTTTTAAGCAACCTTAATAAATATTATTGTGTTTTTCTGCTTTGTCCAATGACTAGTACTGTCCAATTTACTAGTCATTTACCCTATATAAAAATGGATTATCAAATGTGTTAGTCGCGCTAAAACTCGAAAACGGCTGAACGGATTGTGCTGATTTTAGTCTTAAAATATTTGTAGAAGTCCAGGGAAGGTTTTAAAGTGACACGAAGTTCACCGGGACAGCTAGTCTTATATATAAAAATGGATTTTCAAATGTGTTAGTCGCGCTAAAACTCGAAAACGGCTGAACGGATTCGGCTGATTTTAGTTTTAAAATATTCGTAGAAGTCCAGGGAAGGTTTTAAAGTGACACGAAGTTCACCGGGACAGCTAGTAATAAAAATAAAATATATAATATTTTTTTTTTAAACATATTTTTGGCCTATTTTGCCCTATATAACGATACGGAACTCTTCGTGCGCGATTCCGAATCGCACTTGGCCGAATATTTATTTAAAATTTGAATACTTATCGGAATGTTGAATACATTTATTTAAAAAATTAACAAAGGTTAAACTCTAAAGTTAAATCTCTTTACGTTTTATTGCTAATTGATTAATAATTTCTTCGGAATCAAGCTGCGCCGCCGAATCTCGGTGTACGCACATTAAAGCCAGTCCAGTGAGTCTTTCATTAAGTTTAGATGCACCACCACAGGCGCCCCTGCGACAAACTACGAACGCATCGCGGTACCTACTCTGCCTATAGACACGCTCCACAGTATAATAATAAATTATTAATTATTATTATACTGTGAATAGAAATAAAACACATGTACGTTGCCGATTAAAATCGGTGCGGTACATAATATATTATTGTCGATTGGACAAGTAAGATGGATAGTAAAGGGGGGGGCGACTTATATACGCCCATGTGTATGTCTGCTCTTTTTGCTTTCACTGCTACTGCCCGAGGGACATGGAAGCTGTCTTGGGACCCACAACGAAATTAATCGGTAGAAAATAGGAAGATAAGAAGTATTTACTCTCAGAGATAAGAGAGCCTATAGATACCTGACCTTTGAAATATATAAAGCTATTTTAAAGGATATGAAGACCTTCAGAACTGAATTACTACCTCCTAAAGTAAAGAATAAATTCCTAAAGTAAAGAAAACGCCCTGCAGGGTGTTCTTACCTCTAGGAGTCATGTATAGGCAAACTTTTAACTTTTATATTTATACGAAAGTCTGTCTTTTGTTAGCTCTTGGGTTATGCGTGTTTGTGTCAGTAACAGGATCTATATGTTTGAGCGTTCAAAATATAATATTGTTCTATACTCTATTATAGTCTATACTCTATAATGTATTGTATTTCGATGCATTATAGTAGGTACTATTATTATGAAAACAATGCAATTTAATGAATGAATATCGACAAGCATTCTGCTTGTTTTATCATAATGTTTATAATGTTATTTATAAACATAGGTGTTGTTGGACTTGTTTTTGATAGGTGATAGATGAGGTAAGCAACTAAGCAGGTTTTAATGCTTAAAGCTACAATAATAATATTGACTGCATATTTGTGTGTGTGTAATGTGTATTCCTATATAACATTATGTCCCCGTTTCTAAATTAAGTATTTAATTAAAATCGCTCTAATAGAATAATCATAATAGTTAATTTTAACCACATAAATTGTCTTTTTTTCTGTCATAAGAGGTATTCCCATATTCCCATGAGAAAGATGGCGGCTAATCTTTGAGTCAATTTTGTATTTATATCTATGTCGCAGTCATCTGGTTCAATCTGCGATTCGATTGAATGACTAGCGCATTCATTGAATGACACCATTCAATTGAATGGCTTGGCCGAACGTCGATTGAACGATCGTCCTTCAACGTTCAACTAGTTAGCGATTTGTAGCATAGCGTTTTGAATATAGCGGACATGAAATCAGTCAGGTAATTGAACGTATTTCATTTTCTTCCTACTGCGGCGCTACTAGTCACTAAAACAAATATGGCGTCAAACAGCTCGCACAGCAGATAGCAGTGTGTTGATATTTTATTGATTACATGTAGGTATATTAAAGTGCTTTATTTGTAATAATTAATAAAATACTATGAAAACGTGGATTTACCTATAACTACCCCGTCAACAGCTACTTGAAAAAAAATATATAGCATCCCATTTAACGACTTCGCTATATGACTTTTAGTCAAGACGTTAAACGTTACAGTCAACGTCTTGACGAGTTGTCCTTTAGGGCCTTATCACACTGGCGATTAGCGAGCGGTTTAAAAGCGACGCGATTGCGCAGCGCGCACGTCACGTATTCGCGGCGTGCGCGCTGAGCAATCGAGCATCGCTAGCGAGCGGTTTGAAAGCGACGCGATTGCGCATCGCGCACGCCGCGACGTCGCTGCGCTGTCGCGGCGTGCACGATGCGCAATCGCGTCGCTTTCAAACCGCTCGCTAATCGCCAGTGTGATAAGGCCCTTAGTCATTCAATTGAATGGTGTCATTCAATGAATGCGCTAGTCATTCAATCGAATCGCAGATTAAACCAGATGACTGCGACATCTTTAAAGAGAAGTTTGAGGAACATTAAAATATTATGGTCTAGCTGTATTTTATCCTAGCGGAACCACGTATTTCAATTTGTATTTCTTTTTTAATTAGAGCTCTCCTTAATTATGTCCTCAGTAGTCAGTTGACGTTTTAAGATAATTGCACACTTCTTCTCCTCTTATCTTCTTCTGATTCATCTTGTTGCGGGTCCCAAGACAGCTTTAGCATGTCCCTCGGGCTCCCTGAGATCATATCAAAGGGTTTTCGTGGTTGGATACCGCTGTCGATCCTGGCGACACAGGAGATTAGCTATGTCCACACGTGCGTTTTCGTCTTCAATTTTCGTCATCTTCTTTCATTCAACTTTCGTTTGGGCGCATTTTGTCTGGCGCATCATGTTTTTTGGATACGGTCAGAGGGCATGCCTCACGTTCGCTGTTGACTACGCTATAACGCACGACCTTGACGAACAGAAAAAGGCACAGCGTGAACAAAGCTATACAGCGGTTGGAATGTGTGGTGGGCCAAAGCCCGTCTTGATGAGTGACGGGTGTCTTTAACCCTCCACAGGCACAGTGTAAACTAAACACTAACATCGCCTGCCGCGGCGACACGTGCGGTGTGATGTATGGGGTCATTACGGCCAGTCGCGGGTTATTTACTGCTGGTCGATACTCAATAATTAGCTAGTGAAATATGGCCGCAGCGTCAGCGGTAGCGAGTTTACCCGACTGCGAGTGAAGCCTTTGTGGGTATTTATGTTATACCATAGCGTCTAGCCCATAAAAAAAATATTAAGTGGTAAATAAAAATGGGTTCTTAATAATGTCCCGGGTTACACATTGTATAGTCTATTATACGTTACATTAACAATTGCGACAAACTATAATGGTTATTAAAAATCATGTTCTGTAACCTGTGATAGGTCATAGGATATAAGTCTATAACTTTTAGCGCCACTCAGCTTCATTGTTTCTATACTTAGATCTGAATTATGATTAATTTTGATGTGTTTTGATTCGACGAAATCATCGTTTTTCCTAATCCCAAGATGTGATTCAAAGATCTGACATGTGCATATTATTATCATCAGGTGTAGAATCCGCTCGTTAAGTGTAATATGCCGCTGTTAATCAGCAGCTCGCTGGCAGTGGTATACGGCGCGGCTTAACTTTTTGTATCGCGTTATGAATTTATCGGCGGGCGATGCGACGTAATTCAATAACGGGGGAATTAATGTGTGACATTTTGTACCGGGGCGGTTTCGGGGGGTTAACTGTTATGCAATTTTATCATCATTTTTTAGTTTTATTTGTTATCCATACTTATATTATAAATGTGAAAGTTTGTATGTCTGTCTATCTCCCAAGTAACAAAATTTGGTTCTGATTAAATTGCGTAGTAAAGATTTGCGTTTACGTGAAGGCTTGAAGCTTTTGAAGTAGACTTGGAACACTCACATAGACTACATACTTCAATACCGCGTTTGGGTACAAAATTCAGGATCTTTGGTTTTGAATTTGTTTTGAACATGTCAGAAAAAATGCTAAATTACTCTTAATTTGATCTTCAAAACGCACTATATCGTGCTACATATCTTCAGTAAACTAGAATCGTTATGAGACTAAAAGACATTTGCTAATCAAAACTCATTCTAATAAATTATATAAGTATCTAATACAAACATAGTCTGACTGCCTGTCTGTTACCTCTTCACGCCCAAACCGTTGAACTGATTTTACTACTTACTATATTATGTTTTGTACCCGTGGCCGTGCGAAGCCGGGGCGGGTCGCTAGTAAACCTATAAATTAAAAAAATATTATCTCCAATTTTAGATCAAATGTCAAACCGAAATAGAACTGGTCGAAGAGATGCGTGTGTATATCCAGTATTATGTTATTATATTATGTTATTGAAGGTATTATATATGTTAAAGAGAATGTGTAGGTTTGTTTGTTCGTAGCCGAAGTTTCCATAGAAATAGCGTCCGTGAATACCAAATAACATACATATTATACTCTATTATCATATTATTTACTATGTAAAGCTAATAGTTATATTTATAGCTTTGAGAATTACAAAATACACAGCTTTTATACAGCTCTACTTTTTTTAGTGCTATATATTGCTCTAGGAGAATATAGCGGTTAAGAAAGAAGAAAAAATTGTTTTCTGTATACTACATTTATTACTGTGTTATAAATTATAAGTTCAAGAAGAGCCCGTTAGGTGGGTTTTGTTAATCTTTCTTACAATAATATTATTTTATTTAAAACGAATGACAAAAATGAATCGATTAACTTTCAGTCAATGCGGTAAGCTTTGTCCACACTGGGCCTTTTTTGTTCATCAAGGGCATGCGTTATAGCGCAGTCAACAGCGAACGTGAGGCATGCCCGCGACGCGCGTTGAAATCGTAGCGCTCGCTATGACACTTTTCTTTCAACGCGGGTGGATTTTGACGTATTCAATTATTGAATATGCCAAATGAAAGTTGAATAAACAGAAGATGAAATTGCATATGTGGACATAGCTATAAGGTGCAAAATAATGTTATGACCCTTACAACCACTGGACTCTAGTGAACAATAATCGGGCACCGCATATAAAATCTTCAATTTTCGCCGTTCTAACTACTTACTACTTGAAAGCGGAATTTTGTTCGCAATTCCGTTTAAAATTCACGCGAAAACTGAGTCTTTTAAACTCCGCGCTTCGCTTGCTCCTAGTTTGTGAAAATGAGATAGGTATTATGTCCTTTATATCAGCGCAAATAGGTGTACTTTAACACACTATTATAATAACTCCCACACCAGCTTCCGACGCATGGATCGTCTTACCTGTCAGACAATCAGGTGATCAGCCTGCATTGTCCTAACCAAACTTGGAAATAACATGTTTCCACGCGGGAATCGAACCCACGACCTCCGAGTCAAGAGCCACGCTCTAGACCACTGGACCAAGGAGGCGTTTTAATCAAACTAATCTAACTTCACTGTGGAAACTTTTTAAAGCATTTTATAGATTTTATCTAAATACGCTGTTTAGTCACTAACAGGTTACGGACAAAGTAGCCGGCGACCACTATACTAGAATCCAGCTAGAATCAAGTCCAACCAGTATATAGATAGATAAGAATAACAAGATAAGCACAGTGTGACACACTCGCTTGGAGGAATCGGACATAATATTAAAATACTATACAATGAAGACCGTCATAGTTTGTGTACTGGCTCTGGTTGGTCTGGCGCTGGCCGGCACCGACTTGCATCCGAGAGGCTGCATCTACATCAATGGGCATTGTGAGTAAAGGATTACAGTAGCAGGCGCCAGTATCGTTGGTTTTGGATGCTGGTATTTATGTTTGAGTCCAGTCCAGAATCAAATAGCTGTATCCGTGTAATCAGCATTTGAAGCAAATATATAAGAATGTATCGCCAATTAAGGTCGTCCCCCGAGCAAACGACCTTGGCCATACATTTGCCGCGTTGCCGAGATCGCGCCAAAACCCTATTATTTTTACTTATCTCGGTTCAAAATTATCCTAAAAAAAATTAAAACGGCGAATATGTAGTTTATGATATTGTCGATCTATTGGCGTGAGTTTCAAATAAAAGTAATTTGTAAATCCTAAGGAGATGCTGAATGTATGCTTGAATTTGAACAAATTGGTATTACTTTAGAAGCTGATATCATGAGTATAATAAACAAAAATAGAAAATTTAAAACGACAAAAGGAATGTTGATATACTGAAGATTATTGCCGTATTTTTATTATAACTTTGTAGCTTTCAGATTATGAGTTTATAAGGTTTTAAATACGGTCAATTATTACGGAATCTCCGGACGGAACGCCCTTAACTAGCCAATTAACAATTACCTTAGTGGTCCGAACGAAATAGTAAGTAGATACGTCTTATTGTTATCCATTCTAATATTATAAATACGAAAATGTGTCTGTCTGTGTTATCTCCTCAAACCCAAACCGCTGCATACAGACATTTTGAGTGTCGGAACAGGACATAGGCTACTTTTTATCGCGGAAAAATGTACGGTTCCCGCGCGATAAACGAATTTTAGAGCAACGGAATTGCGGGCGTCATTTTGTAGTCAATAAATACATCTTATTATTATTCATTATAAAGATGGCTACTAAAGAAAGGGTCTCTTTCTAAGGAAGAATAGAATTAAATATGGACTAAATGCTTCATTAAGAACAGTTTGTCCCAAAAGTGTGTCAGTATTTCTACTTTTAATTTCTGCCCGACAAATATACGAAGGGGCGATATAAATTTGGAGTGTCTGAAGCATTTTAGCTTCCAAATAGATGAACTGATTATAATGTAGTTACAAGTCATGGGGGTCATGACCCCCTCCTGGGCTGGGTCCAGGTCCTAGGTTAACCACTAAGTAAAATTGTTAAACATACTGATTTTAAAATTATAAGTTCTTGTGTCGTGTCTTGACCACGACTATGTGACTCCCCCCCAAGTGGCGGAGCAAGACCTAAATTTGATGTGGGCAAGATGCATCTAGCCCCCCCCCTGATGGATGACTCAATAGGACGGATTTTTTGAGAGAAATAATTTATTGATACTCAAACTTTTATTTATAAAACTTTTTATTTATGAATATTTCAGTATCTTAGCTCGCAAATCCTTAAAAAAAAACTCGTGGTCCAAGGGGCGCGAGGCCCCTTAGACCGCGAGGCCGTGGGCGGTCGCCCACACCGCCCACGGCCTCGCGCCGCCTCTACTCCTGGCGCCAAAGCTGCGGATTCAGCTTTGGCGCCAGGAGTAGAGGCGGCGCGAGGCCGTGGCCTTGATCACAACAAGCACGACATTACACCTAATAATCAACATTAAATGTCGTTATTAAAAAACTGATTGAACATTTTTATTGTAATTTATAACAAAAATAAAAATAAACCTCTCTTCCCTTTATCTAAAGGAAGCCTTTCACGATGTTATTATATTATTGTTGTTTTGTATTCTTTACGAAGAAACATTTTGATGTTTTTGTTGTTATTTTAATAATTATTCTCGTTATCTTATCTTCACCTTGACCTCTGCCATTTGTGATTTCTAGTTACTACCTACTATACCTAGAGAGTAACATTAAACTAAGTTATATTACTTCAGGGTGTGCGTGTGCCCCTTGTTAAGAGTTCATTGTGAAAGTAGCAGCGCTGAAAGATTCAGTAATTTTTAATTATAATACATGGGAAAATTCATGACGTTGGGGCATTTCTCATAGAAACATACTCGTAGTTGTCAAAAGTAACTCTATCTACGTTGCTACTTTCATTCTGAACTCTACATGGCGGTAATACTTTAGGCTTGTATAGAGTTTACTGGGAAAGTAGCAGCGCTGAAGTTTTAGAACGTCATGAATTTGCGATACAAAAAAAGTAACTCTTTGAGCGCTCTTCTTTCACAGTCAACTCTATACGAGGGACACATACACATCCTAAAGTATTATCGCTTAGTTTTTTTACACCATAAAGAAGATTTCATCATTTAAGAGTCCGTATACGAAATTTGTCGATTTCGCTGATTTTACAGACATGATTTAACAGTTAAAAATATACAGTATTTCTATAAGTTTTAATGCACAACATGTAAGATCATTTCAATTATTATAATCTAATGTTGGAGCTAGATTTTTTTTTTGTTTTTTAAGTATTTTTCAATAATCCAACTCAAACCCGCGACAGTTTTGTGATTTTTGCTGTAAAAGGTTCAGAGTATCACCTGTTTATGGATTGTATTGACGTCTTAACGGTATGAAAAAATACAATATAATGTTCAGAAAGTCGTCTATAAAATGTTGGAATTACTTTTTACCACTTTAATATGAAATAGTTGAGTAAAAAAATATGTAACTCGGCAAAATTTTAGAGAAAATGGGCAAAGAATTGCTGTTAATTTCGGCAACTTGGAGCTGTAATTCATGAAAAAAAAAACCGATAGAAATAATCTGTAGATAAAATTCTATCCAATTCGAGAAAAAGAAAAAAATACAAATTGTACCAAAAAACACGATTCAAAATAACCTATCTCACATTATATTACTCGCCGCAAGGCTCGAGTCGGCTTTCCGCGCTTAAATATATTTTAAATCTAATAATTAATATATATATTTTTAAAGTATGTATTAGACTTTAACAAATATATATTAATTATTAGATTTAAAATATACAGAAATATTATTATAGAAATATTTCTATAGCGAACCTTTGTAATTTCGTATTCATCGGCAAAATTTCGTATACGGACTCTTAAATTACCTAGGTTTTATCTTCATATTCCGTAATATGATCACAGTCTTAAGGTGATCGCGCATTTATCAGCACGCTCATTTTAGAATTCTTTGTATGAAATGATGTGAAACCTCGCACATTCGTCCACACTCCACACCGTACGCGCCGCATTTCGTGTACTATGCGGTGCGTTCGACGCGTCTATGCGATGTGCGATCAGCATTAAGCTCTAACCTAACCTCTTCACCCAGGTGACCACGACTGCGAGGTCGGCACCCGCGCGTACACCACCGGCTGCGGCTACCTCACCCCAGAGGCGACCTGCGAGGAGCCCAACCCGGTGGCAGACACGCGAGGCCATACCTGCGACTACAGCGCTTGTTACTGCGAGCCCGGCATGGTGAGGCACACCCCCACTAAGAGGTGTGTCAAGCTTGAGGATTGTGAGAAGCTGGACAAGGAGCCAGAGAAAGAGGACAAGGAGCCAGAGAAGGAGGACAAGGAGCCAGAGAAGGAGGACAAGGAGCCAGAGAAGGAGGACAAGGAGCCAGAGAAGGATTACAAGGAGCCAGAGAAGGAGGACAAGGAGCCAGAGAAAGAGGACAAGGAGCCAGAGAAGGATTACAAGGAGCCAGAGAAGGAGGAGTAGATCGCACGTGCAAGTTGACAATGACGCCATAACGATTGAGGATAATGAAGCGATGGATGAATAAAGCGATTTGATATAGTGTTTGTTTTTATCTATACCAATACCATCCATCTTCCATCTATATATCTTTCTTATATCTAAAAATGGATTTTCAAATGTGTTAGTCGTGCTAAAACTCGAAAACGGCTGAACGGATTGGGCTGATTTTAGTCTTAAAATATTCGTTAAAGTCCAGGGAAGGTTTTAAAGTGACACGAAGTTCACCGGGACAACTAGTTATACATATAAAACTCAAAGGTGACTGACTGACATGGTGATCCATCAACGCACAGTCCAAACCATTGGACGGATCGGGCTGAAATTTTGCATGCAGGAAGATGTTATGACGTAGGCATCCGCTAAGAAAGGCTTAAATTCCAACCCCAAGGGGTTAAAATAGGGGATGAAAGTTTGTATATAATAATAATTCTGAACGCGAGCGAAGCCGCGGGCAAAAGCTCGTCCATTATAAATGCGAAAGTGTCTCTGTCAGTCTGTTACCTCCTCACGCCCAAACGGCTGATGAGTATAGATATATACTTTGAGTGCCGGGAAAGGCCATAGGATACTTTTGATCCCGGAAAAATGTACGGTTCCCGCGCGATAAACGAGTTTTGGCGCAACGGAGTTCTTACATCTAGTAACCTCCATTTCTCAAAAAAAAAAAAAATAGGCTGTGACATTTAAAATATAGCATAATCTTTGTTCATTACTATTGCTAAACAAAATATTATGTAACTCTTGCATCGTTATAAACATTCTATTTTACGGACGAATTATTTTTGAAACTTATTTTACTTCGAAACTGCATTTTCCATTATAATAGAAAAATATGCAACTTGCCACTTAGGCATAGTGCAGTGATTCCCAAACTTTTTACTGCGACGACCTCTGGAACGTAATTTACGAGGCACTATTTTCGTCAGTAATAATTATTATTGAGCTTTAAACAACACCCTCTCAAAAGATGTCAAAATTCAGAGAATAATCCTGTTTTTAAAAAAGTTGTTTGATAGAAAGTTCTAGCAGTTCACCTGTTTTACGATGCAGTAGTAGGTACGTATTCTAGATTATCATTCTATGGTCTATACAAAACTGTCAAAATTGACAGGTTTGATCTTTCATGTAGCCGGTATTGCGACATCTGAAATGATAGGTACGTCGTTGCAAGTGCCACAGTGAATCTAATCTTAACACGTCATAATATTATGATTTATGGGAGATGAGAAAGTGTGTGAGAGAGAGAGAGAGAGAGCAAGCTTTCTTCACAGCTTACTGAACAAAAAACATTAAAATAAAAATGCGAGGTTTCTTTTACTTTAAAAATAGAATAATTCTACTCACATGTGAATAAAGATGTGTGAAATTTACCATTAAACCAGGAAAAACTTATATTTAGCAATTAGCGCCCATGTAACCGCGTATGCCCTAGGGCGCCGCCGCACAGTTTGGGAGCCCCTGGCTCAGAGTATAGAGCACTATCTGAACTCACTTATCAGATTAAAACTTGTGTACCAAGTTCTGTGTTTAAATTACAATCGGAGACTGAAACCTCGGATCTGGACATATCTTTTAATAAGAGAAAAACTCCCCAACTTTAATATTAAGTCCGGACGTAAACCGCTTTTATCTTTTTCTATCTCTCTCGTATGAATAAATTTTAATTGCCCTTTTGACAAGTTGGTGCCGTTCTGTTTGTGTTCGGTTTTCCGTTTTGATAAACGTTCATTTGCTTGTGTTACACACGTAGGCACTTATAAGTTTTAATATATAGGTAAATGTTAAATTTTCTGTTCGGCGTGTGAAAAGATTCGTATAAAACAGGTTCATATTTTGGAAAATTGGGCCCAAAAACATACAAATATCCGTGCAGCTAATTAAAATTGTCCAGTAGTTTTGTTCGAAGTCAACAAAAGCAAAAACTATCAGGCATAAAATATATTAGTTTTAGAAATTTCCTCCGAAATAAGGGCTAACTTGTAAGTTGTACCGCCTCCTAACTGTAAATGTTCTATAGCGGCCATTAGACGATATCCTTCAAGATTAATAAATAACTTTTGTGACACACCTACGTAAGATATCGTGTAAAGCATACGTTTTTTTAAGCGTGTTTATTTTTAGAGAACCATGACCCTAAGTGTCTAATAAACACACTAGGCCGATTACGTCCGCAATGTCAAACACATACAAAATACGGACGGAACGCGACGGAATATTGTCTCGTCGGTAATTTAAAATACATTGCGGACGTAATCATGCGGAATTTACGCCGCGTAATTTCGGCCTAGTGTTTAGCCACTTTAAGACCGCTAGGGAACTCTCAGCGATACGAGGCAGCTAGTCAAAACAGGGAGGAGTGTCCGCATAGGCCAGTTCAAAACCTCGAAGCGTGTTGGCGAAACGCGCAACGATATTATCTACTCAAATTATAGAAACCTATACAATATACATAATCAACTGTTATAGAACGTACAAACATAATTTAATCATTTGGTTTAAATGTAGTGTAGGAAAGTTAAGCTTTACTCAAACTACAATAACAGAAAAGTCGTAGGTAACTGAAAAATTATCTGTTTTTCAGAAGTTACACGAGATTGCTTCGGTAAACAGTAAAGTTTTAAAGAATGCAGATTTTCTTATATACAAAATAAATAAGTTATCTTAATATTGTTCTCATTCTGACACCGTTTAGGTACGTATATTAGATTAGTGGGTTAGTACAGGCTGATTGATGATGAGTACTTTAATACATTGTATTGGGAAGAGTGGAGTGGGGAAGTGGGAAGTGGGGAGTGGTACTATAACGAGGGCAGCTGGTGACAAACCGTTAGGTCGTACCGGTCCCACGCCACTAGCGCAGCGGACGACTTTTGATGAGCAGATTAAAAGGCAGTTATAAATTCTGGAAGTGTAGTTTTCCTGAGGGTAATAATTGGAAACAGCTAAAATTGAAGATCTTGGTAGATATCTTGGTAGCCGCTTATTAAAATGCTACTCAAATAATTATGTCAGTTGGTATGTACAGGAAATAGCCTTTGATTTATTTAATTGGAGATTTGACCACTTTTCAATGCTTTTGATCTATATGTAATTTGAAATGTTTGTCTTGAATAGTTAGCAAGGTAGACTTTAAAGTACGAATCTGTCATAAAGGTTATACATGTAAACTATTAGTAACCTCAACCGCTTCATTCTTATGCCCCACTCGTCGCGTCTTTAGTGGCCACACGCTGCGAAATAAACACTGTTTGTAAACATTATCATTATTGGTATTACTTTATCACTTGCAGCTGATCTCTAACTGTGAAAAAGCCACCATCCTTATCATCACCACCAAACGTTATGGTCATCGTGAAAGCTTAGTAACTAATTTAAGTATTTTAAAGGTCTTTATGGATGTGTATATTGTTTGTTACTACGTCACGCAAGAACGCCTGAAGGGATTTTGATGAAACTTGGCATAGATGTTGAGGCTATACATTAACATAGGCTACTTTAACTTCGAGTTTCTGTAGTCTAGTAATAGCCAACAGATAGGCTATCCTCGGTATAGACGCCCGTGAGCAAAAATTACCTTCCAGATAGATCTACAATCTACTAATAAGTATATTTTTTATTTTCTTCTACTTAAATCTCATAAACTTAATAAATATTTACTTAAATTTAACTTAGCACATACCCCGGACCAAATAAAACAATAATAGACGCCCGAAATAAAATTCTCTTGACCGGGCACCTTCATGAATTATTTTATAATATTTTTACTCTTTATTGAACTCGGCAAATATTTGAAAAGGTTAGTCTATGTTGAGTTAGTACTGTCAATATTTATTACAAGCGTTTAAGCTCCGACTACACATTACTTTCTTTAGGACTAAGAATCTTTTTTACGAAAACTTGAAAAGCTCTTTCTACAACTCTCTGGATCGAACTGTCACCAGCAGTATTTCCGGACCAATACAACCTGCAAACCTTCAAAAAGAGAGCGTATTCGCTCTCACAAGGCCGGTAATGCATCTGCAGCTCTTCTGATGTTGCGAGTTTCCAGTAGTACATAGTTGCTTTCCATCAGGTAACGCGTTCGCTCGTTTGTCCAATAATTTTAAAACAATGTAACATAAGTCATGAAATCGCCAAACCGTTTTTAACAAACTGTGCCCATAAGGAGCCCAGACGGGTTAGTGTTAAAGGCTCTCCAAGTTGGTCGATGATGGAGAGTCATGATTGTCACCATCATGATCAATGATCCTGCAGCCATCCATAGCATGCACAATCATCGTCAATCGTAGGCAATCGTAGACGAATATGCTCCTCTACAAGTTAGCAATCACTAGTAGTTGTCCATCATGGGCTAACATGGCTGGCTGTAGTGCTGCAGATTGGCTCGTGTAATAGACCCTTAACTAGCAACAATAGGAGTATTGTTGGTCGCTTACAATACAGGCAATTAGGTGTAACAGTACTAGTGGAAATTACAGAAAAAACACAACACTCGATATGTTTTGCATATGCCTAGAGCCGAACAGTCGCAGGCAATATTATATCCAGAGCCTGTAGCCAAGACGATTTCTTTACAAAATTGCCGATCAAAATGTATGGAATTGACATTACACGAATTTAACGTCAACTTCATATTAACGAACGCTTATGTCAATTCCATACATTTTGATTGGCGATTCTAAAATGAAGCGATAAAGAAAACGTCTTGTCTCTGCATAGACTGAAATAATATTTTCCTTTAAAGGACCTTTCTTTTGGTAGCCTCTCAATGTTACTCTTACTTATAAGCGATTGACATGTAGATGGGCATTTTTGCTTTTGACTTAAACCACAATCGTCAAAACAGTTCCCAATCATGGTTAATCAGTAATCAGCATGGTCCACGTGGAGAGGGGTCTTTATACGTAAAATCAATTATCTTGACGTCACTGTGACATCACTGCGGGCAAGCCAGATGCACATCGCAACTAGTGATACCAGTTTGGTCCCAGTCAGTATATTTATGTCGCCAACTGGTTTCGAACCCGCACCATAATATTATGTATTAAGTTCACGTGTCACTAACACCATAAAGTCTGCTCGAGTTAAGTTAGGAGTGAGTCACGAGTGCAAATTTTAAAACAGGACAAATCATATCGATGACGCTTAAAAGTTTTTTGCAAACCAATTGAGTGTGCCATTTTGACATCTGAATTGGTGACTCAGTTTGTTAGTGCGAAGAAATATTGTGCTTTAATTCTGACTACTCACGGCTTAGATTAAGCTTAAATTGAACAAAGAGTTATTTTAAGCGCATCAAGGAAGGAACATAATATGCTCCCAATATAAGAGCGATGCACTTATATTGTGCACTTATATGCAAGTTATACCTTGTAATATTATTATGGCATACATAAAAAGTCTAAATAATGTGTTAAATATATCTTGTCAGCTTTTATAGGTGTCCCAAAAGAGTCCCATGTAACTGTATTAAAGTTAAAACTGTGCTACATATCTTGAACTCTTCATTTTTAACTTAGGATTAACGATATGATTGGCGTAAGAGCATCTCAGTGAATAAAATAATATCATGTTCTAATAATTAGCTGCTGTGTATAATATTATGCATATTTAGTAAGTATACGCAGCTAATTATACTAGTATTTGCAGGCCAAGTTGAAGGCTCTAGCTAGTTATAATGAACTCCTCAACATCTGCCGTACGGTTCCTGGAGAGTATTTACTAAACATTGAATATCCTGGCGCCGCGCCAAACGGCCTGGCACCAAACAAGGAAATGAAATATCATATACAGTAACCAGTCTTTATTGAAATATAACTACGAGGGCTCTCGAACGGTCCTTAGGGGGTCCGAAGACTTAACAAGCCTTTGAGATGGCCTGAGACCATATCTTAAGACTTAGGAGGCCCTTAAAAGACTTTAATAGGTCATGAGACTATGTACTAAGACAAGAGCCCTTTAAGAAGCCTTGAGACCGCGTTTTAAGTTATAGGAGCCCCTTCGGAAGCGTTCCAGAGAGCCCTGAGACCAATGATCAAGCGGGGCTGTTCCCGAGCCCCATGTTCATGGCGTTGAGCAGGTCTCCGTTGTCGGCGTCGATCTCCCAGGCGAAGAGGCCGCCCAGCTTGTTGTTCCGCACGTACTTGCCCTTCTCGATGACGGAACGAGGGTTGTCGTACGTCACCAGGTCGCCCGTCGCCTTGCGGAACACGTACGGCGCCTGAGCGACGCTGTCGTAGTGGAACTCCCACTTGCCCTGTGCGATTTCGGTCGCGATCTCTCGGTAATCCACCACCCCGTCCTGCCACGTGCCCTTGCAGGGGCCGGTCGCGACGCCCGTGAAGGGGTTGTCGTCGGTGTAGTTGTGAACCCCGGTCCAGCCGCGGCCGTACATCGCGACGCCGACGACAATCTTCCTGGGGTTGACGCCCTGGGCAAGCAGGTACTGAACGCCGAAGTCCGAGGTGTAGGTCTCCTTGGGCCGCCACGCGGGCGCGTACAGCGGCGTCTGGTGGCCGAGCGTGTCGTTGGACCAGGCGCCCTTGAAGTCGTAGCTCATGAGGAAGATGTGATCCATGTAGTTCTGGGCCTTGTTGTAGTCGATGACCTGGATCTTGTCCCAGCCGGCGCTGATGGCGGAGGTCAGCTCGTACTTGCGGCCGGTCTCCGCGCCGAGCTCGTCCAGCATTTCGCGCAGCTCCCGCATCAGCGTCACGTACGTCTCGCCGTCCTTGGGGCTGCCGAGGTGGGGGTTCGCGCCCTTGCCGCCGGGGAACTCCCAGTCGATGTCCACGCCGTCGAAGAACTTCCATGTCTGCAGGAATTCCTTCACGGACCCGACGAAGCGGTCCCTCTTCTGCTTGTCGTCGAAGAAGAAGAACGGGTCGGCCAGCGTCCAGCCGCCAACGGAGGGCAGAATCTTCAGGTCAGGTCTCCTCTGCTTCAGCATCATCAGCTGGCCGAAGTTGCCCTTGTACGGCTCGTTCCAGCTGGATAAACCCTTCTGCGGCTTCTGCAGCGCCGCCCAGGGGTCGTGGATGGACACCTTGAAGTCCTCCCGGCCGCTGCAGGAGCGCTGCAGCGCCTGGAAGCTGCCGTCGATCTCCTTGAGGCTGTCGTTGATGCCGTCGCCGCCGCAGATCGGGATGAAGCCGTACAGCATGTGGGTGAGGTTGGGCACGGGGACCTTGTCGACGGGGAACTTGCGAGGGTACACGCCCCACTCGACGAAGTACGCGCCGCACACCTTGCCCGACGTCTGCTTGAAGGGCTTGTTCCGCTCGAGTATGCTGTAGTCGAGCGGCGGGAGGTGGCTGCCGTCGGTGTCGGCGACCACGATCTCGACGGGCTCGCAGGTGCTGCAGCCGTCCTTGTTGCACAGCTCCACGCTCATCCGGTACCGCCCGCCCTTCCTCACCTTGAAGGTGGCGCTGGTGGCGGAGCCCGGGCCGGTCCACACCTCCTTGCCGTCGAGGAGCACGCGGGCCCTGTCGGCCGGGTCCCCGGTCCACGTGTTCCAGTTGACGGGGACTTCCGCGGCGTCTCGCCTGGTAACGAGCTGGTTGTAGGCGGTGGCCGCCTGGTTGACCTCGACGATGGCGAAGGTCCGCTCGCCCCAGCCGATGTTGGGCTTGCCGGGGGGCGCGGCCAGGGCGGCCGCCGCCAGCGCGCACAGCACCAGCACCCGCATGGTTCTGTAACGTACAGCAGGAGATGACATGTACCCGGGCGACCGGGCGACACTGGCGCAGCCGCGGGGCGCGCGCCTTATATATGGGGGTAGAGTAGGCCAACCGCTAGCGGCTGATTTTGAGATGCCGTCGTTAACACAGATCATTCCGGTATATTAATTGTTTGCTGATTAGGTTTTTTAATGGCCGTACCCCGTTACGGTTTAACGGGGATCGGTTGACAACTCCGCCCGCCGCAAATACAGTGTTTTAAAGTATACAAATTAAAAGCGCATTTCGTTCGGTACATGTTCACACTACGACGCGAATGATTTACAAGACTTTGCATAGTCATCGCAGCAACATTGTTGGCTGTCATCTTCGTACGAATCTCATTCGAAGGCGGTATGAATTTGTAATTTAATTGGACCGCAAATGTAAACATAACCAAAATATAGTACTGTTACAATTGTGGAACACACCCACAATGACGTATCGTCTTTTTAAACTTTTCAAAGTTTAACACAAACCAATTTGGTCCTCTTTAAAAAAAAGTTTAAAACACTGTATTTGCCCGGCGAAAGTAATGTCTCATATTTGAATTGCGAACAGCATGGCGTCGCGCCAAACTTCGATTTCGAGTAATTTTATTCCAAACTAAATGAATTCTATCGTCGAATAAAAGGACAAAAACTAAAATACGCCTACGACGTTAGAGAAGAAAAATGCAAGAAAATGAAGCTTTACAATAATGCTAATAATATTATACTTAAATCGCACACTAAAATCGCTGCACCAATTTTGATGAAATTTTGTAGAGCGAGACCACGTCATATGATACTTTTGATCCCGGAAAAATGTAAAGTTCCCGCTCGATATTAACATTTGCGGCAATATCTAATATATAATATACGCTAAAACCATTTTCAACATCAGCATTTCAAACAAAAATAGTCAACCCTTTTGAAGTGAAGCAAAATTCTCTAGTTAGTTAAGTTACAATTAAGCCAGCTTGTTCTGAAAATTTTCATCAGCGCTGCCCGTTTGAAATAATAAACAATTTTCCTTCCAAATTAAAGTTAAAAATATTCAAATACGTAACTAAAGCCAGTTGTTTTTATAGTTTGAATATATTTTCCACAGTTAATTTCAGATCTTTTTAACGCCTTTTATTATGAAGGCTAGCAGAGGTAAGAAACAGAATATCTCATGGGGTATTTGCAGTGTAAAATGCCTGGCAAACATAATAGTAATTAAGAAATAATACAAAACTCTAATAAGTCTCAATGGCTTAAGAATATTCTATCAGAAGCCATAAGACCTATGTATATAATATAAATCGTTATTTTTATTCTCCGAAACCCCTTTAAGGCGACGACGCCTTGATAATTTGGCTGTAGCGATTTCGATTTTTCTCAGCAATGACTAAAGCTAAGAAATTAAAGTTCATTGTCAGTATTCATCATGTCTTTGTCTTTGAATTACCCATAGCATAACACGATTGGCCAACTTTTATTACACAGAATAATAATCAATCAAAAACACCTCTGTAAAAAAAGGGATACTAATTTTGCCAACAGAGGAGAGTGATTAAAGCTTCCAAAATTTGTACATAGATTGGTTCAAGCATACACTTTAATTTTCCCATACCTTATATGAAATAATATATTTATGGTTTTTTAAATTACGCGTCAAAAACCATGTTGTGGCTTACGCCCTTTCCATTTCTTGCTGTTCCATTGCTTGTTTTCTAAGTAATCTAAAACATATCCAACACTGTTTTTTATTTATTTTAACGCGGCGTCACCTTAATACTAAAACATAATATTATATTATTATGAAGCCGTTTCCGAAAAACCAAAAACACAAAATTGTCTCAAATAAAGAACTAGGTGCCACCCGCAGCTCCGTTTCGCCAAAATTTGTTTATCGCGCGGGGAATCCTACATTTTTCCAGGATACAAAGCATCCTACGTACTTTCCCGGGACGTACAATAGTAGTGGTTTAAATCGTGAAGAGGTAACAGACAGACGTTTTACCTCATTTATAATATTAGTATGGATTAAGTTTCCATATAAGGATATAATTATATTGACAGTGACCTAGATCGTTCGGATCTGTCACACTCGGTGGACTCAATAGGTGTCATAAAACTATGTGGATCACTGGTACACTACCAAAACAACAATGTTAATTGGTTAATGATTTATTAATTATATACGGAAACATTATTATTTTAATTAGATATTCCGAGTGGATTCCCTTCCCCAAACAAACAAACAAACGAACGCATCATCTTTGCAATATTAGGCTGTTTACAGACAGCGCCGCAGCGCACGTGCCGCTGCCGCTGCGACGCGTGTGTAAACACCCTTAGACCTTAGTATTATAGGTGGGAAGACATCAGGCACAGGGACCAATCTCTAGTTAATACTATGTACTACTAAAATGATTGATTAGCTTACCCTTTAAAAACGAAATCTACTGAATATCAAACACTTTTGGTTCAGGATGACTATTGAAGTGTTGTGACAGCATTCCAACTACCGGAATCGCTAAATACTAGAATTTACATGTACTGATAACATATCTATATAGTATATACATCTACAGGGTGTAACAAAACCAAGCGATACCACATAGGGTGTATATAGTGTTCCTTGTGGAAGTAGCAGCGCTAAGGGCTGGTTTACACGTATTAAGTAGATAAGTAGTTAACTAAATTTTAACTTAATTTCAAGTTACTTATTGCATGTAAACACAAAATTTAGTAGCAAGTAGTAAGTTAAAATTTAGTTAAGTACTTAACAAGGAAATTAGAATTTTGACTATTTTCTGTAAGGTTGGCAGGCGGGGCTTGTCACTTAACATATTTCCGGCAGGCACTTCAAATAAAGTTAAAATTTAGTTACTACTTATCTACTTAATACGTGTAAACCAGCTATTACTGATTTTTTTTTTGTGATTTGTATGGGCAAGCGCCTCAGCATCATGACTCATGAGTCTGCAATAACTACATAAGTTAAAAAAGTAATTCTTTGCCATGCACTGTTACTTTCACAGTGAACTGTATACAAGGGACGCATACACAACCTAAAGTAATTATTACTTTGTTTTGATACACCCTGTATATTCTAACACTGATAGCATTTTAGCTTGTTAACTTCGAAATGTAATGTTTCACTCAAAAACTTGGAAATAATATTATGAGTGGGCCTTATCATTTAAAATCTCCTAATCGTGCCGATTTCGAAGAAAATTGCGTTTAATGCAAACTAAGGGTAAGGCAACATCGCGTGCGACTATTATTTTCTTGGTTTTAATATAAGTATTTAAAAAGTAAAGATTGTCTGGAAGAAACTGCTGTAGGTAAGCAGTAAGACCGCCTATTTGTACATAGTTTTCCTATAGATACATATTGTTTTTAAGTTTAAGTTTAGTTTTAAGTTGTACTAGTCTAATCTAATATATATAAATCTCCTGTCACGATGTTTGTCCGCGATGGATTCCTAATAATAATAATAATAATAATAATAATAATAATAATAATAATAATCGTTTAATTCAGGCAATAGACCCATAAAATAACATAATATAACTTACAAGTTTCAAATGATATATAAAATAAATTTAAAAGTGACAAGTTTAAAATAATAAGTGTAATATAAAAATAAAATAAAATATACATTAAAATAAAAGTACATTTAAGTGCATTTAAAAAGTTAAAATCTAAAATAAAATATAAATTAAAATAAAAGTACATTTAAGTGCATTTAAAAAGTTTAAATCCAAAATTGTTACTTCTGGTTACTGCCGCGATGCACCGAAAGCCAGTAGGCTGGGATCGAGGTTTCCGGGCACCCGGCACACACACAAAGGATCTCATTCTCCGAAGAGCGGATGCGTGACCAAAAAGCTGCGACGCGCGCCCTAATAATCGCGAAATAGTCTGGGATTCCGGCGTCGGCGAACATGCCCGAAGCACTACAGAACTTTGGCAGTCTCATCAGGGTACGGTATGCATTATTGTACTGTACCCTGATACTGCTTCTCGTGGCTTTGGAGCAGTTGAGCCAAAGCTGACACGTATAGAAGCATTGACAAAATGCTCTAAAGAGCGTCAGCCTTGCCTCAACACTACAACGCGCAAAACGCCGTGCAAGCATGTTGCACCGAACAGCCAGTGCCCGTCTCTCGCGCACTACATCCTCATTATCTGAGAGATCCTCGGTTAAGATGTGCCCCAGGTACCTGAATTGCTCGACCCTTTCTACCTCTTGTCCGTCTAATCTAACTGATGGGACCCTCTGCGGGCCCTTTCCAGCCCGAAATACCATCATTTGCGTCTTTGCTGCATTGTACTTGAGACCATGTCTTCTAGCATAGTCCTCGCAAATGCTTAGCAATCGCCTTAACCCCTTGATTGAGGGGCTCAGAAGCACCATATCGTCACTACTTAACCGATTTTAATGTTTCTTTTTTTAAATGTGTGCTTTTTTCCAACTTGAGAGATAGGATAACTTAGATCTTTAATTATAGGTAGTCGCAATTTTATTTTATTGCAAAATATTTGTCTATAAAGAGCGACCATTGTTTATGCGACGCGGGTCACGGGATAGCAATGGACGTTGCCATGGTGACATACTTATTTAGTCACTAAATACTAATTCAATAAAATAATACGGGCGATATACTTTATATAATAATATGGCAAAGAAACGTTTGCCGGGACAGCTAGTAATTAATATTTTTTTAGTAAGTACAACTTAAAACTTTTAAGTTGTACTATTAAATGCTCCAAATACGAAGCAGGAGATGATTCTGCTAACCCCACTGAAGCTTTTGATCTACAAAGCTCGGTGATGAATCATAGGACCAGCCCCGCGATCCACAAACCTTCATAGATCACGACAGATCAATATATTATCATGTTAGAGGTCAGTGATCTTACATCATCATCATCAGTAGAGCGAACAGACTAAAACCATACTTATGCAGAGTTATAAAGTGATGATACTTTAGGGTGTGTATATGTTCCATCTATTATATATAAATCTCACGATGTTTGTCCGCGATGGATTCCTAAACTACTTAACCGATTTTAATGTTTCTTTTTTTTAAATGTGTGCTTTTATCCAACTTGAGAGATAGGATAGCTTATAGATCTTTAATTATAGTCGCAATTTTATTTTATTGCAAATTATTTGTCTATAAAGAGCGGCCATTGTTAATGCGACGCGGGTCACGAGATAGCGATGGGCGTTGCCATGGTGACATACTTATTTAGTCACTAATTCATCAAAATAATACGGGCGATATACTTTATATAATATGGCAAAGAAACGTTTGCCGGGACAGCTAGTATGTTATAGAGTTCACGGTGAAACTAGCAGTGAAGAGTCATTTTTTTAAACTTTCGTATTGTACCATAAAACCGCAAAAAATTGCTCTTTTAGCGCTACAACTTATATGTATACAGTAAGCTCTATATATGAGACACATGCACACCCTTAACCTAAAGTATTATCACTATGTTTTGTGATACCCCGTATATTACTATTTACTAGATGACCCGTGAACTAGGCTTCGTATCACTTAACTCTAATTTTCTTCACCGTATAATATTTCCCTGGACTTCCACGATTATTTCAACACTAAAACTTGGCGAATCTGTTCTGCTGTTACTTTTTAGCGAGACTAATAATTTTGGAAATTTATTTTTTATTTATATTGATAACCTGACGTGAATTATGGGGAGGGGAAGGTAAAGGAAAAATCTCACTATGTTTCTGATGAATTGAAAACCCTTAAAACATATTTCACGTATTTCCCACTCCTAAGGCTCAACTCACACTTTTTATAAAATAAGGGGGCAAACGAGCAAACGAGTCATCTGATAGAAAGCAACTACCGTCGCCCATGGACACTCGAAACATCAGAAGGGCTGCAGGTGCGTGCCGGCCACTGGGGCAGTCGAAACGATGCGTCATGTTTTCGCCAAAGCATATTCATCTCTATAATGTTCTATTTTTTAAGTATTTTCTGCTACGAAAATATAGAAGCATCGATGAATTAATGCTCTTCCATATTTTCATAGCAGAAATTGCCACTTAATTAATAGAACAATAGAGGTGAATATGCTGCGGCAAAAACCTGACTCGTCGCTTCGACTTTTCCACAGTCTGAAATTAGCCTAAAACAAAAACCTAAAATTGTGTATAATATAAACATAAACAATATGACTCAAAATCACCAATATGACACACAATTTTCGATCACATATTATTATTATATGAATCATCACTATAGGAATTTAATACTGTTGTTATTTATGATTACATATTTTTAACAATAACTAATTAAATGACCATCTTACAATTTTTCTCCACCCATTACTAGTACTGAACACATTTTATATCCCGCCGAAAAATAGACGGATGGACTGATTTTGATCTACCTAATTTTGTTTAAAATCTGACATGACCGAGAGTGTTCCAACTTTCCAAGAACCTATCCCCTGTACTCGTAAATGAAGAGTTCACTGTGAAAATAGCGCTGGAATAAGTTTTACTTTTGTACGGGTAAATTTCTAACGCTGCTACTTTCACAAGGAACACTATATACACCCTAATATACAAAGGATCAATACACACCCTAAAGTATTATCAAAGTATCGTTACACCCAGTAAGGTTAATGTGTCGAAGTCCGTCAGGGAGTCCGTCTAGCGAAAATAACTTCCATATTTGAACGACTACTTTCATATGGCTCAGTGGGTAAAACAATATTGCAAAGTTTGTTTGACCTAAGAAACAGATATGCCGCTACTAACTACCTGTTACGAAAAAAAATATCTCAAATTTTTTTCCCGTTTTGTACTCGCAGTCAGAGTGTAAGTCTCTGCCAAAAAAATAAAAATAAAGTGGAAATACGAAGGAGGAGTTTCCTGGATTACATAAGTAATTTAGTGATCTTTTTACTTATTACTGGTGTTCGATTCGTTAATATCGCTTTAATATCGTTATTATCACCTACAACATATGTCTAACCTAAAACTGCAATAATTGGGAAGTCCGTCTTGTTTTCATAAGGAAAGGCAGTCATATGCCGGTCTTGCCTCGAATCAGATATTGTCAACCTTTTCAAATATACATGTCTTTATTGTTAACTAGCGACCCGCCCCGGCGTTGCACGGGTATAAAATATATAGGCACTGAAAAAATGATTAAAATCGATAGCCTATCCCGATTCTTAATATGGTCTACTTCTTATCTGTGCCAAATTACATAAAAATTACTCCAGTAGTTCGCGAGATAAACCCTTTCAAATAATTTCCCCCGTTTTTTCCACATTCTGCTATTAGTCTTAGCGTGATAAAATATAGCCTATAGCCTTCCTCAATAAATGGGCTATCTAACACTGAAATAATTTTTCAAATCGGACCAGTACTTCCTGAGATTAGCGCGTTCAAGTTAGCCCTTTTAAATAATTTTCCCCGTTTTTCCACATTTTCCTCTATTTCTTTGCTTCT
Source organism: Polyommatus icarus (assembly GCA_937595015.1). Taxonomy (NCBI): domain Eukaryota; kingdom Metazoa; phylum Arthropoda; class Insecta; order Lepidoptera; family Lycaenidae; genus Polyommatus; species Polyommatus icarus. The sequence goes on from OW569340.1 coordinate 17,044,588, forward strand.
ATTAATCTTATCGTGATAAAATATAGCCTATAACCTTCCTCGATAAATGGGCTATCTAACAATGAAAGAATCATCAAAATCCGTTGCGTAGTTTTAAAGATTAAAGGAACAAAAGGACATGAGGGAAAAAAAGTGACTTTGTTTTATAATAAGTACAGATTCGCATTTCGACTTAGGACTACATAACTACTACTAAATCATAGCATTTCCCAAATTTTACTGCACTAAAAGATCATACAAGAGGGGCTGATAAAAATTGCAAAAGTTATAAACAACAAAGTAAAAAAAGTAGGGTTTGGTTTTTTAATATTTCAAAAATCAACAATTATTTGAAATAATCAAAATTTGAAAAAAGATCCTTAAGAGCAGGAAATTTCTTTAAAAAATCCTACCTCCCGGACCAACAACCCTTAAAATTTTAATTGAGCGGCGAAATGAAAATGTTTGCAACCACTTAGACTTATGATATGCCGGACTTGCCTTAAAATGATATAAAATTATTTTTCTCTGGAATGCGAACCTTGTTACCGACACCTTAAACACATATTTGAAAGGCCATTTTGCGGCTTTGCTAGAAACCTTTGCCATGCATCTTACTTCACAAATTAGGGCTATACTGCTGCTAGACGGACTTACCTCAAACTGTAAGGGTAGTCCGTCTACACGCCGAGTTTTTAAAAAATATCACGTAAGTAAAAAAATACGGCAATTAAGATTATTTTTAGATCATTATAGGTCTAATTAATATATAGCCTATAATTTCCGATGACACAAGTTACTTTAAAAAGCGAATCTCAAGTCAATAAATTATGTTAAACTTTAATTTTAGAAAAGTATGCCGGACTTCGACACATTGACCTTATATTAATTTATCTTATAATATTATGTTCACCTACTAACCCGAACTATATGTTTTCAAGGCCACAATCACCGTTAGTCTTTAATCGTGTTATATGTGACAGTATGTACATTAGCATACAATGCGGGTCGATGACCGCAGCTTCGCAGCTTTGACAATGTCAATGATAAAGGTAGTAACGCCCACTGCGGCACTATACTGTACTCGGCGAAACATGGCGGTAGCGGTCATTGACTCCCTGTCAAAAGCTTGTCATTTTCTATATAAACCGCGATTGAAAGAGAAGTGTCAGATATTGTCAATCGCGGCCTTGTATAGAAAATGACAAGTATTTGACAGGGAGTCAATGACCGCTACCGCCATGTTTCGCCGAGTACAGTATAGATAATAATATAATATAGTATACAACTATATGACGCCCGGAGTAGCGGGCGTTAAACTTAGTTTATCGCACGAGACCCGTACATTTCCCGGAATAAAAACTATCATATGTCCTTTTCCGGGACTCAAATATCTCCATACCAAATTTCAGCAAAATCAGTTTAGAGGTTTAGGCATGAAGAGGTAACAGACAGAAGAAACTTTCGCATTTATAATATTAGTATGGATGCCGTAGAGATGTAGACCTTAGAGGTCGCTCTCTCGCAGATTATCTGGATCTGGATAGATCTTGGGTATTTGTCCAACGCGTTGGACAAATACTCAAGTTTGGTTAGAACCTAGTTAGAACCAATGATATTCTACTAAATGCAGATCTGTTACGTTCATACTATTTTCCGGCTTAAATTGCTTCCGAACAATTTTCAAATTCAATTGTCAAATTTGACAGATAAGTGAAACAAAAGATACGAAATGCCATTTACATAAAAGAGACAGACTAAATAAAAGACGGGCCAATCGGCCTGTATATATATAATAAGGCTTCACAACGCGCGCGGCAGTAAAGTATAATTTACACAGAGCCAGTACTGGCTGCCAATAAGACTGGCAGCCAGTATTGGCTTGGTATATGCCGCGTGTGAACAGTTTTTCAAGCCAGGCCAAACTGTTCACACGCGGCATATGCCAAGCCAATACTGGCTGCCAGTCTTATTAGCAGCCAGTACTGGCTCTGTGTAAATTATACTTAACATATCTGCTTTGAGTTTTTTTTATATAATATTATTGGTTAGAACGCTGTTAACCGGTAATAAGCGATCAGTCAAAGATACCGTCAGTTAAAACCTCTAATTGGTGTCTAACTTCTGAGCTGTGTCGTGACACTCAAACTATATTTCAGCGGGTCGCGAAATGCCACGACCTTTGTCAACATAATGACAATAATACTGATAATATTGTAATTGTTACCGATAAATCGTAAGATGATCTGAGGATCAATTGTATTATTGTGATCACGCGCACGTTATTAGGGGCCTTGCATAAATCACGTAAGGGTGGTTTCAGCTACATAATTATTATGGAAGACCGTAAGTTTTTAATTTTTAGCATTGAGCTGGCTGCTGATGAGAAAGTGAAAACAATTTCGATTATGTTAGCTTTCAAACGAAAAAAAACTAGATCAAAATCGGTCCACCCGTTTGGATGCTACGATGCCACACACAGACACACACACACATACAGACAGACATCTCAAACTTATAACTTCTGTACTTACTTGTTTAAGTATCATGTTATATCAATATTTAAGATTATTTCTATTGAGTTTTGAGATCTTTGTAGTTTGTACAAGTGTGAAGTCGCGCCAGCAACGTGACAGCGGGCCTGCTGCCAACTGCTCCACATGCTAATGTAATGAGCAGGGTTCCGTGTGCGAGGCGCTAGCTGGTACGGAGGGTTCCGTACCAGCTAGCGCAGTTGGAGTTTGAAGAGTCTGGCGCAGTTTGCTTTTAGGATTCCGTACCCAAACTGTGGAAAAGTTCCGGGTCTGTCTGTCCGTCTGTTACCTGGCTGTAGCGTCAAGACTCGCGTTGCGATACTAGCAATATCTAATAACTGACCGATGATAAATTTTTTTTCGCAGGGGAAACCCATCATGGGTGCCCCGGGTTGGGTACCCCGGGGGTATGTGAGACTCCTACTTACTAAAACCACCTGCGGTTCGCCTTCAGCCGTATAACGGAAGGATAATATCCCGGATCTAACAAACACGGGACTCCCTCCACGACTGGCCGGTCTACCTCGGACCGGACTTTCACCAAAGTAAGGGAACGCTTAGGCGAACTAAAGCGTTCCCCTCGGCGCCGGGACTGACAAAGCCGGGCAGGTTCCCATCCTGACCCGGAGCCCCGTTAGACAAGAGTTTGGAGGTTCGCGTAGCGACGCCTCCGCACTCCCGTCCTACGCCGGCGGAGATGATAATAATATCTATTAGTGTATCCATACTAATATTATAAATACGAAAGTGTGTCTGTCTGTCTCTCCGTCTGTCTGTCTGTCTGTCTGACTGTCTGTTACCTCTTCACGCTCAAACCGCTGGACTGATTTTGCTGAAATTTTGCATGGAGATACTTTGAGCCCCGGGAAAGGACATAGGACACTTTTTGTCCCGGAAAAATGTATGGTTCCCTGCGAATAACGAATTTTGACGCAACAGAGTTGCGAGCATCATTTCGTAAGAAAATATCTAACTACTATATTGCCGCACCGGGGCACCGGCCGCCGCGTTGCATTTTGATGAAAACTCACTAACCGATAATAACATCTATTAGTGTATTTTATGTAGTGAATAAATAATACAAATATGTAAATATAATACTGTTTGATCTACTGAACAAACTCACATTAGTATGGGCGACATGTATCGTGTATGTAAGTATGTATGTCACTCAGCATACTAAATACATAAACTACGAGCCAAATCACGCGGAAATGTGGAAAATAAAAATATTACTTATGTCGTACTTGATTTAAGGAAAAATGTACGGCTCCTGCAGGATACACGCGAAAGAAGCCATGGCCTATATCCGTGGACGACCTTTGTGGTTCAGTGGTTGGGTGCTTTGGGCATTTGAAAAAGAAGTCGAAAGTTCAACATCCGAGAAACAATACATACATAACATACATACATTACATTGCTACATGATAATACCTGAAATTACGCTCAAGTAAAATGAATTTGTTATCCATCGTACTATCCATTGTGTGTATGTCTGTGTGTTACCTTTCACGCCCAAACCGCGGAACCAATTTAACTTTTTGGTATAGAGAGAGATACTTTGGTATGGACTTTGAGTTTGAGAGGAAAGGACATAGGATACAATTGTATCCCCATTAAACTGTACGGTTCCCACGTAAACGAATTTTGACGCATCGGAGTTTATCATCCCTGGAATGCACCATACCTGGAAGCCACAAGAAGCATCTCGTTATGTCAAGCTAAATAGCCGGGCGGCCATGTTTTTTTCTTTTATAGAGGCATGGCGGACGTCGTTAGGGTCAGTGCATTTCTAAGGAGGTCTCATAATAGCTAGTGTTGGGCTTAATTAAGATTTGTAAATGAGACGCGGGTCAAGAGCCTAAAGTGACTGGAGAACCTTTAGCCAAGTTGGCATCGCTAACGATTTGCGAAAAATGGGATTAGCACAGATATTTTTATTTTATAAGGGAGATTTAAACGCAGATAGAGAAAAGTCTGTAATTTTTTGCCTACTACCCGTCAGTATTTGGCCATTCCTTCGCATTTTTTGCTCATACTGAACCTGCTTGAATAATTTTAAATATTTTCATTTGAAAAGCAAAAATATTCGAAGGAAGATATCTTCTTCGCTGGTTAACTTTAGTCTGAACCGATTTTGTTGAAATTTACCACATATAATACAGTAATAAATAGACTACATTATAAGTTTAACTGCGGCAAATTGTGAAGATTTATCCTCCAAGGAGATGAAAGTTTTTCGGCAAGGAATCAGCTGATCATCATCCTTTTTTACTCGCCGTAGTCGGTTAAAAACGTACAAAACCGTAAAAGGGAATAAAAACATCGAGCTAATATAATATGCAAAGTGGTTAATGGAATCATTAAAATATATCTGTTACAGAGTTACACAATAAGTAAGCATGAGTTTATAGGAAAATGAACCTTATGTGGACCATATAGAGCTCCTGGCGGAGGTAGAATAATTCGGAATGTACATTTTCCATTTGTCAGTATATTTTGGATATAGCACTACAGAATTGTGAACTGTACACCACCATACATTTATGATCACTACGTTATTGTCTGCTATTGGTTATTTGTAGAAAATAATGTATAACATTAAACAATGCACAATCTTCTCACTGAAAAGTGAAAACGACCTCGGTGCCTTAGTGGTTGGGCGCGTGATGCTTTAGCCGGAGGTTGTGAGTTCGAAATTCGAATCTCTGTGACGTATCGTATCACACAACTACAACGACACTAATATTTGTGAGTATCCTAAATTATGTAGTAAAAATCATAAGAGTCCGTACTCCGTATACTTACGAAATTTTGTCGATTTTGCCGAAATTGCAAAGGTTCGCTACAGAAATATTATAAGGTTTTAGCCCCTTCTTAGACTAAAAAAAATATATATTAATTATTAGATTTAAAATAAGTATATTTAAGCGCGGAAAGCCGACTCGAACTTCCGGCGAATAATACAATGTGAGATTTAGGTTGTTTTGAATCGTGTTTTATTGGCACAATTTGTTTTATATATTTTTTCTCTTTTCTCGAATTGGATAGAATTTTATCTATAGATTATTTCTGTCGTTTTCTTTTTATGAATTACAGCTCCAAGTTGCCGAAATTAACATCAATTCTTTGCTTATTTTCTCTAAAATTTTGCCGAGTTACATATTTTTTTACTCAACTATTTCATAATAAAGTGGTAAAAAGTAATTCCAACATTTTATAGACGACTTTCTCAACAGTACATTGTATTTTTTTCATACCATTAAGACGTCAATAAAATCCATAAAAAGGTGATATTCTAAACCTTTTACAGCAAAAATCACAAAACTGTCGCGGGTTTGAGTTGGATTATTTAAAAATACTTTAAAAAAAAATCTAGCTCCAACATTAGATTAAGAGAAATGATCTTACATGTTGTGCATTAAAACTTATAGAAATACTGTATTTTAACTGTTAAATCACGTCTGTAAAATCAGCGAAATCGGCAAATTTCGTATACGGACTCTCAAGTATTACTTATGTATAGTATTAAAGAAGTAAAATAATATGTAAGAGTATAATTGGGTCTTTCGTATATTTCCGTTGTGTAAAAAAACACGTGAAGAAACGATTTTTTTATAAAAACTGAATTTCATTTTCTACTAATATTTTGTAATAAGTAGTCAACTCGAAAGTTAAAAACTTCTAGTTAATCACTGAAATTTTAATTTTGATAGTTAAAATTGTAGTTTAATATTTATGTTATTTCAACATCTGACGTTATAATATTATAATATGACCTATGTTGTTGAACTTGACACAATGCTTAAGGGCTAGGATACCTTGTATGTTTTCCTGTGACAACATTATAATAATAATAGAATATAAAAGATAATTATGTAAATATACCTAGTACCTAATAAATACTTATAAATCATTATGTCAAGGCACCACACGAACCTAATATAAACTGGGGGACGTCCATAAATTACGCGAGGTATTTAGGTGGGGAAAGGAAGGGCAGCTAAATATTATAGAAATTCACGAAGGAATCTCAGAAAAGTTATATTTTTATTTTTTGACAAATTTTGCGAAGTTGTGCAAGTAATTTTAACTGCGTAGTGCGTAATTGTGAACTTTTTTTTTATGTAATAAGGGGGCAAACGAGCAAACGGGTCGCCTGATGGTAAGCAACTATAACCGTCGCCCATGGACACTCGCAACATCAGAAGAGCTGCAGGTGCGTTGCCGGACTTTTAAGAGGGAATACGCTCTTTTCTTGGAGGTTTTCTTGAAGGCAAAGTTTTCGTGAACATGACATTTTCACCGATGTGTTAGTGCAAACTCAACAACACAACGCTACGTGAAATTAGATAGTATCGAATACATATTTTTAACAATTTGGTTATTATTTTTAGTACTCTATATTTATGCTATGGGAGAAGAGAGAAATATCTTATTTATTCATATCGCAATTTATGGACGCCCCCTAATATGTTAACCATTTTTATACTAAGCCGTCAGAATCAACACACGCACACGTTAAAGGGATTTTAGGTAGCTTAAATAGAAAAAAGCTAATAGAGAATATTAGTACGTAAATGTCTGAGCTCGAAGAACGGACGATCGCTGGAGTAAACTTACTCTGGAATGGAGACCAAGGCTGGGAAATCGGGGTGTAGGTCGACCTCCAACTAGGTGGGACGACGATCTCCGTTTAGTTGCGGGTCCTTGTTGGATGCGAGTAGCAGAAGATCGGTCATCTTGGCGTTCATTGAGAGAGGCCTATGTCCAGCCGTGGACGAATATAGGCTGATATGAAAGGTCAGAGCAAAGGGCGCTACTGACACACACAGTAAGCAATCCTTGTAGTCACACCTTGTACATTTTATGTAAGTATATCAAAATTCTTAAAAAAAAAAGAAAGAGTTACACACAACTAATTATACTGTATCATCTGCTAGAACTATTAAATAATTTCAAGTACAACTGGCAATAAGCGCAATAGGCCGCCATATTGAAAAAAGTATAAAGTTGGCGCGTGCGAACCGGCCGCAAGGGTCAATACTCCGATCAATGCCCTTGCCCTTAGTAAACACGATCGCTATTACAAAAACTGTAAACATTCCCCTGATTAGCCGGCTTGTTCGATTATCGAATGGGCTGTTAATTACAAAATAAAAAAAAATATTATATTATATACACGGCTAAAAATAAAAATAACCAATAAAAGTGTAACAGTAAAAAAACCTGTCCCGATTTTGCCGTGTGACACCGAAGATGCCGTGTTCGATTTTCAAAAGGGTTATCAATTTGCAAAAAAAACATAACGAGACCAAAAAGTAAAATAGAATACTTAAAAACCTAATTGTCACAATCAGCTGTTCCGATTTCGCCAGAAAAGACGCATGTTGCACCAATTTTAAAAGGGTTGTCTTTTTTCAAATAGAAAAAACTTTTACTTTTTAATATCACAACAAAAAACCAAGTCAAAACAGCAAAAAATCTAATTACTGTCAAAAATACTCTCCCGAGAAAACCACCATGCTCGAAATTCAAAAGGGTTGTCAAAAACTATCACGCAAATTCGCCATAGACGCCATGCTGTTCGAAATTCAAATGGGTTGTCGAAAATTAACGCGGCAAATATTAGAAAATCGCGTATACTCACATGGAACACATAGGAGCGAGCTGCGCGGGCGCAGTCCAGGTACTAACAGCGGTAGTGGATACGGGAACACCTATATGACTAGATATTAGCTATGCAAGCCACGTGCGACCGAAGGCTGCATACAAACCTTTGTGGAACGTAAACAAACAAAGGAACACCGTGTTGGCAGATTCGCGATTTGAGAGAACACAATAAGGCACTTACTTTCAGGCTAGACGGCAGCTCCAGAAAAGACAGTAAACAAAAAGTTTTGTTCGACGTTTGACAACGTTTCTGTCAATATTCTGATTTGACGTGTGCAACATGGCGGATTGCGGTCGGATTGTTTACCGTGTGTGCTTGTGGCGCCCTGCGACATCTTTGCATCATATTCCCTATTAAATGAGGCATTAAAGGATTTCTGTACAAGTTTCACTAAATTTGGAAATGCCAAAAAGCCTCAGAAATTAAGTGAAGTTTTACAAAGATACCACTTTTTTAACGGGCTCTGGAGCACCATGACCAAACATAACATAACATAATATTTCACCGTCAGTACTTACTGACTTAGGTACTTTGGGCACTAGATTACTAAATAGTTACTGCGTAATTTTGAGTTACTTCATTGACGAAATTAACAATTTCAATTTTACTTGTGCCCAGGATTGACAGAAAACCACTAAAATGTTCACTATTACTGCTAACTTTAAAACTATGTAAGTACCAAAAAAACCTTCACAATATCAATCACAACGAGTAACGACTAAACGAGTCACGAGTACCGAATCCACAAAAAATTATATACTTAGACAATTTTTATTTGATTTTGCTCAATATTGAATAATTCAACAACACTTTTTTATGTCCAAAATCTCCAAATCAAGCTCTAACGGCAAGTGGCAACACTCAGAGATATTTAATAATTACTTAACTTTAATTTAATAAAGTGCTAGACAGAAACTCTACAACAGGATCTTCATTAAATTAAAGTTGTGTGCTCATTTAAGGCTCTGACTGTAATTAAATGAAGTGTTTGACACAAGCCCCACACAATGTCAAACTCTATATTAAATTGAAGTTTAATCATCATTAAATTAGTCTCAGTGAGTTGTTAGAGTGTAGCCGAAAGTTATGAAGTACGCTACGAAACAAACATACACCCTGCCAAAAACAGTACCTTTCTGATCGCTGTAGTCGGTTAACTGTGTTTTGAGTTTTGACACAAAAATGCAAAATGTGGAACATATTATAGACAATGGTTATATACATAATATTATGTGCACGCAATCCATTATTCAGTTGGCGACTGGCATCGGTTTCAAAACGTATTTTATAAATTAATAATAAACGATAAATTAATTGAAACCGGCTAATCCCATTGATGGAACTGGTTATCGTGAAATCGGTTAAATAATATACTTTTTGTAAAATATTATTGAAATTTCAGGTAAGTACATACCTACAACAAAGAAATTGATTCAAAATGGCTAACCTACGTTATTTAGTCGGGTTATGATAATAAGTTAGGGCTCCCACACATGTGAGTTCGCATCGCAAATATCAGGGGGAAAAACACTCAAATGTCATTACAAAAATTATTTAAAAAATTTACAATTTGCATAATATTTTGATTGCGATGCGATGCGAATTCGTATAGGTCTACCAGAATGTGATGGCAAATTTTGACAGCAGATTTTCAAAAAATATCCTTGATCATTGGATAAATTTATATATTTGCATGTTTCACACACGGAATCAGCCGCTATAAGAATAAAAAAGGATCAAAATATTTTATTCCAATTACCCCGGTATTGCTAGAGTCAATTTACTTTCTCACTTTTTGCCATCAGATTCTGGTAGACCTATAGTTATGTTTGCGAGCCCTTTATTTTAGGTCGAGTTCTGTCAGCTGCGGCATGGGGCCTGGGCTTAACATAACCCGACTAAAAACATTGGTCCATCATTTGCCTACATAACCCGACTAAAAACATTGGTCCGTCATTTGCCTCCGAATCAATTTATCTTATATTAAAGTACCTTCATTGCTCAGACAAAATAGACAATTAATAAAAGTCATAACCTTGGACAAAAGCCGCATAGAGCTGAAAAGTAGAAACATTAAAATATATAATATACCAAATATAATAAGGAAAATCTTTTAGTCCCCTGCGATCATCCTTGTGCTAAAAGTGTTATTCAAGGTTAACGTAAATATAAACAAGTTATTCCAGTTTTTCACGAAAACGGTAAATTAAATCGTAAAAATTGATAAGGTTAAGTTGTAGATCATACAATTTTCTTCAAAAGTCACTTAAACCGTTTTTCAAACCTTATAAAGGTTACGTTGCTTTCTTTACAGGGAACCAATTCCCGGGTAACCAAGATTAGGAGATTCGAGGCACTAGAATCGAGCCCTGTTCAATGCAATAGTCTGTCAGTCGGACAATACCGCGGAAGTCGGACATAGTTGCCGGACGTGAGCGGACTGCTGATGATGAACAAATAAATATAAATGGACAGCTACGTGGGGACAATAAATAGCTCACACAGCTTGCCTTAACGGCAATACATGCTCATAATATTACAAAATGTTTGTTTGTCTGTGTGTCTCAGTAGTTTCGGAGCTTAATCGATGCAAAAAACAAACGTTTCCTCTTTATTATAATTTGTATAGATGGAACGCTTGAATCAAGATTATGGATTTGATGAAAGATACTTTGAGTCCCGGGAAAGGACACAGAATAGTTTATATCCCAGAAATTGTACAGTTCCCCGCGATAAAGTCGGAACAAAGTTGAGGGCCAGCCACTAGCCCATAGATATCAGACTAGCCAGTGACGTTATAGTTGTTTTAAGTATTATAATATAAGTATCAACTTGTATATATTCTTATCTAGCGCAGGGTTAATGAAGACGCTTGTCATATTGGAATTTAAAAAAAAATCATTAGTCATTCTGGGATGCGGCGGGTGCGGCACGCACGACGCGTGCGTTGCGGACAAAATATGTACGATCACCTTTATAGGTGACTCATGAAAACTCGCAATATGGTACACCGTACACTGCCGCGTCGCGGCGGCGGGCCGAGAAATTCGCTCAACATGGCAATGCAGCAATGTAAAAACACCCTCTCAACCAATTATTCAGATTCAAATTCTTTATTCAGCATACAATAATTTATACGATAGTATGAAAGCTAGGTAGCGTACATCACGTCGTCTAATCCCATGCTAAGTAAAAACTTGTGTTATGGCAATCAGACAACGGATGCACGCCGAACAATTTTATCCTATATATATTATTTACACATTCACTTGTATTAGCCCAGCGCTCAATTTCCAACACTTAGTATTATGTCTGACTTTGAATTCCGGCTCATAAACTCATTATATTCAGTATTAATATCTGCAGTAGTACCTTAGCTTCTATAGAGTATAACGCGGCGTTATCTCGTCAATATATCGAGTGTTAGGTGCCGGTGAAACTGTCACGTAGTAGTCTGTAGTGGTGCACGAGTACATTGTCACACGGCACAGGCGTCAATTATAGATCACCTTGCAGTTTTGTAGGAATATGCGTGGAGGACCACAAAGGAAGATCTTCCGACCGAGCGAGGTGGTATACTCGGTCAAGGCGGAGCCCACGTGATACATTTCAGTTAACGTATTATAGAATATACATATTATGTACCGAGTTACCGACGCACTTAGAAAATCGAAGTTTCCTAAGTGCGTCGGTACTTCGATAGCGCGATGCAGGAATGTGGCGCTAACTAGTTGTACCGCCACAGGTTTGTGTTACTCACTTAAAGCGTTGGTTACTGTTGCATCACCATGATTGAGAAGTCTATAGCATACACATAATATAGAGAAGAATATTCAAACCTTCCTTCCCTTCAGTGTGGCATATTTTAAAATTAATTCGATTATAGTGTTTAAAATTAATTCGATTAGGATACTGGTCACTGGAGGTAGGTAAAAATCGATCTCAAAGATTCCGATACATACAGATTACAGCCCAAGCTAATAAAAGCGTGTTAAAAAGGAACTACCGGCTAGATCAAATAGCCGAAGCTCAATTTTAAAATGTAGAACGACGTCTAGTCCAAACGGTCTAAAGTTTAGAGTTTAGACTCATAACTCTAAAGTGTATGACGGATGCGGCGACAATGTGCCCGCGCCCTCCCCAACACTGTACCACAAATTGCTGTATAATTACGTCAGTGTACACTACACCTTATAGTTTATACTATAAACACTACAAACACTATACACTATAAAGTATACATTATATAATGTTAGTTACTATCATCAGACCCGAGCTATCTTATTAATTATTATAATTAATTAATATATAATCGTAGGAAAGTGAATTCTGTACATTGAATATTTTTCAAAAATAATACTTGGGACGTGATCTACTATGCTAACGCGGACGAAGTCGCGGGCACCAGCTAGTTACAAATAAAAAAGTTTTTCTATTCTCTCGAATTACGTAATAAACGAATAGTCACCGTGGTTAATTTGTCAGTAAACCAGTTGGCTAAACGTCGTCTAGCTGTAGTGTTGAACATTGCAGTCAACAAGTCGGATAAGCGACGTTTAGCTGTGTGATTGAATGGCGTTGTTCAGTCAAAGGGCTAGCTGTTTGATTGAATGGCTATTTTAACCAGTAGGCTGCGACATATACAAGACGTTATAACAAAACTAAGTGATAAGTTGATAACTGATTAAATACTAAAGGATAAGTTAACTCTGGATAAGCCAATGAAAATTAATGTAGTTCCTGCTGATTTTTTTTATACACGCGAGCGGAGTTGCGCGGAACGTCTAATATCATCTTTGATAACAATAACACGGTAAAAATATAAGTTTTGCATAAGTATATTATGATATGTACTGTGTCCCCCGTGGTCAGTGGAAGTCTGACCGCCATAAAACCGCTAAACTATCTCCTGGCCCCCGCGCGGGCCCGGTGTGGCCCCGGCAGTATAAAACACAATAAACTCCTCAACTTATTGCCTCACTCGGGGATAAGTGGCCAGGGAGCAGGGACCAGATAAAAATCAGGACCTTTTAAAAGACTGGTTGTCTTAAGGGCGTTCCCTACGGAGATTCCATAATCTACCGTATTTAAGGGCTTATAAACTCAAAATTTGAAAGCTACAAAGTTATAATAATAATACAGCAATAATCTTCAGCATATCAACATTCCTTTCCACGTTTTAAATTTTCTATTTTTGTTTACTTAATATACTAATGATATCAGCTTCCGAAGTAAAACCGATTTATTAAAATTCAAGTATACATTCAGCATCTCCTTAGTATTATTACTGTTATTTTAGTTTTATTTAATACTTTATTGTGCACAAGAAACAATTGCAATATAACAATATACACAGTAAAACGACACAAAGGGTCTGCTTATTTCTAATAGAAATCTCTTCTGTTATTTGAAACACACGCCAATAGATCGACAATATAATAAACTACATTTTAAATTTTTTGTAGGTCAATTTTAAACGAAGATAAGTAAAAAAAATTGGGTTTTGGTGCGATCTCGGCGATGCGGCAAATGTATGGTCAAGGTCATTTGCTGGGGGGATGGCCTTAAGGTGGCTTTCCGATCGAACAAAGCGACCGCAACCGACAAAAGCTTAAAAAATGCCACCTTAGGCATAAACTTCATGTTACATGTTTGGAAGTAATAATTATGGTCTGCAAGTTTCCCGCATCGTCATTTCAATTTTCATAGATGTTTTCCTGTAATGCGGGCAACACGCGTTGCGGCCAGAAGCGTGTTGTCACCCGTATGCGGACTAGATCCGCGGGCGACAACACGCATGTCAATAGGAAAAGTGCCCTAAGCTAAACGTGCCACAATCTACATTCTACAACCTGTTGATTGAGGTCGCGGGGCCTGTCGAGACCAAAATATGTCGCCACTGGAGCATTTACATCGGGATAAGAATCACTTAAGAGCCTACTGCCAAAACGCTTGCCCCGCTTACACACAGCGCTGTCCTATTAAAAAACACAGCAACATTTGACAGCCCGCTCTTAACACTGACAGAAAAAGGTATGAAGCAGCAAGAAGATGGCGTTTTGTTTCAGAAAACGCGCCAATCCTTGACATTATTATAATCCCTCATGGGCTTAATCGTCAAACTTATCAAGATACGAATCTCCAGGCGTCGAAGATAATATAAGTTGCAATTAGTTTTTGTATTAATTAGTCAATGTCACATTATATGACAAACTTATGACGGGGGGGAGGGGGGGCGGAGGGAGCTGATCAAAAAACTTTTCTCATTACACCCGCATCGCTCATTTGACAACTTGGATCTTGTGCGGTGACCACACGGCGGCGGGGGACCGGACAGTCTCACACGTGAGACGGGTCACGTGATTAAAGGGTCCCACACATTAACAGTCCGCCTGCAGGCTCTGGTCGGCAGGATGCCTGACAGTAATTGACTGCCGATACAAAATCTACAAAATCGTCCGGGGAACTGTGAGTCTGTGGTCTTTTCCGAACTTTTGTTGGAACTATTCATGTGTGGGGTGCTATTATTTTGGCAATTTCGTTAGAATTTTGAAAATGTTGTAGAAGTAGCCGAAAAAGTGAGAAAAATCGCTCGATTTTTATACAAAATGTAAATTTAAAGGTTAAAGACATTTACGTCTCATAAAAATTACTCACTTAACTGAGAAAATATTAAATTATTATCAGTTTACTAGCGTACTGTTAAATTTAATTCTAACGCAAAGAAAAGACAATTCTAATGTCTATTTTAAGCGTTAGTCGCCCACAAGATTTATTTTATTACTTAGACAAAGTAAAACCTGCGTAAAGTACATTTGACGTTTATAATTTTAAATTTAGTATTATTTTCACCGTTAATATAAAAAAGGATATAAAATTGGTCATTTGAGACTATTGTCTAAAGAGTCCCGCAAAGTCCCAATAAGTTACTTAGCCATTTTAAACAATAGCCAAGAGTCCCGCAAAGTCCGGTAAAGTCCGTCGGCGTGGTCACCCCCGGACTAACTTTCGCGGTAAATCCGGAGTCTCATTTGAAAATTTTCAGCCGTACGAGTGCCGAGTACTAGTACAAGGTAACTTATGTCTCCCGCGGGACACAAGGGCTGCCACAATTTGGGTGTTTATTCTATTTGGAAGTTACTAGCATTTATAAGGGTCCATCTACATGTAAGGGTGAAGTCAAACGAGCGTAATTTGTGAGTTGTGAGTCGCAGAATTCTGCCGCGTAAATATATTTTCAAACAAATCATGACCCACAAAATTACGCTCGTGTGAATCAAACAGGACTTTTGTATGAAACTGAATGCAGCAGAATTTTGCTGAGCCGAAATGGTTTGGCTTCGCCCTAACGTGACACCTTTAGGGGGAAGAGAGTGGAAAAAGGGTAACTAATGAACTTTATTAATAATATCAATATAAAGATCAATATAAGGCCTGTATTTTTTGATTAGTGATAAGTGCAGGTGATTATTGCAGGTGATTAGTAATCAGGAGAAAGTAAGTGTGGACAGCGACTGATTAGTGAAAGTGCAAACCGGGAATTAAACATTCAATATTAAAAAACCTCTCTTCATGTCATGATAGAGAACCATGCCATTTGCCACAATGCTTGCCATACTGATTGCTGACTAATATCACTATTGGCATCAGTCAAAGACGAATATGCCCCACAAGACTCAGCACGTTTGTAAACGCTTTAAATAGTCATCTCGGGCCAATACGGCATGAATTAAGAGTAGCAGCCCTAGGTTCCCTGAACCTGATGACCCCTTTGGACCCCCCATGACCCCTCGTGACCCTCTGTAGACTGTGAGTCTGTGACCCCCTGCCATGACCCCCTGTTTATCTTCAACTATCGAAACTGCCTTGGACGAAAACTTCGACAATAATAAAAATACGTATCTGTTCAAACTTTACTTCACCAACTTTATCTAGATTAAAAAAGTCTACGCAAATGTAGGAAATAAATGAGAAAATCGATTGAATTTGCGAAGTTTTTTTTTTTTTTAAACTTACTTTGCTGTTTGTCGTAGACGCCTGTAGGTACAACATTTTGGTAATTTACATGTAATAATATCATTGTGATACATACTGTATAATATTATGATCTTCAAGGAATGGCAACTGAGTTTCTTTCTTTGTGGTAAAAACGTACAAACACTAAGGCCGGCGCCTAAAGACTGGAGTGGCAACTGGCGAGACAGTACCCTCGGCCGAGTACACTTTTATATGACTAGCTGTCCCGGTGAACTTCGTGTCACAGGTCACTTTAAAACCTTCCCTGGACTTCTACGAACATTTTAAGACTAAAATCAGCCCAATCCGTTCAGCCGTTTTCGAATTTTAGCGCGACTAACACATTTGAAAATCCATTTTTATATATAAGACTAGCTGTCCCGGTGAACTTCGTGTAACTTTAAAACCTTCCCTGGACTTCTACGAATATTTTAAGACTAAAATCAGCCCAATCCGTTCAGCCGTTTTCGAGTTTTAGCGCGACTAACACATTTGAAAATCCATTTTTATATATAAGACTAGCTGTCCCGGTGAACTTCGTGTAACTTTAAAACCTTCCCTGGACTTCTACGAACATTTTAAGACTAAAATCAGCCCAATCCGTTCAGCCGTTTTCGAGTTTTGGCGCGACTAACACATTTGAAAATCCATTTTTATATATAAGACTAGCTGTCCCGGTGAACTTCGTGTAACTTTAAAACCTTCCCTGGACTTCTACGAACATTTTAAGACTAAAATCAGCCCAATCCGTTCAGCCGTTTTCGAGTTTTAGCGCGACTAACACATTTGAAAATCCATTTTTATATATAAGACTAGCTGTCCCGGCAGCGTATTGCCAAACTGTATACTGACCCAGACCGGGGTTGCTCTGAGTTCGATCGCAGTTTGCCTTTATTATTGAAGAGCAAACTGTATACCTATTCAGAGCGTGTTTGAATCGAAATACATTTTGCTTTAAAATACTTGAGCAAAATACATACGAGTCCAGACGTCCATACTTTTCGGCGTCTGGTGTAGTATGTAAAAAAAATTCGATGTTACAATACAGGCAAAAAACAAAAATAGTAATTATGACATTTTTCTGTTCTTGATTCATTAATTTATTTGTTTGTTGTTGATTGAAGGAACCCTTTATTATTTTCAGTGAACATCGATTACAAATAGGTACAATTTATTGTGTCAGTCAGTACATCTTTCTTATGAAAAATTAATAAATACTGTCATTGGAAACACTTACATTTTTTTTTAACAGCCTGTACCTATTACAGTTACAGTTCAAATTTTTACAGTTCAAATTTTTCAAAATACTTACTCGTACAACGGGTTTTCTTTCGTTATAACCCAAAATAATTCACAATAGGTATGTTTTAGGGAAAGTTGTTCAGTTTCACGGATAGGTATAACAACCACACACAACAACATAACAAAAATATACGGGAAATTATTAAACACATTGTATAGGTAGTTACAGATATTCGCATGTCACAGTTTGCTTTACATACAAGCGAGCAAAGTGCATACCTACTCAGATTGGTCTGAGCTCGTATATACTTTGCTCCAATTTTCAATGAGCGCGACGTAGTTCAGTACAGACTATGGGCGTCTGGGTCAGTATACAGTTTGGCAATACGCGTCCCGGCAAACGTTTCTTTGCCATATTTTTTTCTTTGAACGCGGCGACCGAATAAAGAAATTCCGTAACGAAAATAAATCTAACAAATCGTCTAACGTCGTTTCAGTTCGACAGACTTCGGCATGGTGTTTGTGTGCGTGATACTAGACGTATCCGACATGCATGTAGATTGTAGACTATATTGCTATGTGATAGATTTATCGCGGCTGTCCCCGAGTGTCACACGTATTTTTAACCGACTTCTAAAAAGGAGGAGGTTTTCATTTATTTCTATTATACTTCTGAGCATTTTAGCGAGCAACTTTCTTTTTGTACAATGAGAGTGTGGAGTCGCGTTCTGTTCATTATTGTGTTCACGCGCCCATTACCACACCACGGCAATAAATACACCATCCGGGGTTACGCGCCCCTCACATGACAACGACCTGCATGCAGGTTAACGTATTTTACTTCTTCCTGCATGCATAATTGTCGCATTTAACGACGAAGCTTACTTAGGTAAGATACAGCCATCAAAAGTCATTGTCGTTGCAATCGTACTGAAATGCTAATTTAATTAATTATTTAATTAATTATTATTGCGCACACGGTGATTTTATTACCTCTTAAATACCTATTATATTATACTCAAAATATCGTAGTTTTAGCTCTAATCCACGTTTTAATAACAAGAAATCAAACAAAGTAACAGGCACGTAGGTTTTAACGCATGACAAGTTCTTATATTATAAGCCTGCATTTTAACGGAACTGCGTTGTTACAATTTTTAAGATCCAATAGATTTCCTAAGAGATCTTCTGAGGCTGCTAGAATGCTATATAATTTTAACTACAAGTCAGAATTATTGTAAGTTAAATCGTTATATTTAGCATAAGGTACGATGGGATTGACGTCGTCTTTTTTTGTACAAAAATCCCTTTAATTAATAAATAAAGATAAAAAAAGATTTGAAGAAGAAGATGGTCAGGCATACGTTGCGATTCTTTTGGTTCTCCAATACACTCCTCACAAAGTATAACTTAACTCTGTTGGAAACGTACCTTAAGCTTAGTAAAACCTTTTCACATCTTTCTATAACCGGGTACCAGACTCTGATACCCGATTACAGTATAAGGGGGCAAGTGTCCTGCAGCCTGTAAGTGTTGAATATGCGCCCTCGGTGTCCTGCAAGTCGTATCTATGTAATCGACCCTTGAGCTTCCTCGCTGGTATTCTCTGGCGCGCGGTGTTCTCTTCATCTATTACAATCATTACGTGCGACGCGCCAGTTAACTGGGGCCGCCCATTAACAACGTAAGACATTTTTTTTACTTAAGACGTACGATACTTTTTATCCCGGAAAAATGTACGGTTCCCGCATGATAAACGAATTTTGGCACAATGGAGCTGCCAGCGTCATTTTGTAGGAAAACATGTCATCGACGCTAAAATATAATATTAAGTCGCGTCTCTCTCAGAAACTTTGATAGCGCGATTCAGGATTGTCCGCCGTTTTGGTACAGGTGTGGCAGTACCCACAATAATAAGCCTAACATTCCTGCATCGCGCTATCGAAGTTTTCTAAGCGCATCGGTATATAATATACGACAGCTGAAATCAGAAATGATCCACGTGGACTTCGGCCTGCCTGACCGAGCATAACACCTCGCTCGGTCGGAAGATCTTCCTTTGTGATGGCCAAGCATATTCCCACACAGGCACTTATCGATTAATTTAAGGTTGGCAACCGTACATTCTGCAGTGATTGCGACTTGCTTTATTGTAAGCCAATCGTTTTGCAGCTAACCAACCCAAAGCCAAGCCAACTGTTTCAGTTTTTGGCAAACAAAAATATGCCGATTTTAATTAAACATAAGCAATAAGCACACTCGGAAGATTTGAACCAAATCCCTAATGTGATAATAATAGAATGAGATAATACAAGCGGTATCAGTTATTTAGTTTGGCCGAGCTTCAGGATAATATTCAGTTTCCAAAATAATCGTAAACGCTAAGTGCGGATTGTAACACACGGCTAAGGAATTGATGAGAAAACGCTGCTATTTAAGGTCGTTCCCCGAGCAAACGACCTTGGCCATACATTTGCCGCGTTGCCGAGATCGCGCCAAAACCCTATTATTTTTACTTATCTTGGTTCAAAATTGTCCTAAAAAAAATTTAAAACGGCGAATATGTAGTTTATGATATTGTCGATCTATTGGCGTGAGTTTCAAATAAAAGTAATTTGTAAATCCTAAGGAGATGCTGAATGTATGCTTGAATTTTAACAAATTGGTATTACTTTGGAAGCTGATATCATGAGTGAATGTGATGTGTGTGATGATGAGTGATGAGAGAAACAAAAATAGAAAATTTAAAACGACAAAAGGAATGTTGATATACTGAAGATTATTGATGTATTTTTATTATAACTTTGTAGCTTTCAGATTATGAGTTTATAAGGTTTTAAATACGGTCAATTACGGAATCTCCGGACGGAACGCCCTTAAACATTCACTTCCATTAATCCTTCAACAATAGATTTCCAAGAACCCGCGATCGAAGGATTAATAAGGCAACGTATAACTTTTCAAGGTGCCGCTGTCTTCGTATGTCATGTGAAGTTACTAATTTTCCAGCCAGAGACAAGCACACCTTGTCAGTAGCGGCAGTAGCGGCAGAGACAAGCACACCTTGTCAGGGAAGGTGACACTGGGCGACCGCCCAAGGCGCCAAACACAAACATAAGGGGCGCCGCCTTTTTTAGCACTACCAGCTGAACCCTGGGCGCCGAAGAAATCTCGCCCAGGGCGCTCTGGTAGTGCTAAAACCAGCCCTGCACATTGTATCTAAGATCTATAAATAATCTCAGGAACTACTGGTCCGATTTGAAAAATTCTTACAGTGTTAGATAGCTCTTAGCTTTATTGAGGAATGCTATAGGCTATATTTTATCACGCTAAGACTAATAGGAGAATGTGAAAAAAATGGGAGAAATAATTTGAAAGGGCTTATCTCGCAAACTACTGGTGCAATTTTTATGTTATTTGGCACAGATAAGAAGTAGACCACGTGAAGGATCATAGGCTATCGATTTTGTTCGTGCGACGCCGAGGCGGGTCGCTAGTTTGTTAATAAATTTATTTGTAAGAGGGCTTGACTTTACAATTATAACACAATTACAAAAGTCGTTGAATCTTTGTCATTATATTTATATAACGTAATTTGAGATTGAGGTAATTTCTTGTAAATGTTAAGAATTGTTAAAAATTCCAACGGAATATCATTGTAATGGCATCAAGTTACGTAAAATTTATAAATGGAAATTTATTTTTAGACGCCTCCAATATGATCCTAATTTAATGGTGACGCCACTACAATGTTATATGGTGTGATTAACTGTCAATGTCATAGGGATCAAGGTTCGCCGCGCCGAGTATAAAGAAAACATTATTTTACACTGACATAGTATGTACTACGTACTTATTTTAAGTCTTTTTAACGCGGCCGCGCGGGTATCAAACCCACGACTTAAAAGCTGTAGGTCGAAGCTGTAGATCAGTAAATAATATTATTTATCCGTCTAGAATCTATATTATCAAAGCACTAGGTCAAACACACAATAATTACGAGTGTAAACTTTTCCCCGGCGAGTGCAATCTACTGAGAGCTGTAATATCTTAAAACGGCTTACAGATGTCCGCGCTTAGACGAAATATTTTAGCTCCAAACGCTTTGACGCTGAAATTTGTATTGGTCCAGGTCCTTTAGCCAAGGCTTTTCCTTTACCGCTTCTTAATAGAATCACCTATCAAAATGTATGGAATTGACATAAATTCGTTTATATTCAAAATAATAATTGACGTTCGACTCGTCTAAAATCAATTTCATACATTTCGATCGGCGATTCTATAAAGAAGCGATTACGAAAACTTCTTGGCTACAGGCTCTGATTGTCTGTTGGTGAAATCGGAGAACGTGGCTTAACCGACTGCTAAAAGAAAATGTTAAGAATAAAAAGAGTTAACTGTTAAGCGATAACTGTTTGATTATATATTAAACCCTCCCTCTTAATTGAAACTTTCCCTAGACTTCTACGGATTTGAAGACGAAAATTAGCCAAATCTGTTCAGCTGTTCTAGAGTTTTAGCAAACACATTTTAAATTCCATATTTAATTATAATATATATTATAATATATTACACCAAGCAAAGGCCGCACTTGAAAATATTTAATGAATTAAATTAATCGCTGAAACAGCATCGTGTCATGTTACATCTTGTGTATTCGCTATTTCTTTTTTTTTATTAAATAAGGGGGCAAACGAGCAAACGGATCACCTGATGGTAAGCAACTACCGCCGTCCATGGACACTCGCAACATCAGAAGAGCTGCAGGTGCGTTGCCAGCCTTTTAAGAGGGAATACGCTCTTTTCTTGAAGATTTGCAGGTCTTATAGCTGCTGCTGGTGACAGTTCGTTCCAGAGTTTTACAGTGCGCGGTAGAAAGTTACTCGAAAAACGTACTGTGGAAGACTGCCACTCATCAAGGTGATGAGGATGGTCATGGGCGCCGGCAGAAATAATTCCCAAGGGTTTATATTATTATTAATTTCAGATTTTAGTTTTCTTTCTTTTCTTTTCTCTTTACTTTTACGAACAACAGCGACTGTCTATTTACGTCAACAGAATACATTTAGTGCTGAAACATTACGAACTATCTTTGTACGGCATGGTATTTTGGGTTACAAAATGCTTTTTATTTCAATCATTCCTGTTGATCCCGAGATTCCCAAGGGGTGCAAGTGCACCCCCTGGCACTCCCCTGCCGGCGCCCATGAGGATGGTATATTTTTCGCGTGGGACGATGGCGAAAAGTTGCAGGTGGCATGATTCCGAACAATTCCTCAGAGCACTCCCCGTGATACAAACGATAGAGGATGCAGAGTTAAGCTACATCTCGGCGTAATTCCATGGGGTCCAAGCTGTTTTAAACACTATGGCAGTCAACAATTCGAGCGGCCCTTCGTTGGATACGATCGAGAGGTAGCAGTTGATATTTTGGCACCCCTGCACAGAGATGAGAACAATATTCCATATTTCGTCGCTTTTTCGCATTTAGGAGCGTTGGCGTACTAGAGTTACTTTTCCGAACTTTGCCGCGAGCGAAAGCGACCGATAATAATTCAAATACAATGCCACTTTATGACGTAGGTCCTAGAATATTTTATTTTTTTTCCCACCGATATTGGTCTGGCGACCCATGCCGTATCTCCTATAGTATCCTACCAGTAGTGGCGTAGAGCAGCAGTCGCGTTTGTTGCGGCAGAAATCGAAAAATTAACTTAAGGGCGTTCCGTCCGGAGATTCCGTAATTGACCGTATTTAAAACATTATAAACTCATAATCTGAAAGCTACAAAGTTATAATAAAAATACAGCAACAATCTTCAGTATATCAACATTCCTTCTGTCGTTTTAAATTTTCTATTTTTGTTTCTTATACTCATGATATCAGCTTCCAAAGTAATAACAATTTGTTAAAATTGAAGCATAAATTCAGCATCTCTTTAGGATTTACAAATTATTTGTATTTGAAACTCACGCCAATAGATCGACAATATCATAAACTACATATTCGCCGTTTTAAATTTTTTTTAGGACAATTTTGAACTAAGATAAGTAAAAATAATAGGGTTTTGGCGTGATCTCGGCAACGCGGCAAATGTATGGCCAAGGTCGTTTGCTCGGGGGACGGCCTTAACACGTTGCGTTGCAGGCGCAGGCGTTTTCATTCAGCGCGTTTCGCGTGTTATCCCAAAAGCTATAGCAATTTATACCGCGTACGCGCAAAAAACGCGCCGAAAACGCATACGTCTGCAACTCAACGCTGTTAGGGTGACTTTCCGATTTTTGCCGCAAGCAAACGCAACTTTGCTCTACGCCCTCATGCGTTATCTGCGCGAGACCTAGCCCGTGTGTTTTCAGTGGAAGCAGTTGAAATAGTTAGCATTAAGCCGGCGTGGAGACATAACGCCCGCATTAATGACAATTTGCGCTAACTGCCGCGCGACACGGTGCACATGATGATAGGAGAACGGCGGACATGGGAAGCCATTTTAAGAGGAAGAAGAAGAAAAGCCTGTAGCCATGATGCCGGGAGAAGAGAAAAATTTGTAGCTTGCGCGGTGTTCATTCTTCTTCTTGAAGAAGGATGAACACCGCGCAAGCTACAAAGAATAAATAATGTAAGGATCTACGGAAAGGATGTTTGAAGTAGATATTTGGGTCGCAGTTATATTATAATCGTTATTAATATTATAAATGTGAAAGTGTGTATGTTAACTGTTAACGCTTAAATAGCTGAAACGATTTAACATAATATATGCTGGACAGAATATAAAAACTCGTTTTTATTCGTCCATAGCATGGCGTATTTGAGAAAAGGAAACTGACATATTTAGGATAGTTTTTGTTCCGTTTCTATTTGGCGCAATTTTCATATTTTCCACTCCACACTATTTAACCATTTTTCCATTTGCCACTATTTAAGGGGCCGGGTACCCTCGAAATTCTCATACATACGTAATACCAAAATCATTTTCTCATACGAAAATATTTAACATGTTGAGTTATTTTTCAGCTTAAAATAGTAATTATCTAGGTTCCTGCACAAAAATTTACTTCAAAATATTTAAACACTATTTTTTTTTTGTTTAAATTTTTTTTTAGTAAATTTGCTACTAAATATTTAAGCACTAAAAAATAGAGTAAAACACTAAAATATATATAAATAAATAGTAAATTTACTACAAAATATTTAAACTCTAAAAAATATTTCTTAGTATTTAAATATTTTGTAGTAAATTTAATATTTATTTATATATTTCTTAGTTTATTACTCTATTTTTTATTGTTTAAATATTTAGTACGTAGTAAATTTACTAAAAAAAATTTTAAAACAATTTTTTTTTGTGTTTTAATATTTTGAAGTAAATTTTTGTGCAGGAACCTAGGTAATTACTATTTTAAACTGAAAAACAACTCAAACATGTTAAATATTTTCGTATGAGAAAATGATTTTGGTATTACGTATGTATGAGAAATTCCAAGGGTACCCGGCCTCTTAACTATTATGCATTTCATACAATATTTTCAATTTTCCGCTATTTTAAAATTCCCAAAGTTTTTTATTTCCCACCAGATATATTCCTATTTTAAATTTTCCATCTCCCACTTCATCCCATTTCCCACTATTATCCCACTTCGTCTGCCGGTATGGTCACCGGTCCGGCCGCGCGAGCTAAGCGCCTTAGCTCCCACCGTAGCCGAAACGCACCTACACGTCCTAGGGTGTCTCAATTAAAATCCTAATCGCTGTATTATGAAAATACTATTATGCCGTAAGAAATCTTCATATTTTAATAACGTTTTATTAAAGCATTTTAATTATCTTATGTATTATATAGGTACTTAATGTAGATTTAAATTAATGTAGATTCAAAGTTTACCTTGAATAGCTGGTATGAACCAATAAACCTCCAGTAGCGACTTTGGGGGAACCGCCGCTAGGCAAACAAAACTACCAGTAGGTTTAGCATGGTAATACCATAGAAGCGGTTTCTTTCTACGGAAGAATAAACAAAGTGACAGATTGACAAAGCTAATGCGCCAGTTTGTCACTAAAATCTGTCAGTATGTCAATTCTTTCCTGTTTATAATGATGTTATTAAAAATGTTGTTATGTTAAAACTCTCAGCAGTATTTCCGGACCTATACGACCTGCAAACCTTCAAGAAGAGAGCGTATTCCCTCTTAAAAGGCCGGCAACGCGCCTGCAGCTCCTCTGATGTTGCGAGTCTCCATGGGCGACGGTAGTTGCTTACTATCAGGTGACCCGTTTGCTCGTTTGCCTTATTTTATAAAAAAAAAAGCCTACAGCACATGTACGGTCGCCGAAGAAATTTCGCCCAGGGCACCGCGCTGATAATGCTAAAATCGGCACTGAGTACATTTAATGATTCTTATCAAAGTAGATGGTCCTATTCTAACATAATAAGTACAAGATATTTTACTCTTTATATTACAAACTAATAAATAGTCAGCGAGCGTCCTATGAATAACAAGCGACGAAATTACAAAATGTCTCCAGCGAGATTAAAATTACGCAAGACGGATCCAGTTAGGTTTCGCAGAACGCTCATTCAATTACTTACTTAATGCCTTTCAGTGCTTCCCTTTAGGTCTAAGACAGTTATTCCCAAAGCGGTACATGTGAACCACCAGGGGTCAACATTAGACTCGACGGGGACCTTACAGGCATGAATTATTTCTATTGTTTAGAACTTAAGTATTTGCTTGACTTCTAAAATACAGGCAAATACCTAATAATATCGGCCTACTAACTAATATTAGCTTTAGCCTTTATCGTACAATATTATAATAATAATGTTTAGACGCTGAACTTGAAAAAACGCAGGTTTTCAATAGATGATTTAATTTTTAATTATTTTGTAGGAGATTTAGGAATATTAAAGTAGTTTTGGGGGAGAGGTCCACATACCGTCAAAATGAAAGTGGTATATAAAACAGAGTTTGGAAATCTCTGGTCTAAGATATTTAGGTCTCAGATATTTGGGTCCAAGTCTAGATATTTCTATCACGTATTAACAAAAACGCTATTCGGGTAATTTTATTGTGAATTGTCGCAGTCGGAGAGGAGTGTAATTTAGGTTACAAATTACAATATTTTTTTTTGTTGCTTTTTATCGTTGGTGCCAAAACATCCAATGCGGCCTTCCCATGTTGGCCCATCATGGACCAACAGGACATAATATTACTGCAATGTTTTCACGCTAGAGGCAGCACCAACACAGACAGTAAACAAAAAGTTGTTGTTATTTCAAAAAAAAAAGTTGTTCAACGTATGACAATGTTTTAGTCAATATTCTGATATGACTTTACTGTATGAGCTAGTGGTGCCCTCTGCTCCGACCTTTGCTGAATATTTCCTATGCAAGCGATTACATGATGTCGATCAGTTTTTTTTTCAGGTACTTCCACTATTTACCACGTCAGTCTGGCCCCGTGGTAAGTACCCGAAGGACTTGTGTTACGGGTACCAGACAACGGAAATATATTTAAGTAATACTTTTTAATTTTTATACTATACATATATTTCAGATTTTTAATTATATGATACACATATTTCATACACATCCATGACCCAGGAACTTTTTGTTCCGTTAGCGGGATTCCGACCCGCGACCCCTGGCTTGAGCTACCGACGTCTTGTCTGATGAGTTGTCTATGAATAGTTAAAATAGTAAACCCACGTTCGAATTTCATTGGACAGTTTCGAAATCATGGTGACAATCATGGTGGCCTAACTAGTGTCCGACTGAAACAAAATTTTTAGTCGAAACCGAACTTTTGACCTGACGTAAGCTGGTGTGCTCAATATACCCCGTATACATAGCTTGTAGTGAATCACATAATATTATGCAGATGTTGAAATTGAAAACTATTGTCCGATCGAAATCGAATTTTTAGTCGAAACCGAACTTTCGACCCAGCTTATTTTTTGTGAGTAGCTTCATTGTGATAAGACGAATAACAATTTCCTCAGTGAAAATTCTTGAAAGTGGTAGCTAACAGAAATAGAAAGGTTAAACCAGGATTAGCTTCTAGGGCTATTAGCTATGCAGTATTATCAAATGAGGTACCCTCGCCCAATTCAAGCCGTCCATTAGTATTAATAGTTCTTCTGACTTACCCTTCTGTCTTGGAAGTCGGCCTCCAAATCTGAGGATCAGAGCTAGAGGAATTCGCAGCAACTCCGTTGCTCGAACGAAAAAACTTACAGCACAATGCACCACTACACTGACCACACTGTACTGCACCAACGCTTCAAAACAATATATTCTTGATTTGATGGTCCTAAAATATGGATTGTTCTATTTGTAGGACAATGTTACTATTAAATTATATAACTATTAAAGGATAGTTCCAGAAATTAAATACTTGTATTCCCAAATAAATATTTATTCAATATAATTTTTATAAACACTTTTTAAAATAATATGATTGTCGGAACGTGAGTACAACAACTTAAAAAGGCTGATGCCTCGGGTGGCTTTTAACAATCTGCCAGTCCTCGAGCTCTACGTCCCTGGCCAGAGACCATCCCCACTTTTGCCGTTAAAGGAACGCCCCGTTTAACGGCAACAGTGCCAACTGTCAATTGACATCCGGTTTATAAAATAAAATTAATAAAGCGGATGTCCGCCTTGAAATATTTATAAAAGTCAAATATGAAACTTTAAAATAAATAATCAAATAATTTAAAGCTCCATATTTAACGATATATGAAATATAAATTATATAGTATTTCCTATAATTGCTTACACTATTAACTTATAAATGTATTAAAATCAGCTCGTGAGGGTTCCGTTTTAGGTTTTTTAATCATCGAAACTTGGTTGAGGAACTGTCAGTAGTAGTTTTAGGGGAAAATTTCGTATTAATTTTAGAACATAACGTCACTGATAGTTTTATTAGACTTTTGTGTAGAATTTTAAAGATTTCTTTTAACTACATACAAATAAAAATCCAATCGAAAGTCGTTGGCAAAACCGCTGAGCCAAAACCATTACGAAGAAGAAGAAGAATCATCCGAATGAGTTCGGAATTCAAAAAGCTGTCGAATGGAATAGTTTATTCAAAAATTAGACGGTTCAGTCGTCTGCCAGAACTGCCAAGTTGTCTGATAAAATTAAACTTGTCCCAAAGGTAAACTTTCGCAGATAAAAGGCCAAGTCGGTATCTGAGACGCCGGGGGCCTATTCTGTACGCTATTGTCCCAGTCGTTACTGATTCCGTGATAAATGTTACTTGTATAGGGGCTGACACAGTTTTTTGAGGTTATGCGCCCTTATTATGGAGTATCTTGGAATATTGGGAGAAATAGACGCCAAAATTACAATATTAATAATATAGTAAATATATCTGAAATACTATGTACTTACTTAATATTATAAATGCGAAAGTGTGTCTGTCTGTCTGTTACCTCTTCACGCCCAAACCCCCCAACCGATTTCGCTGAAATTTGGCATGAAGATACTATGAGTCCCGGAAATGGACATAGGATACTTTTTGTCCCGGAAAAATGTACGGTTCCCGCGCCATAAACGAGTTTTGGCGCAAGAGAGTTGCGGGTGCCATCTAGTTATATAATATATATTTTTATGGCAAGATATGTTTTCTTTATAAAAAGACGATTTACAATACTTTTTCGGTTTGCAACTCTCTAAAAATACTATCTACTTGAAAACCATGTGATTCGTGACAAACAACGCGTGTTATTTGATTACACCAGCTCACAGAGAACACGATACAGTTGTGAAAAACATTGCAAACCCCGTGTAGTTAAATGCACATAGAGATGGAAAAAATAATCATTTTTCAGACATTTTCAATCACTGTTTAAAGCACACTCTTTTCTATCTTATAATCCATACTAATATCCATACTAATATTATAAATGCGTAAGTGTGTCTGTCTGTCTGTCTGTCTGTTACCTCTTCACACCCAAACCGCTTAACCGATTTTTTTGAAATTTGGCATGTAGATACCTTGAGTCCCGGGAAAGGACATAGGATATTTTTAATCCTGGAAATTTTGGCGCAGCGGAGTTGCGGGCATCATCTAGTAAAATATAATTTATCAACTTAGTCACATTATAATAATTTTTTAAATTCTCTCTGCTTTTCCGACGACATCGTAGCGACATCGTTTCCCCAAAAGCCAACTCACGCCAAGACGTTCGGAATAAGGCTCTCCTTAGATAGTGGCCCGCATGGCCCCACAATGTGGTAATTAATCCGGGGCCAGACAAAGAGCTCCAACTCCTCACCCCCCGACACCCCCCGGGCTGTGATAAGCGTTTTAATTCAAATTGACGTTTCCCACATTGAGTGGATTGAAGACTGGTCGGAGTTAAATAAAGATTTGGAGTTCATTTAAAGTTGCATACGTCTTTGTGAACTTTGAAAAGAGGAAATAAGTATTTGTTTGCGAATTTGCTTCAAAATTGCTAGATAGATTTTCGTGATGCAGATATAGATTCTGTATCTTTCTTTCAAGAAGATAAGCTGCCACTTATTACGGTTCCTAATTCCTATGGGTTTTTATGTCGCGTATCACGTCGCACCATGTATAATACTGGTAATAAAGGGGAACCATCTACACTTACAATCAGTAGCCCTTGCATAGCCGCCAGTAGAAATGCGAAATTATAGACAAACTGTGGAGATAAACTTAAGGTGCCGCGTTCCGATCATGTTTCGTTCCGAAAAATTCAATTAAAATGCCACCTTATGACAGACTATAGTCCTAAAAATTCAAATAATGTCCTACTTTATGACATAGACTATAGTCTGTCATAAAGTGGCATTTTTATTGCATTTTTGTCGGTCGCGATTAGCCGCGGTAAAGTTCGGAACGCCACCTTAAGTTTATGTCCACAGTTTGTCTAGATAGCTTCGCATTTCTACTGGTGGCCATGCTAGGACTCTGTAGCCCTAGCATGGCCACCAGTAGAGAGAGACCTCTGTAGGTCTCTTAATCAAACTAAATATTATACATTTTTTTTATTCCAACGGGGAATCGAACCTACGACCTCCAACTTTAGTACCACTAAAACTAACATCCACCAAAATAAGAATCCGTTCAGTAGTATTAAAGATAGATATTTTGATGTTCTTACATGACATTTTACAAATTTTCCTGTAAAATAAACTCAAAATGAGGTCAGAAATGAAAACTTCCCATTAGCAGCGTAGTTCCATAGTATAAAGGTGAAAATCCCGTATCGACAGATACTTCCATTCAAAAAGACCAAAGAAAAAAGATAGAAAAAGCGGAACCCCTATTTGTGGCGTCGAAGCCGGAATTTCTATCTTTGTATTTTGAACCAACAAAGCTGTGGGCAATTAGTTAACTGGCTAGTTTCTCAGTAATACGGCTAGCCGGATGGTTGACTCGCTAACTAGTAGCGTATTTGAACATCCCTTTTATGAGGAGCGACTAACGAGTGTTGAGTATTGACATTAAATTTAATATTTTATTAAATTATATAATATTTTATATTATTAATATAATAATAAGTTTGTCAAAATATTATGTATTTAATGTAAGTAGCCTAATAGAACGACTGTTTTGACAACATGTTTTAGAAAAGTGTAGTCAAAACAGTGAGATAAGAGACAAAACTTCATATTCATCATTTCACATGTTTATCATCTAAAATCTAAATCTACATTCTATAGTCTTTAGTCTATCTATACTCTATATATATACTTTAGAGTTTATATATATACTCTACATAATAATATAGTCTAAACTCTAAAGTCTAGATACAATATTATGGAGAGAGCCAGACATAACGCAAAAAGTCGTTACCCGTTTTTTTGGCAAAATTGGTATTTTGTTTTAACCTTTTTCAAAGACCACAATAACAATAAAATTTAAATTTAACACATTATAACGACATAGTAATTGGACAATAAAATATATTCTGCATACATTACGCGCTGTGGCGCGTAATGTATGCAGAATATATAACTATTTTATGAGTTTTTGTATAAAATATATAACTATTTTATACAAAAACTCATTTCTATAAAATAGTTTCTGGCGCGGGCGTTACAAACATTTGACCTGTGATCAGCTGAGGTCATCCCCAGGAAGAATGGATGTGACCTCGATATACCCTCCTGGACCCTCGTAATGCCACATCCGCGGTTTGACACCAATATTGCCAGGAATCGCTGGGTAGAGGGTTTTTGTCATCTTTTGCATCCGTAAAGAAAGAAATGAATGTGTTAAACAAAACACAATTGTTAAGTAGTTATAAGAATACTTGATAATACATATGTATATGTTATATAAACAAGTGAACTTCCATAGAATTCTAACTCAAAAACTAACGATACTGATGTTTTGCAATAATTGAACTACCATGAAATAAGTAAATTATAAAACACAACATAGACTACATTAGAAACAAAACATTTTGATAACTAAATTTTGTCTGTACCGTTTTCTATTGTATTAGTTCTTATCAGTTAAAACGGATTATGTGTATATTCAGCTTGCATTTTCGTGTAAAGGCGATTTGTAAGTTAGTAGGGAGTAATGAATGCGAAAATAAAATACCTCACTACCTTTCCGCTCGAAATATGTTCGCCATTGACGTTCCGTAGTAGGGATGTCGCGTTCAACAAGACCCCGACTTGCTAAAGTTGCTGGACACTTATTGAGATTTTTAATCTCAATAATGAAAATAACGACCTCTGTGGCTCAGTGGTGAGCGCCTTGGTAGCTCAAGCCGGGGGTCGCGGGTTCGAATCCCGCCGACGGAACAAAAAGTGTTTTTTTTTTTTAATGGCCCCAACCTGGGACCTCTTGTTTCCCCTATACATAATACAGGACAATTATCTACATTTTTATTTCCTTATTACACTGATTTATTTTTAAATACAATTTATTCTTGTAACAGCTTATTTTACCTTCTATATTTTTACATTACTAGTATTTCTATTACATTCCTTATAATTTATGACTATACATTTTACGATATCTATTACATTTTGTTATTCGTTACATTCTTAGTTCATTAGCAGGGAGCATTTCAGTCCGTTATACATTACATTCTTAGTTCTCTATCACCATATTCTGTTAGATTATTGACAAATTACATTGATTTAACTTTTACGTGTAGCGTCTATACATTTATTATATTACAATTTTATATTACGTTTATTATATTACATACCACAGTCACGAGTGTCCGATTTTGCGCTGATTTTAATACTTATAATTACAATAATTATGGTATTACATGGTAATGGCAGCCATTTTTCGATTTAATTGCCAATTGGTGTTACACATTGCCATAGTTTTGCCGATAGATATTTTAGGTACAACAAAAAGTGTTCAATGTTCTTGGGTCTGGATGTGTATTAAATATGTGTATGATATAATAAAAATCTTAAATATTATATGTATAGTATAAATGCCTTAAATATATTTCCGTTGTCTGGTACCTGTAACACAAGTCCTTCAGGTACTTAGCACGGGGCCAGACTGATGCGGTGTGAAGCGTCCATATAGATATTATATTATAGATATCATAATCTACAATAAAGTTGATATGTGTGCGAAAGTGGCCCTGTCTATCCTGTTAACGCGTAAACCACTGTATGGTTACAATACAATGTGGTATAAAGTATAAACTAAAAGTTTCAGTCACGGGGAAGAACATGGAATAGTTTTCAACACGGAAAAATGTACGGTTGCCAAGCGATAAACATAGTCATGTCATGTCTTTTCGTCTTCATCAGTAGCTCTGCTAACTCTCTATTATGCTAAGTACTGACATACGGTTTTGCTCGATAGTTTTACTCCAAATCGAGTAATGCGATTACGAGAAATGCCAAATCGACAATGTCGCTACAACTGTGTGTAGGCCCGAGCCGCGGGTTTTGCTCGACGTTATTGCTAGATTGAGCAAAACCGTATCCAAGTCCTTAACATTACTCGCGACCTCTAGCTTAAGGCCTTTATATCCGCCAATGACCTTGATCATTGTCTGTCAGTGCGAATATCGACGTAAATGACATTAAAATAACATTCATAACAGCGCGCCTTGTATGGTGGCGGTTACGACGCTCGCCGCGTCCATGATAGGGCGAAATAGGAGAAAAAACCTTTTTAAGGCTTAATATAAAACATATTTCAAAAAAGTAAAAAAACCAAATTATCAACTTACGTACTGCAAAGCAGTAGATACTTTTTTATATATTCTTTAGATAAATAATGAAGGAGTAAAGTGGTTTCATTCAACGATTTGGAGGTGATTTGGTTTTTTATTTCTTTATTATGTGATACCGATAAAAAAAATATGACAAAACCACGTTACGTATCATATCATGTAGATTACCAATTATTTTTTTTAGATATAATTTCTCTGTTAATGCCGATGAAAAGTGGTTTCATCTGCACGCCTTTTTCGCGAGAGGAGCCTTAAGCTTCGGCTCACCAACTGAGCCACAGACGTCGTCAATATTATATGCGACGTCTGTATCTGGTACATCGCTGGCACCCTGAATGTTTGATGCGCCAATCAGCGAGCCAATCCGTTGATGTTTTCTTTTCATTCCGCCGCCTGTAACGAGTAGGTCGGGTACGGTTTCCGGGATAACCAAGATGGCCGATACCTTGTGGACCAATTTGCCTCGGGGCTTAGCCAACACGTTTTCTTTATGTCACTACTGTAATTGGCATGTCAATTTCGCACATTTTACATTATTTTAATAGCTATGTCCACATGCGCTTTAATTTTCGTCATCTTCTTTCATTCAACTTTCGTTTTGGCGCATTCAATAATTGAATGCGTCAACAAACGCAACGCCAACATTGTCATTTGTGTTTTTTGGATACAGTCAGAGGGCATGCGTCGCGGGCATGCCTCAAATTCATTGTTGACTGCGCTATAACGCATGCCCTTGACGAACAGAAATAAGGCACAGTGTGGACAAAGCTAATCGGCGATTCTATGAAGATTTTATAGAATTGCTGATCAGAATGTATGGAATTTGCGGAACCGGTTTCTTTGATGGTAAAAATGACGGCATTTGGTTTAATATTGATTTTTTACCATCTCATTTTTATGGCAATATGTACAGTTTCTGCAGGGTCTCCTCATATCTAACATATTTAATAATAATATTATATCACTAAAATATTATATAATTATAATAACCGTATTTCATCGTTGGTTATTAATTTTTCACATAACGAAATTTAATTTGTCGCAATTGCTCGTAAGCGATCAACGCTTAAACTATAATGATATTAAAACATAATTTCCAATACGAAAAGTCGGAAAATAATTATCCGGCGAACGAAGGTGGAAAATTATAATGAAATGTTCAATTGTGAAATTGGATTGCGCTTCCAATTATAACATAATCCCGTTGGCGGTAGCCATCTTGTGAACCATCTAACCGACAAAATGGCGGTTACATCCACCTGTATATTATATGGTTGAGTGCGTGCCATTCGATTCCTTGTTAACTCTTTCGCTCTTCATGTCAAAAGAACTGCAAGGCGATTTAACTCTGAAATAGACGTATTTTTAATCCTCGAAGAAAAAAGAGGGTTGTTACAAGTTCAACGTATCTGTCGATCTGACTATCTCTCTCTCTATCTCTCTCTCTGCGTGTGTGTGTGTGTGTGTGTGTGTGTGTGTGTGAGTGTGTGTGTCATCGAAAGATCTAAAGTTTTCTTAAGAATAGTTTATCATCATCAATCCTCTCAGTGGTGGAAAAAAATAGGTTTATATCTATTTTGTGTAATTCATTTAAACTTAGGACACTATAACATGTGACCACTAAATTATTCTGGAAGGACAAAGGGTGCTGTACCGAACCTGATAAAACTTTAAGCGAATCGGCCGCTAATGTGTGATTAGAACTCCTACCGATACGGGCCTGGGACCCAATTCATACGCTTCGAATGTCGCTACGATCGCAAGCTTTCTCAACACAGTATTTTATTTTATTAAATTATTGTATCTAAGAACTTATTTGCTTTATGATATGGACTTATTATCCTTTAAAACACATTTTTGTATTTCTTCTTAAAGGGACAGAATCGTTTTTCAAATCGTCATGCTAAAACCGATTGTATAAGAATTAAGAAGACAGATCGAATGCAATGCCAGAACTGACCAGCCTGTATGTGTCAGAACTGACATCTGACACATACTTTACCTACTTGACTCATGCATACAGAGGAATACACAAAACGATTCAGTTCAAGGAAAGTAAAAGTACATTATCTAGTTTCTATAGTAAAGTACTATATCAAAAATGTATGGGATTTGACACAACGCAAGCGCCATGACACAGCGATGCGTTATGTCAAATACCATAATATGTCCACACTATGCGCTTTCGTCTTCAACTTTCGTCATCTTCTTTCATTCAACTTTCGTTTTGGCGCATTCAATAATTGAATGCGTCAACGAACGCAACGCCAACATTGTCATTTTTGTTTTTGGATACGGTCAGAGGGCACGCGTCGCGGGCATGCCTCACGTTCGCTGTTGACTGCGCTATAACGCATGACCTTGACGAACAGAAAAAGACACAGTGTGGACAAAGCTATACATTTTTAACATCTAACTTCGCTAAATAAAATATTAGGGAATGTATTTTGATTAACCACTTAGGACGTCTTGCAATCAGTTCGAATAAGATCTGCCTATACTCATGGGGCCCTTAAGCCTTTTGAAATCACAATGACATTCGTGGTATAAGAATCATTCCCCGGCGTTGACCACACGGCCACAGAGAGAGGTTCGTTATTTACATATATTTACATAGGTAAAGGTGTTCCCGGCATATTTAAATAGACGCACTGAACGTGGGAGGGCTCGGCACGAATGGGTCTCAAAATTTACCAATAATGCATAAAACATTATCATACTAAAATATGATGCTTCCAATGCCGTTGCGTTAAAATGAGATTATCACGTGGGAATGGTACATTTTTTCGGGATAAAAAGCATCCCATTTACTATTTCCTTTCCGGGACTCAAAGTATCTCCATAGCAAATTTCAGTGCAATCGTTTTAGAATACCTATTGTTTAAAATATTTTAAAAGAAATGTTTTATTGAAATACAACACTTTCCTCAAGTTTGCCATATAATACGACTATACTATCTAGAAATGATTCCTTACCAGCAACACTAATAAGTTGATGTAATAATAATAATAATAATAATAATAATTTTATTCTCAGCTATAGTAATAACACAGGGTATTTTTTGTTAATCATTTTTTTTAATCTATACTAATATTGACGCTTTCGTTCAAAAGCGGTCGCATGCGACCGCGAGAACAAAAAGAATCCGCGATCGAGGTGTTATAAAGCGGAAGTTTGTTTGTTTGTTTGAACGCGCTAATCTCAGGAACTACTGGTCCGATTTTAAGAATTCTTTCAGTGTTAGATAGCCCATTTATCGAGGAAGGCTATAGGCTATATTTATATCACGCTAAGACTAACAGAAGCGAAGAAATAGAGGAAAATGTTTTCCACATTTTCCTCTTTTTCTTCGCTACGGGGGAAATTATTTCAAAGGGCTTATCTCACGAACTACTGGAGCAATTTTTATTTTATTTGGCAGAGAGTGGACCACGTGAAGGATCATATAAAGGCTATTTTTGGGGATTAATAATAATAATTTGTCTGTGAAATATCTAATTTACGCGGGCGAAGCCGCGCGGAACGTCTAATTAATAATAATAGTCTGTCCAGGATTTTTAGGCAACCTATACTTCATCTATTTTCTAACGTTCTTAAAATATTTTTCATTCTATTATCAGCTCGGTGAAGGTCGATCTAAGTTCGGATCTTCTACTTCTATAACAACCCTACAAGACTCCCAAAATTCTTGTAGGCAAGTGGTCTTGTTAGTTACAACTTACCGTTATAATTGTATTACCCTGTAAACTTAGTACCACTTTCCTTCTAGTATAACCTTCCCTGGACTTCCATGAACATTTCAACACTAAAATTAGCCAAATTAGTTCACCCGTTCTTGAGTATTTAGAGAAACTAACACAATGTATAATTCACTAGATGAAGCCCGCAACTCCGTTGTGCCAAAACTCGGTTATTGCGCGGGCCGTACCGTAACCGTACATTTTTCACGGACAAAAAGTATCCTATGTCCTTTCCCAAGACTCAAAGTATCTCCATGCCGAATTTCAGCAAAATCGGTTCGGTGGTTTGGGCGTGAAGAGGTCACAGCTGACACACTTGAATTTATTATCTTAGTATGGATTTTTATTTATATAGAATATAGATGAATTACTTATCTTAAAAATGACTTGCAATAATAATATCCTTGAAGTATGTTATAATTTAATGAAAACCTAAGATTGAACTAATATATTTCAAGATTTTCCCAAGTCTCAACATTTCATAACGAGACCGACATAATATTTATATTGAACTTGAAATAACCCGCTGCAAACATCTCTCATTTCATTTCCTAGGTTGACTAGAATCTAGTTATACAAGCTCTGCCCGGGGCCTGCCTTGCTCTCGGTATGGACCATACCATGAGGCGAGTCACAAAAGTTTATTTATGTAACCTTACAACTCACGAGGCTTCGCATGCGTAGACATACAAGGCCGGGATGATAAGTAACTAGCCTTATAATAAAACACTTAACTTTCCGTGATAAAATTAATTTTATTTTTCGATATAGTCTCCGTGAACCTCTATGCACTTACTCCA
The DNA here is from genome assembly GCA_937595015.1 of Polyommatus icarus. Classification (NCBI taxonomy): domain Eukaryota; kingdom Metazoa; phylum Arthropoda; class Insecta; order Lepidoptera; family Lycaenidae; genus Polyommatus; species Polyommatus icarus. The sequence goes on from OW569340.1 coordinate 17,082,777, forward strand.
TCGCCTTTCTAAAGCAGTAATACCTTCCATAAAATGATTTGTTTCGAGTCCTGCAAAATACTCCTCTACAGCGGCTATGACTTCATCATTTGTGGAAAATTTCTGTCCGCTCAAAAAAGTTTTGAGCTTAGGGAATAAATGGAAGTCTGATGGCGCTAGATCAGGCGAATAAGGTGGGTGGGGCAGCAAATCATACCTTAATTCATTGATTTTTGCCATAGCTTTAACACATGTGTGAACTCTAGCGTTGTCTTGGGGAAAGATGATTTTTTTTTTCGCCAATCCGGGTCGTTTTTGTTGAATACATTGATGGAGCTTATCTAGAAGATTAGCGTAGTATTCTCCATTAATAGTTTGACCTTTAGGAAGGTAATCTATCATCAAGATTCCATTTGCATCACAAAAAACTGAAGCCATCACTTTTCCAGCCGACTTTACTGTCATGGCTTTCTTTGGAGCCGGGCATCCTGATTCAGTCCACTGTTTCGATCGAACTTTTGACTCTGGCGTATAATAATGAACCCATGTTTTGTCTGTTGTTACAAATCGACGTACAAAATCGGCCTTGTTACTTAGAAAACGGTTCAGACATTCTTTGGAATTTCGCACCCGAATCCTTTTTTGATCGTGCGTAAGCAATCGCGGCACCCAACGGGCCGATAGCTTTTTCATATTTAATTCCTCACTAAGGATAGTAATATGTACCCGTTCTTTTGACATACCTATAGTGTCAGCTATTTCAGATAATTTCAGTCGTCGATCTGCTAAAACTATATCATGTATTTTCACGACCATTTCCGAAGTCGTGACGCTTTTTGGACGTCCGGGGCGGGCTTCATCTTGGACACATGTACAACCGCGCTTAAACTCAGCCACCCAGTTTTTTACCGTGGCATAAGAAGAAGCACATTCACCCAAAACATCCCTTAACTCTTCATAAATATATTTCCCCTTCATACCCTTCATATGAAGAAACTTTATCACCGCTCTTTGTTCGATTTTATCCATATTCAAAACAGTCGCCGAAATATATTTTCAAATAACAAAAAATCAATAAAATTTTCACGCCACCAAATTCAAATTTAGAACACAGGTGGCCAGAGACACGAATTAAAAAATTACATACATATTTTTTTAATTTTAGCTTTTTAAATAGCACAGGCTAGTTACTTATCATCCCGCCTCGTACGTTTTGCGGCAAAAAATTAGTCTCCTTTCCCGTGGCCCCGTGGTCTACTCTACTCTATAATATATCCTTGTCAAAGTACTTATATTAAAACCGTTCGTGAGATTAGCGAGCTAAAACAAACTGATCAGCTTTAACAACATTGTATATATTAAGTATGTCAAAATTTTGATAAAATTTTATCACTTGAGTCTTGACTCTACCCTCTATTTTTTGCATTATTTGTGAATAAATTCTTAGCTCACAAAAACTTGTGCTTGAACTTGCTAGAAGTCGTCTACACCACGCAATCGCCGACGAATACGGGCAATCATAGACGAACATCCCCCTTTACACGTAATCAACTAATCACTATTGGTCCATCATTGGCCATCATGGAGTATACACTATACAGTCCTAACCAAATACCAGTTTATAAGTAGAAGGGTCGTTTGGCCCTACTCAGTACTCGTCATTCCGAATTTAATTTCGTCCCACAAATATTGGGGCCGAAACATTTTTAATAAAGTATTAGCGAAACTTTCCGATGGGAGTTTTAAACATACCTTTCTGACTTTCTGTTTTTTGTTGGGTAAAATGGCAAAAAATCGAACGACCACGTGGATTGATGGAATGTAACATTTTCATTGGACACTCGCATTATAATTTATACACTAATTCATGTAAGAAAAAAAAACACAAAGATGAATCCAATTTTCACATTTTTTATTTACTACGACATATTATATTTCCAAAACGGTTTATTCAACCGAGTCAATATTTTAACACATGAAGCACATAATGTAAAATTCTATTACTGAGGGATTGGACTAGTGAATTTTTTCGTGTATTTATCAAGTTATTAAGAAAAAATTGGTTTCACGCCGATTCCACATCGTTCTTTTTCACCTGGCATATGAATGACGGGTGTAAGTGCGAAGAGATTATTTCTCTTAACACGTGTAAGATGATATGTGCATTATTTCCCGCCGATATTCCACAAGACCAGGACATCAACAAAACTAATTAACAACATAAATCTACTCCTATTATGCAAGGACATTGGCCCACCTGTGTCCCGTATGCCCGTAGTAATAGGGTGTAGTTTAGCGTGGCGCGTTATCTTAATAGAATCTACCCGGTGTGAACAGACAATGGAACTAAAATAGCTTTTTACTCGGTGCTACCGTTACTGGTTAAAACTATATGCTCATAGTGAGGAATCAATGCAAATGTCTAAATCCATACTAATATGCAACTTTAATAATATAAATGCGAAAGTAACTGGAAAAGACTTAGGATACTTTTAATCTCGGAAAATGAACGGTTCTCAACGCATCAAGAGGGCGACTAACCCAAAAAATCAAACATCGTCCTTCTCTCTTCACACTCACGCCCGACTTTCATATGCCAGGTGAAAAAGGACGACGCGGATTAATCGCCAAATTAGTTTTTTCTCAATAACTCGAAAAATATACAACATTTAAAAAATCCGCTAGGTCAATTTCTCAATGATAGAATTTTTTACAATATGTTAAAATATTAACTTAGTTCAATGCACGGTTAAGACAATAAATGAAAATTTCGTGAAAATTAGATGCATCTTTGTGATTTTTTTCTATCGACAAAATTCTAAGATATCGTATTTTTGCTCAGATCGAATTCTTGGAAATATAATGTAGTAACTAATTTTAGAAAATGAAACTATTCGGGGCTTACTTTCAGGTAGTTGTCACTTGTCATCTTACTCCTTCGATCGCAGATTCTTGGAAATCTTTTGTTATCGCGGTCACCGGTGTCCTTATGGGGCTTGATGGGTTAATCTATACTAATTACTAATATAATAAATGCGAAAGTCTGTCTGGTCTGTTACCTCTTCACGTCCAAACCAAAAATTTTATAAGTATGTAAGCTGTTGGTTTTCCAATAAATAAATAAAAAACCGCCGTGCCGAAATGATTTTGCTGGGTTCGGACTTCGGAGGTATTTTGAGTCCCGGGAAAGGACATGGGATAGGTTTTATTCCGGAATAACAAAGTTGCGGGTGCCATCTACTAATTTATAAACCTCTGTCTTGACTCTTGAATCACTTCATCTTTTAAAAAATCGCATCCGTAGCGTGGCTTCTAGAAGTCGTAGAAGTAGGTCTTGCACAACTTCTACAATAGTTTTTGAATTCTTATAGGACCTAAACACCGGGTGACTTTGTTTTTATGTACCTAGTGATGCATCATCTACAATTGTATTTTCAACACGTCAGCGATTACCGTCAAGCGACAGTACCGGGTAACTCCCAATAATTCCCAATTCCCATAATCCTATTACCCCAAATATCCCAAAATATCCTAATCCCGGGGGATACAATAAGGATCATTCTTATCGCTTGGCTGTTGTGATAATATCGAGGCAACACATGAGATTTCGAGGAAAATTGCATCGTCTATATGAAAGTCAACATTTAAAGGACCACCTATTTTACTGGAACAAATTATTGGAACGAAGTTCCTTATGGCGCGTTCGGCATTGCGAAAGGAGGCTAGACGGAATGCCGAACGACACTTGACCTCGACACTTTTTATTAGTACCTGCCTATTAGGGGCAGAGGGCGTTGATAGTATTTTTGTGCGTCAACTAGATGGCGTTTTTGAGAACAAATATTATCGACATTGCAATTCCATAAAGGTGTCGTTGTTAGTATTCGTAGGCGTCAAAAGATGGCGTTTTTTATAACTTCGTTCCATCCGGGTGTCCCTTGACACCACTCAAAATTATTATTTGTTCACCTACCCACAAAACTAACAATTAATACAACAGTATTTTTTGAATTCGGTATTAGGGCTCTTACACAAAAGTGCGAATTCACATCGCATCGCAAAAATCTGCGACAAAACTAATACTAAAAATGACATTGCGGTGCGATGCGAATTCGCAGTTTTGTGTGGGAGCCCAAAGTCCCATTTCAGAGTTTCAGATAAAGGTACTTCACATAGAAATCACGATTAAGTTAGGTGTTATTTTAACAGCATGAAGATTGATTATAAATTAATAATAATATAATATCTATGGACGCTTCACACCACGTCAGTCTGGCCCCGTGCTAAGTACCTAAAGGACTTGTGTTACGGGTACCAGACAACGGAAATATATTTAATACTTTTATACTATACATATATTTAAGATTTTTATTATATCATACACATATTTAATACACATCCAGACCCAGGAACTTTGAAAACTTTTTGTTCCGTCGGCGGGATTCGAACCCGCGACCCCCGGCTTGAGCACCAACGCGCTTACCACTGAGCCACAGAGGTCGTCAAAAATTATAACTGGCTGAGGTTTATGTGAATTATTATGATTTGTGAATTCACTTTACTTGGCGTTTATTAACAGGTCGAATATCAAATAAATTTTCACACACGTCCCGGGAAAGGATAAAGGGTAATTTTCCTTGTAAAAATATACACTTTCCTATTTTCGCAAAACACCCAAATAAATTATTTCATTGAAATACTTATGAAAATAAATGTTACATCATGATAAAGAACACTTTAATCATGTTGTATAAATGATATTTGTAAAGTGATCGAGGATTAAAGCCACGCGGGGCCTGTGGAAATTGGCGGGAAGGCCGATGTTGATAGACTGGTAGGTACATAATAGTACTTCCGACGAAGGTACTTGTATTAATACTTACTTATGTATTCTGTGACGAAGGGTTAAAGATGTAAAAAAGCTAAAAAACGATTATCTTGCTAGCCTAACTAGAAAATGGTTATTTATTGGTATTTATTTCAAGTTGCCTGCCTGCTTGCCTGCTTGCCTGCTTGCGTACGTGCGTGCGTCCGTGCGTCAGTGCGTGCGTGCGTGCCTGTCTGCCTGCGGCCTGCATACACTTGATACAATCATGCTTAGTTGCGAGCTAGCTTAGCATACTGTAAATTAATTAATAATTTATTCTAATACGGGAATACGTTAATGAAGTAATAATGTGACGTAATCATAAGTCGCGTTCATTAGTGAACTCGCGACGCTGTAAAATCCTAACCCGATGTGATTCAGACATGCATCGATAATGTTGGATGTGGCGTTAAATTTTAATTCAAATAATTTCTTTGCTCTGGCAATATGGTAATAATATGGTTAAGCCATCCATCCATGGAGAATATGCGTGGAAGCCGCAAAGGAAGATCTTCCGAGGCCGAAGCCCACGTGATTTTAGCTGTCATTTATATACTGACGCACTTAGGAAACTTCGATAGCGCGATGCAGAATTATGGCGTTATTTGTACCTAGGAAAGGAAATGGGATATATTTTGTTTGTATAGTTTTTGTTGTGAAGTATACAGTACGGTTTTCGCGCGATGAACGATTTTCGGCGCAACGGAGTGGCGGCCGTTGTCTAGTAATTTATATTCAGTACTTGGTGCAAGCCTTTTTTTGCGTTGGGGAAATGCGTTTACGCCCGGCAGTCTGGGCTACCGGGGTATATGGGACTCCCTGGACGTGGAGGGCCGCGCCCGGGCATACCCACTAAAACCCCAACGGCGTTCCTGCTCTTCCGGCAGAGCCACGGGATACGCGGAATACCCAACCGCGGCCCTGCCTGCACTTGGCGCAAGCCTGAGGGCCTGTTTCACCACTTCCTAATAAGTGCCGAATAGGCTATCCACCACTTAACTTGTCCGATAGAGGATGAAGAATCTGTCAAAAAATCGGTTGTCTGTAAAGTCGGTTTACTGACTGACTGTTCATTCATCACTATCCTTAACCCCTTAACCCTCGCTTCCGAATCCCTATAAATAGAAACAACAAACTTTTTCGATTGTAACCTAAAGTTATTTCGATGTATTTCTTTCAAATGATTGTCTAAAAATATTTATAATGAGTAAAATAAACTAATCGCAATACAAAACGCTACATACATTCGTGAAATCTAGTAAAGTTTTTGAACAAAGCACAAGTTATGACTTGTGCTTTGTTCGAAGAGTCAAGGTATGCCTTGACACGTAGGAAATAGAGCACAATTTTAAATAGCCAAAATAATACTAATAGCTCACAGATTGTTTATTTATTTTTCATTCAAGTATGGTCAATGTATCAAGGTCATAACTAACCAAACTTCTTCATACAATAGTATTCTCTAAATCATCGAAATACGTAATATAATCGAAACAAAGAGCGCGGCCCAGGTGGGCCTTACGGTTGTTGAAAGACTTGAAAGTGTAAATGGAACGCCTCAGAGCTGTCAGCGAGGGAACGCCGCATGAACTGTCATGTTTTTCGGGCGCGCACCCCATATCGAATTATAAGACGTTATCACGTCAAAAAGTTGTGGATAGCCTCTCCGACACTTTATCAGGAAGTGTTGAAATAGGCCCTTATAATCCAAAATCTCTCCGACCGAGTACTACTGCGCTTAAAATTTAACTCTGTGCTGATACGATACAGTTGAATATCCTTTGCCAAACCTTAGCGTGTAAATAGAAAAGTAGCAAAAATTAAAAAGGGCTAGAATTTTTCAGTCCCGTGGGAGACTCAACGAAAAAGGAAAGACTTATCTGCGGCACCATCATTTCTAATTAGTTTTATACAAAAAACCCGGACTAATTTAAATATTTTAATTATTATAATAATTATTATGTTAATACCAGGACCAAATTAGAAAATTTCATTTCATAGTTTTATGCAAAAAATAATTTTAAATTCAATTATTAAGTACTTATATGATTTATTTAAAATTTGAAGTTTGCTAATTAAAAAACAGTGTTGGATAAATAGCACAATTAGACATATTTCAATCCAACACAGTTCTAACTTCTAAGGATAGATAGCCTGTTCGGATCCTATCAAACACCAAATTAATATTCAAATTAGTGTCGACTGTCGATCTTACGACCGCAAAAAGACACATAAAATCTTTATTTAAATTCAATTTAAAGCCGCATTTTCACTAGCGACACGAAATGTACGTGTCCCGCGACATGTCGCCCGACGTCGCACGTCGCAGCAACATTTACGTGTTGCGGGACTTGTCGCTGACGACATACTGTTCACCACTGACTAGTGTGAACAAGTCATATGTCGAGGGACAAAGTTGCAGGGGACAAACTACGTGTTGCAGGGAGAAACTACGTGTTGCAGGGACAAACTACGTAAATGTCGGACGACTTGTCTCCGCGACATGTCCGCTAGTGAAAATACGGCTTAATGAAGATTTTAACAGATACTGTATGGGGCTTATATCAAAGTCTTCATTTAATTATAGTTAAGTAATTAATGTATTTAGTCCCTGAGTGCGGCAAATGGCAGTTAGCTCTCGTTTGCCGCATCGTGTATTTCGGAGCTCTCTGCCAGTCGGGGGCGGAGCGATTACAAATTTGAAATGTTTGAAACAGTTCACCTAACCCTACGGTGCTGGGGTCTCGTGAAACCCCTACTGAGGTGCTGGAGGGTCTTGAAGACCCCTGAGAACCTAATGACTAGGGCCCGGAAAAATATGTATTAAAAAATCTAAAATATGGAAAAATATGGACTATAAAACAGAAATATAGAAAAATATGAAGTACAAAATTACAATAATTAAACATTGTTTCAGTGTAGGTAACCCTTAAATATTTATTTTATTTTAATTTTTTATCAATTATTAAAGTACAAATATAATTAAGGATTTCGTAAAAATTTCAAGTGCCTAGCTGTAGCCATTATTGATATCGAGCGAAAAGTAGCAAAAAATTACGTTTGATGTATGGGAGCCACCCTTAATTTTTTTGACATGACAACGTCTATAATTCGATATGGGCTGCGCGCACGAAACAACATGACGCAATATGCGGCGTTACCTCGCTCTGAGGCGTTCCGTTTAAGGCTATGACGTTGTCACGTTCAAGTTTCAACTATCGTCAGTAAACCGACTTTACAGACAACCAAGTTCGAGTCGAGTTCGAGTTCGAGTTCGAGTAGAGTTCGAGTTCGAGTTTGAGCTCGAGTTCGAGTTCGACACAAAACACTACTCTCCAACCGTCTTTTTTTTCATTTTTATTTTCATAAGTCTAGCTACCTATAGCCGTTCTTGAGATACAACCTGATGACCGTCCCGTTTTTACCCTTTGGGTACGGAACCCTAATAATCGGCACAGAATTTTGTTTGTCTTTGTGTGTTCCATACTTAAATCCTATATTTTACCCGAAGACCGAAACATAAGCTTCAGTTTTTGTTTAGCCATGTCAGCAACACTGACTTTTTGCATCTGAAACTTTATTTTCTATTTCTTTATTAATCCTTCGGGTTCTTGGAAATACTATTGTATTCTATTGTTGTCGTGATCACCGGTGCTCTTATGGGGCTTGAATCCTAAGGAATAATCTTCTTTGGAAACAATAAATACGACGATAAAGCGCTAGAGGAATTAAATATGCAGCCGCATGGTGGTGGGAACGTATTTTTTTTGTATTTTTATGAAAATATGGACGATTGTGACATTTTCTGGCAAAATATGGACTTATCTTTGAAAAATCCAAATATATGGAAAAATATGGAAAATTAAACTTGGTTTTCCCAGTCTAAACATGATAATTCGTGTAAAAAACACATTCTAGGCCGAAAATCACGCAAAACAAAAATATGTATTTACATAATCCGGGCCCTACTTATGACATTTGTACATAAACTATTTTTTTGAAAGGATGGAAGTATATTGTAGGTACAACCCTAAATGTTCCTTCACCTCTGTTGGTTCATACTTTTAACCGAATTTAACAAACAAAATAATTGAGGTTCCTAGTTTGATCCATATGTTTGATAATAGTAGTCTGATTAACAAGTGCCATTTTCCTCGAAACCTGATCTCATTCACCGAAAATTATGATTTTGGTCTCATTCGATTCGGAGTACCATCTAGAACATTCTATCAAAATTCCAAGAGGGGCTGAAAAAAAATTCAATAGTTATAAACAATTAAGTAAACATAAGAAGAAGGGTTTGGATTTTTTTAATATTTCGAAAACTATTTAAGATAATCAAAATTTGAAAATAGATCCTTAAAGAAGAGGAAATTTCCTAAAAAAATCTTAGATCCTGGAACCTTACCAATAATCCTTATAGCTTTAAATGAGCGGCGAAAGTAACGGTAAAACGCGTAGTTCAAGTTTCGCGTGAATTGCCGCAATCTGCCACGCGAACTAAAAATATATATTTTAACTGATTAAATATTAATATAAAGAAATTTAAAAAATTAGGTACTAAGTAGACATATCAATAAACAATATTCCGTCAACAAAAATAAATTATCACAGTTCGTTTAAATGTTATGCTTTTGTTCATTTGTTATTAGTCACCATTTTAATGTTAACATAAAAACGCTGATTATTTCTAAACAAGAAATCTAGAAATTTTTATTATTCTTTTGAGATAATCTTAAAAGGGTTTAGAAGAGATATCCGGTGGAAAAATTCAATAATTTTGATTTTTCACTTTTTTATGAACAATCAAAGGCATTCATGAAATTTTCATGTAAATAAAGCAATTAATTTTAATCAATAAAAATGATTATTTAAATTTTATTAGTTATAAATATAAAAATATGTATTGTTATCTGGCTTCTAACAATAACAAAACAAAATAATAACAATAATTGGATATAAAAGAACCATAATTGCTTTATTTACATGAATAATTTTGGAATGTTTTGAATGTTAATAAAAAAGTGAAAAATCAAAATTATTGAATTTTTCCACCGGATATCTCTTTAAAGCCCTTTTAAGATTAGCTCAAAAGAATAATAACAATTTCTAGATTTCTTGTTTAGAAATAATCAGCGTTTTTATGTTAACATTAAAATGGTGACTATTAACAAATTAAGAAAAACATAATAATTAAACAAATTGTGATAATTTATTTTTGTTAACGGATTATTGTTTATTGATATGTCTACTTAGTACCCAATTTTTTTTATTCCTTAATATTAATATTTAATATTTTTTTAGTTCACGTAGCAGATTGCGGCAAATCACGCAAAACCTGAACCACGCGGTTTCACCGTTACTTTCGCCGCTCAATTAAAGCTATAAGAATAATTGACAAGGTTCCAGGATCTAGGATTTTTTAGGAGATTTCATGCTCTTTAAGGATCTATTTTCAAATTTTGATTATCTCAAATATTTTTTGAAATATTAAAAATAAACCAAACCCTTATTTGTATGTTTACTTAATTGTTTATAACTTTTGCATTTTTTTTCAGCCCGTCTTGGAATTTTGATAGAATGTTCTAGATGGTATTCCAAATCGAATGAGACCAAAATCATAATTTTCGGTGCATGCGATCAGGTTTCGAGGAAAATGGCACTTGTTTACTAGTGTAATAATAAGCAATATTTTTCTCGCCGTCAGTCGTCATAATCTGACTTTACTTTTGCTACAGTCGAACTAAAATTAAATCATCAGTCATATCAATCATATTTTGTATCCCAATTCCCAGGCCTTTAATATCGACTGTCCCTTGCGAATCTTTTTAACTCCCCATAAGACCCGATAGATCTACACGGGTGTTATGGGGTCTTTTACACCCCCTGGATACCCCTGGATGGCCGAGTCATCGTGTTTCATATTTAGCATTCACAAGATATTTCCCTAATTCAGGGATCGAAATTAATTACGGGAATTATGAGTTTCTGAAACAATTTGGCCAATTATTACATTTTAAAGGTCAGATAGAATCAGCTATATTGTAGTACTTAGATTATAATACGAGTTATTATTTTTATGGAGTAGACGTTTATTACGGTATAGCCGGCAAGCTCTCAAGATCTACAGCTTGTAACAACTAAGACGTGATAATAGTTTAGACTTTAGGGTGTGTACGGGTCCCCTAATATATAGTTCGCTGTGGAAGCTATCAGCACTGAAAGTGTGATTTTACACTCTACTGCTACTTTCACAGTGAATTCTGTATTATGGGGAACATACACAGCCTAGTATTATATATATACCCTATAGTACTATCACTTGTTGTTACCTTCACCTTCGTTTTGTTCACCTAGTATACAGCAGTCAGATTTTTTGAATAAATCCATACTAATATTATAAATGCGCAACTGTGTCTGTCTGTCTGTCTGTCTGTCTGTCTGTCTGTCTGTCTGTCTGTCTGTCTGTCTGTCTGTCTGTCTGTCTGTCTGTCTGTCTGTCTGTCTGTCTGTCTGTCTGTCTGTCCGTCTGTCCGTCAGTCCGTCTGTCCGTCTGTCCGTCTGTCCGTCTGTCCGTCTGTCCGTCTGTCCGTCTGTCCGTCTGTCCGTCTGTCCGTCTGTCCGTCTGTCCGTCTGTCCGTCTGTCCGTCTGTCCGTCTGTCCGTCTGTCCGTCTGTCCGTCTGTCCGTCTGTCCGTCTGTCCGTCTGTCCGTCTGTCCGTCTGTCCGTCTGTCCGTCTGTCCGTCTGTCCGTCTGTCCGTCTGTCCGTCTGTCCGTCTGTCCGTCTGTCCGTCTGTCCGTCTGTCCGTCTGTCCGTCTGTCCGTCTGTCCGTCTGTCCGTCTGTCCGTCTGTCCGTCTGTCCGTCTGTCCGTCTGTCCGTCTGTCCGTCTGTCCGTCCGTCCGTCCGTCCGTCCGTCCGTCCGTCCGTCCGTCCGTCTGTCTGTCTGTCTGTCTGTCTGTTACCTCTTCACGCCCAAACCGCTAAACCGATTTTGCTGAAATTTGTCATGGAGATACTTTAAGGCCCGGGAAAGGACATAGGATAGTTTTTATCCCGGAAAAATGTACGGTTCCTGCGCGATAAACGAATTCTGGCGCAACGGAGTCCCGGGCATCATCCAGTTAGATAACAATTATACAAATTGATAGAGGACTTTCAAGTGCGTTTCGGGATCCGAGCATTAGCGTAATTCGTTTTGTAACAAGACTGTTAATTGTCCAAGTTGGTGTGACGCAGGGCGGGGGCGGGGTGCGGGGTGCGGCAGGCTAGGGCGGGCGGCGATTCATCAGGAACTTGGATTGGAGTTGGTTATTGATGGCTCCGACTCTTTGTTACCTCGTTACACGGTTATCTGCTACGTACCGATATAAATACGATTGCTTATACTATTGCTTAGGCCGTGTTTCCACCTGCAAGCAAACTCGCGGAAGGTACTTCCGCGAGTTTGCTTGTTTACGTGAGTTTCTTGCAATATTGTTTACATTTCATACTAATTCCTGCAATTTATTGCTGCAATGAATGTTGTGCGAGAAGCTCGTGGATAAATGCCATACGAAACTAGACCGTATATCTGCGGTGACCCGCAGCGAGATCTGTCGCGAGTCCTCGCAGACATGACGTTAAGACATGCTGTCGCAACTACTCGCAGGACGCGCTTGACAAATTGTCGCGACAGCACTTGCTACGGGGTTTACACTTGCAAGCTGCTGTCAGAGAGACTGTCAGACACTTCGCGAGAAAGTTGTCTTGCAGGTGGAAACACGGCCTTAGGGAACCAAACCATACCACGTGATTCAAAGTGTCAGAAATCAGGAGATCCATACTAATATTTAAATAAATCCAAAAGTGTCTCTGTCTGCCTATCAGTCTGTCAGTCCGTCTGTTTATCTGTTACCTCTTGACGCCCAAACCATTAAAACAATTTATCTGGATATGGGGATACTTTGAGACCCGGGAAAGGACATAGGCCATAGGATACATGTATAGGATACATCCATACTAATATTATAAATGCGAACGTGTGTCTGTTTGTCTGTCACCTCTTCACGCCCAAACCGCTGAACCGATTTTGCTGAAATTTGTCATGGAGATACTTTGAGTCCCGGAAAAGGACATAGGATACTTTTTATCCCGGAAAAATGTACGGTTCCCGCGCGATAAACGAGTTTTGGCGCAACAGAGTTGCGGGTGTCATCTAGTTATGAAATAAATAAACCCCAAATTGTAGGTACAACAGAGAGCCAACAGATGATGCACTATCAGAGAAGTTAATAAATAATAGCTCCCACACCGGTTTCGGTGACGGTGTCCGGTATCATTTAAACCAGGCCAGCTCGCAGGAGTAATTTATAGTGCCCAAGTGTGTGCGCAGTACACAAGAGCACTCTCTATTCCTTTGCTCTCATAAACCCAGTGAGACGGAAGACCGACACGACTGGCGAGAGATCAGGCGCAGGACGGACTTTTTACATGCCCATCCGATGCATGGATCATCCTTATCAGACAATCAGGTGATCAGCCTGCATTATCCTAATCAAACTTGGAAATATCATGTTTCCAACGCGGGAATCGAACCCACGACCTCCGAGTCAAGAGCCGCGCTCTATACCATTAGACCACGGAGGCGTTAATTCAAAGGCAGGCGGCGGACCTTCATAATTTAGTTGCGTTATGTTATCATGTCACAGTCAGCCGAAACCTGACGAAATTATGGAGATGGATCTGCCAACGAATCAATTTCTTCGATGGTACTACTGCTAAGAACACTCTCGATCATATTTTCAGCTTTCAAACAAAAACAAACTAGATCAAAATCGGCCTAATATTGGGATGTCACGGACACAACACAGACTGACACGTCGAACTAATAGCACCCCTCTTTTTTGTCGAGGATTTAAGATGTATGATGAAGCACTATGGTATTTCATATAAGATGTACCTCATAAAATTGTATATTATACCAGCGCGGCGCCCATAGATGTTGACGGAAATGACACACAAATAGCTAATTTCACAGCCCATTTGCTGTCACATTCGCACCAATATGAGTTGTATATTGCGCAGGGCTTCCCAAACTTTTTTACGGAGATCCCCTCGGCCGTCCGTCGCGCGTGGGAGATTCTTGCGACAGTTATGCAACAGGTAGCAGATATTTCACTGTCTGCAGCTGTCGATCACTTTTGAATAATTTCTGGCAGATAGCTGATATTGTGTATTGAATGCTGCCAAACGCCTGTCGCATAGCTGTCATAACTCATAACATAAGATACTCATCCTGCTTTTCGGAATCGGAGGTGCTTCTACTATTACGCTTAACGTATGCCACAATGTATTTATAAAAAATGAATAATTTTCGAAAAAAAAAAGTAAAAAGCACATTTTGTTACATACATAAAGATAATATTGTTGTAAACACGCTACAACATTTTTAGAGGCCTAACGCCATCTAGTATCGAGTAGGGTTTTTATTTTGTTTTTGTTCCCCGAGTGGTTCCACTAGTTGCCGCTAGATGGCAGTTGACCCACGTTTCTTTGTGTGTTCGTTACAATTCGTTTCGTTCTAACAATATAAGTAGTACTCTCTGGTAGTACGTAGAGACGGAACTTGGTAAAAAAGCTTTAAATAACACTTTGAATTTAGCTGTTTTGTCGGTTAGAGCATAATATTAAAATAATATGCCAAAACATAAGGCTCCACTTGTTGGGAGCTCCTGAGTCCTGTATACAGTATAACAGATATTACTAATATTCGCATATTTGTTCCGAGCACCCTTTGACATTACTGGCGAGAAATGCCCTAAATAAATATTTAGGAAATAAAATATTATCTCGAATACGAGTGGATTGTATACCTACCTATTGCATTAATTGTATTTGTTATGCTTTATACTACTAGTGCACACAATATTAAGGGTCTGTTTTACTACTTCCTTATCTGTCAGATAAGTTGCGAATAGCCTATCGGGCACTTATCAGTAAATAGTGAAACAACCCTTAAGTCTCACACAATATTCAAAATTTCCTCGAATATAAATTTCTCATAAAAAGTTCAGTTTTCCCGATCGCTCAACTCGCTATTCTCCCGGCCGTACACACGCAGTCCAACGCATGACTCCCCTGGACGTACTCATTTCCTCGTGAGTCGTGCCCGATACGTATCACATTACTCAACAAGCACTAATCATCTTCATTATTCCCCAGCCGTACACACACAGCTTAAACCCATCAATCCCCAAGCGGCAGCCGACTGCCGCATAACAGTTGAAAATCTATTGTGCCTGCGATACCCACGATGGAGGTGCTACCACAACAACAGTGGTAGTAGTGTAGACTTTCAGAAAATATTTGCAATTTATTCTGAATAAAAAAATTTGAATTTGAGTTTTTGGGTTTGAACACACACACACACACAATTTCCACGACCGTACCGCACGCAGCTCAAGTCGGCTTTCTTTGAGCATACACAGTCAACGCAACGCACAATTTCCCCGACCGTACACACTCAACGCACGATCTCTCCGACTGTACCACAGATCAACGGCAAACGCACTATTTCCTCGTGCATACACACTCAGCTAAACGCACATTTCCCCGACCGTACACGCTCAACGCACAATCTCCCACATTCGCTCACGGCTCAGCTTGTCATTTCCCCGGGCGCGCACGCAATAACCGCCCCGCCACAATGGTCGTCAATCAGCACGGCGGACCGTCGGCCGCAATCTGCCCCCCACCCCCGGCCGACGGTCCCTGGGGCACGCGCTATCGCCGGCCCGACACTCCCGTACCGTGACACACACGGACGTGCAGGATAGCGATCCTTATTTTACGAACTTCCAGTCATCCAGTGGTTTAGAGCGTGTTTAGGGCCGCGCTACACCGGAATGGCAGCAGCGAGGCGAGCACTTTCAGTGTCATAGGATTTTAAGCTTTATCTTCATTTATGTAATACTTAATATCGCTTGTGAAGTCTACGGCCGCCCGTGGCTGCTCGTGGCCGCTGGCGACCGCGGCCGGCGATATATTATGTATTACAGTAATGAAGATAAAGTTTAAAATCATATGACACTGGAAGTGCTCGCCTCGCCGCGCGCTGCCATTCCGGTGTGTTGCGGCCCTAAGAGAAATCAATTCTTATGTTGAAAAATTGCTTCAGTTTGTTTAGGACGATACAGCTGATCAAGCTGATTGTCTCACAAGCAAGTCTGTGCGACGGAGGAGCATGTAAAGGTCCGATTCTGAGTCTGATCTTTCGCCAATCAGACATCCACTCCACTAGTTACGTAAGCAAAGAAAGAGGAAGTGAACTGCGTACACGCGGGCACTATAAAATCATGTGGGTAGGCCGTATAACGAAAAAAGAAAAAAAAAGGACCTTTAAAGAAACGGTATGCAGGCGAAAACAGAAGTAAAAACGAACCCCTCCAGCAGTGTCCAGTGATTATGAATGAAAGACACTCTCAATCATGACACGTTTCACACAAAACAAATTAGATCAAATTAGGTCCTGCCGTTTGGATGTCACGGACAGACATAAATGACAAACTTATCGGGGTTCACAGACATTTGCTCGTTCGTCCGTCCGTCCGTCTGTCCGTTCGATAAGAGAAGAATACTTAGGTCAATCTCCATGATCTCGGCGCTGCCCGGTGCCCGACCACTCCACAGAATAAAATAAATAACTTATTTGATGATTGCAGATGTTGTTTACGTCTTGCGTATTTTGTACGATTACCCCGAAATGTATCCCAGTGTACGAGTATTATAAAAATACTAATATTATAAATGCGAAAGTGTGTTTGTCTGACTGTCAGTCTGTCTGTCTGTTACCGCTTCACGCCCAAACCGCTCAACCAATTTTGCTGAAAGGCATGGAGATACCTTGAGTCCCGGGAAAGGACATAAGATACTTTTTATCCTGGAAAAATGTACGGTTCCCGCGCGATAAACGAATTTTGGCGCAACGGAGTTTCGGGCGTCATCTAGTTGGGAATATTACGAAAAAGTCGGAAAAGAGGGCGCCACTAGCACATACTCACAGTTAATAATCCGACCATAATCCGACATGTTGTCATGTCAGAATATTGACAGAAACGTTGTCTAATGTCGAACAAAACCTTTTGTTCACTGTCTGTGCTGGTGCTGCCCTCTAGCGGGAAAACATTGCAGTAATAATATTACCCACTGCGCTTAGGAAAATACTACCGATGTCTGCAGAATGCATTTTCTAATGAGACACATCCACCGAAATTAACATTTCGTGTGTGAATGAGTATATAAAACGACATCAATCTAAATTAAAACTAAAACATTGCAAATAACAAACGACCTCACATATATCAGATTAAAAGTTATCTAGATTTTAGACCTACTTAATACTTCAGATTAAGCACTAGATCAAATTGTTACGCTAATATTTACCAAAGTGTGCTTCGCGGAGCCCTGGGTCAACACTCGACGAAAGGGCCAAGGTTTCCGCAAGCGATGTATCAATTGTTTTGAGAAATGTCAACAGATACCAAGCATGGAGACGATTTCCTCAAAGACTATATAAACTTTTTTTGGGGTTGTCAAAAATGACACTTCTTAAAAGGGTTCCGCCATGAAAAGGTTTGAGAACCACTGCTACAGGCTAAGCAGTAAGCACTTGTTCAAAATTGTTATGCCCAATAGTAATTGGTTTTAGACGTGATACACCTAGTGACTAGTGTACAGTACGTAGTGTATACTGTATAGTATGTGTATATTGTATAGTGTATACTGTATAGTGATGAGAGCGTATCTCCACTTTGCAGATTGCAGATCGGTCTTTGTTCAATACACTCAGTGCAATAGATTGCGTTAGACCATCATCGGCGTACATCACACTAACTACATCTTATTGTTTGTGTACGTACAAAGATAAACGCCCAAGGTAGACTACGAGTATAGATATTGGACGGCGATTGGAAAATCAGTCAAACATTTTAATATTATCTACTACTACTATACAGGATGTAACAAAAATAAGTGATAACACTTTAGGGTGTGTACGTGTTCTTTGTAGAGTTCACACTTCACTGTGAAAATAGCAGCGCTGAAAGACCAAATTTTTTTTTCACTTTTGTATGGGGAAACTCGTGACGCTCGAGCCCTTGCCCATACAAAAGTGAAAAAAAAAAGTCTTTCAGCGCTGCTACTCTCACAGTGAACTCTCTACAAGGAACACGTACACACCCTAAAGTATTGTCACTTATTTTTGTTACATCCTGTATATTATGTACTATACTAATAATATTGTAATTAGCGATAGTAGTAGTAACAGACAGATAGACACTGTCCGTCTGTCTGTTACCTCTTCACGCCCAAACCTCTGAACCGATTTTGCTGTTTGGCATGGAGATACTTTGAGTCCCGGGAAACTACAAAGGATACATTTTATCCCGGACAAACGTAACCCGGCAAACGGTTCCCGCGCGAAAGACGGATTTTGGCGGAACAGGGTTGCGGGCATTATGTAATGTTGCGTAATTTAGCAGAGTGAAATCTTCGTTGGGCGACAAAAGTCAGTTAAGCACAAGTTACTTAGCATCAGCTGCGAAAGCCGCGAGGGTAATGTGCATATCACATCACGATTCACGACATCACACAATATGTGTCTTGTCATAATAATATGACAACATAAGTATATTAGGTGCTTAACGTATTTTTTGTTATTTCGTAAAGTTATATATATAATGATGAATGTCCTAAGTTGTTAGTTTTGAGATAATTGGATTTTTAAATTTAGAACCTACGAATAATAAAAAACTACGGAAGAGTAACTCCGTCAAAAACATGCTCCAAAATACTTGTCAAAAAAGTGTACCTTAGGTTCACTTTTCATACATTTGCAATATTTAGGTGACCTTGAGCAGTATAAAGGCTGACGTTACATGACAGTTCGAATGGAACCAAATTTAAAACTGTATTAGTATGGGAGTTACGTTTCCTGGTTTTATTATTCGTAGTTTAGAACTGTATAACAAAACTTGGAATAATTCATCTCAATGGAATAATTAAAGATTATTTTGATTTTTGATGTAAATGCCTGTGACGTTGAGCGTTTTAGTTAGCTGTGGCTAACTAAATAAATCAAGAATCTTGATATTGATTTCTGTGGTTTTAGCCGTGTTATCACGGGACTACATAATACATATATAAATAAAAACATATTAAACACGGGACTACAAGCGATATTTCTAATTTTGTAAATAATATCTAATATCTATGGACGCTTCACACCACGTAAGTCTGGCCCCGTGCTAAGTACCTAAAGGACTTGCGTTACAGGTACCAGACAACGGAAATATATTTATTACTTTGGTACCATACATATATTTAAGATTTTTATTATATCATACACATATTTAATATACATCCAGACCCGGGAACATTGAAAAACTTTTTGTTCCGTCGGCGGGATTCGAACTCGCGACCCCCGGCTTGAGCAATTGCATTGGTAGCAACGTGCTCACCACTGAGCCACAGAGGTCGTCATTATAATATCAATCAGTGGTGTTCCTAACGGCTATATTTTCCTCGCGCGCTACATCGAATATGCTACATTTTTCAAGCGCGCTATTTTTGACGCTACGTTATAACGAATAAAATTAACGATTCTTGACTCGTTGTTTTTCAAGCGCGCTATTTTTGACGCTACGTTACAACGAATAACGATTCTTGACTCGTTGCTTTTCAAGCGCGCTATTTTTGACGCTACGTTACAACGAATAACGATTCTTGACTCGTTGCTTTTCAAGCGCGATATTTTTGACGCTACGTTACAACGAATAACGATTCTTGACTCGTTGCTTTTCAAGCGCGCTATTTTTGACGCTACGTTACAACGAATAACGATTCTTGACTCGTTGCTTTTCAAGCGCGCTATTTTTGACGCTACGTTACAACGAATAACGATTCTTGACTCGTTGCTTTTCAAGCGCGATATTTTTGACGCTACGTTACAACGAATAACGATTCTTGACTCGTTGCTTTTCAAGCGCGCTATTTTTGACGCTACGTTACAACGAATAACGATTCTTGACTCGTTGCTTTTCAAGCGCGCTATTTTTGACGCTACGTTACAACGAATAACGATTCTTGACTCGTTGCTTTTCAAGCGCGCTATTTTTGACGCTACGTTACAACGAATAACGATTCTTGACTCGTTGATTTTCAAGCGCGATATTTTTGACGCTACGTTATATACAACGAATGAAATTAACGATTCTTGACGCGTTGTAAATTGTAATGTTACCAACGTTATTGAAATTCTTTCGTTATGTTACAATATTATGATTAGTAACGTCTACAATAATTATAACGCGGTGTGTGAGTTAATATAATTACATATTTTTACATCTTCTTTTTATCAACAGTTTTTTTTTTTACATTTTATTTAAGTACTTTTAAAAATATTATTTGCGCCAATTTTGTCTATGGCGTAAAGTCAACATTAGCTTCTAAATCAAATAATAGTAATTATAATTTACGTATGCTCGCAAAGTAACACTGCAATAATAATTATGACAGCCGAATTCACCCGATTTGACAACGAAACGACCCGACAACGATCGAACGAAAATCGCGCGCGATCGGCCGGCGCGAGCGGCGCCGTGCTAGCCGCTAGGTCAGTGACTGCGCGATACGTTATAACGTAGCGTCTTGTGCATAGATTTATAGCGCGCGCTATTCGTTGCGAAGAAATAGCGCGCTACTTTTTTCAGCTATACGTTATATTAACCACCACTAATATCAATACATTTTAAAGAAATTATTTCAAGTGACCAAATGGCATTACTCATTTAGATTTTAATTTTTTTGGACGTTCATCATTACTGCAGTCAGCAGAGGACCCATCTTTATTTATTACATAATATGCAAGTCAAAAAAATATATAAATCAGTAAAATGCGAGTTGGCGTCGCGCACGATGGGTTCCGTACCATTATAGAGATTTAACTTTCTAGCTAGCGCGGTTCTCGAGGTACACAGACATCAGTAGCGACTAGCGCTAGCACGGCGACCGGCGGAAATGCGAAAGTATGGACAAACTGTGAAAATAAAACTAAGGCGCCATTCCGATCTTTTTTCGTTCCGAAAAATTCAATAAAAATGCCACTTTATGACAGACTATAGTCCTAAAAATTAAAATAATATCCTACATTATGACATACACTTCTGTCATAAAGTGGCATTTTAATTAATTTAATCGGAACTTAAGTTTATGTCCATAGTTTGTCTATACTTTCGCATTTCTACTGGTCGCCGTGCTAGGACTACTGGACTGACAGCGAAGTTTCATTCCATTAGTAGGGTCCCATTTTTAACCTTTTGGCACGGAACTTTAAAAACACCACTATGTTAAAAATAAAAATCCGTTCTATAGTTTTTGCGCAGGGCTACTTATACTTAATATACAAACTTAAAAATTTCAGCAAATTTTTCTTTTAGCAATATTTTCTGTCCTAACCTGTATTTGATCTGTCTCAGTCCCGATTTAAAATAAATCAAATACTTATTCAGCGTCCGCTTGAACCAACATTAATTAACAATTATTTATAAATTAAGAAATTTTATGACTTTTTCTCTTCAATTTAATTAACGTTTTAATAATTTCGTTTATTTCGAAAGTTCAAACACCTGTTAAACAGAATTGAATGTATTTTTATTTTACATACGGTAGAGCTTGTCTAATTTGAAATGAGGCGCCCCACCACTTCAAAGTTCATATTAATGGAACATTTTTGTACTGTGAATACGAGGGAGGGGCGCGTCATTTCTAATTGGTTTATGTCTACTTACTTAATATTAAATAGAAATAATGATCAGGGCGAGCGAAGCGTAAGTATATAATATTATATTATATCCCACATCCTGAACACTTTTGTGGTACACGGAACACTGAACACTTTTACGGAAAAACTATCACGCCTAATGATTAGAAGTATTTAAGACTTAAGTAGTAAGTAATTTAAAATTTTATTTATATGTAGATGTGTTATCAACGGTCGGTCAAGGTTTGGTGACTATTAAAATATAGAAAACTGCCTAGATTATTACCACGCAAAAAAATGACGCGAGCCCTCTCAAAATATATATATCGGCTTTTAGCTAGTTACCTATTTCATAATAAATTATTATGTAAAGCGAAATCAGGCGAAATGTTCTAGGTACCTACACTCTACAGACTCTAAAGTTGTAAAATATTAGTTTTGTCATTGTTTAAACCACCAGACGATTCATATTAAAATATCAAATTAAATTATAATAAGAAATATTATAGTGACTTGCGCCACCACATCTAAGACCAGTTTTTTCAAACTGTTTTATGATGAGTTGTGACACCCCGGTGTGAAAAAATATTTCGCGACCCCCTTGATCCCCTTTACATTTATTGTTCATACGTTTGTATGTTTATAAAACATATAATATTATAATAAGTAGTCTTTTGTTAAAATTCCTCCACTATTACATCATATTATGACTCTTTTTGTAAATTGATTTTACTGAAATTATAGTTCTCTCGACCTCTGGCGACCCACCAGCAGAAGCTTCGCGAGCCCTTGGGGGGTTACCCCAGGGCGTCGCGACCTACATGTTGAAAAACACTGATTTAGACCAAACAATAATATTTTGTTCTACTCAAGAAAAAGTTCGGAAGAACAGACAAGTAACATTAGTAACATTAATCATTATTAACACGAAAAATAGAAGCGATTGCCGATGTTAAATAGAAAATAGCCACGTTGAAAGGACTGTGTCACAAAAATTGATTGCGACGTTAAAAAGTTAGAATTAGACAAAACGGTAATTTTAGATAGCGACATATTTTAATCATTGACGGGAACGGGTTAAAATATAACTGCGAAAAAAAACAAAAACCATATCATGCATGAGGTCTTATTCTGTGTGGTTACGATATAATAGAGGCGAAATAGCAATGTAAAGTTAGATTCTATATAGCTTATAATTTTATGTTTTATGAAATATTATGTATTTAACTATTTCAACATGCGTAGACAATACGTTTAATTTTAAACCGTCTTGGCTTCTTTGTTTTGTTAATGATTTTTTACGTTACACGCTATTGGCAGAATATGAGTGACTGGTCGTTATTGGTAGACCACGATTAAGCGTTGGCAGGTTTAATAATTAGAAGATGATATTATTAAACAAAAAGGACCAGACATTCTTCTTTGAGGACTCATTTCATCTCAGCTGTCATTAGGTATATCAATTAATATCTATGGGTATAACATGAGACGTATATAAAGTGTCTAAATAAGACGAAAAATCGTCAAGTAGGATTTTCATTTAAAATTGTAAATGCTAAGCCCTACAAAAACCAGACGTCAGCGCCGGCTTTATAGGGACACACGGCAACCCTACTTATATCATTTTCTGATTATGATTAATTATGAACCTACTTGAGTATCGGCACCTATCTCGTTTCGATATCGCTGTACCCGTGCATCGTTATCAGAATAGGGCCGCCATTAAGTTTTCAGTCGGTCGTCGCGTCGGCCCCGCTTCGGATCCGACTCGTAATGAATTAATTCCAATTCGGGCCGTTTAATAAGTCTTATACATTATTAGAAACGCTCGCCCAACTTTCAGACACGAATTCATTAGCAGTTCCCTAAAATATTGTATTAATGAGCTTGTCGGATAAAAGTTAATCTATAATCTATAGACATAAAACAGTCACTTAAGACTTTTAAAGCTCGATTTATTTTCGTCTGCCCTAACGCGTGGTTTGGCGGCAACACCGCGTGATCACGTTTAGTAATAATAGACATTTTATGATAATACATACTACTAAATTGAATTTTACTACTATTTTTACTATTATTAGCAAACACACTTAACACACAATTGACACACGAACGTACCCTTATATTATATATTAAGTATATTACACACTCACACAATTACATATAATTTCCTATAATAATAATCTACCCTCTGCTCTCTAGATCTCTATTTTTTCCTATAGGTACAAATTAATTATTCATCTATCGCCGTTGGTTTTACATTAATTAGTAAATCTTATAAAATATGTAAGTATACTTTACTTTATTATAAAATGTAAGACTGTTTTGGAGACCCCAATAAACGAAAACAAAATACTATTTTGTAGTTTTATCATACCGAGACGGCATTAAAACCCTATCGAAACTGCTGGTGAAATAAGTATCAGCTTTGAGTACGAAAAAGTAGCCACAAAGGTTTCGTTTCCTAGTTCTAACATGAATTCAGCTCCACTATTTCAGCTCAGATAATAGTTAGTGCCTTTATAACCTGGACCACCTCATTATTTCGCGTTTAAATCCTTTTGACTAATCGCGTCATTACGCTGAAGCCCAACTTTTTGGGTGTCTGTTCATGATCATTACGAGTTAGAAAGTTTTGTTGAGGTAATGATAATAATGATGTTTGCTCGGGGAGTAGGGGGTACTTACTCTGATTGTTGTGTTTGACTTTTAGAACGTTGTTTGAGGTACTTATATTAACTTCTTCGGTATTATACCTACTATTAACCTTCACTCAGAGTGATTTTTTGAAGTGAAAGCATGAGCAAAAACTTTAAATAGTTACAACAATCACTGAACATAATATTTTGATTCCCTATAGGCTATAGTCTATACAAAGCATCGTTCAAATATAATGTGTATTGTAAATTTAAAATGTAAATAATTAAGTATGTAGGTACTTAGCGCGAGACCGGTGAGAACTGGTGGTAGACTATTTGGAAATAAAAAGATTTTGATTTGATTTCATTTGAAATCTCGGCCCAGCAGTGGGAGAGGTCACATCATAGGCTTAAAAAAAGAAAACACGTTTTTACATGTGGAAATGCTTCCCGCCTCCCGGTGGATTGGGAGAAATCGGACGAGGTATGTGGATTGTGGAACTTCCCTGGCGAGCGGTCTTCCCACTTAAATCCCATGGTGCTCCACTCCCCGCTTAGGCAAAGTTCCGGACACGATAAAAATCAGCTAGTTATAATGAAATTGTTATATCTGTGCACCTCCAGCCTGTGATTTCTGAACGTAATTAGATTCGCGAGGTTTATGGCGCGAACTTCAATTCGTAAAATCGAATTTGGAATTTTTATTGCGATCGCGCGGAGCCATGTTTTATAAGTTTATGGACGAAGGTAATACCTGGCACGTTCTTGTTAATATAGTCACTCTGAAAACCGGCGTGTATCTTTGACAATATAGACGTGATCATTCTCCGCCTTTAGCTAAGGACACGAAGGTACCACGCAATCATAATAATATTTCGGAAATGCTTTTAAATGAAAACCTCAGCAGTGCTACGCTTCTTTTTATTTTTATTATTTATCATACCAATGTTTAGAGGACCGTTCGCAGCATTAAATTACAATATACTGTAATGCTAAGTACTCACATACGGTTTTGCTCGATAGTTTTACTACAAATCGAGTAATGATTACTGTGTGGACCGCAAAACTTACAGCTCGAAGGCTCGCATCGAGCCGGCTCGATGGAACTAAATATTCGATTTGGAGTAAAACTATCGAACAATTGCTAAATGTGTGGACGAAAGCCCGAGCCGCGGGTTTTGCTTGACGTAATTGCTCGATCGAGCAAAATATGTACGTAAGTACTTAGCAATAAGATTCTCGAATAAATTAATATTTTTATTCCGTCCACAGTACCATTAATGAAATCAAAATCGCAGAGCTAAAGAAGTTTCCACTGTATATAAAATATTATAAGAGTGTTGATTTACATTGATACAGTAGCGGGCGCCAGCATTACTGGATTCCAGTGCGACAGGAGAAGAATGAATATCAAAGTAAATTCATTAATTTCAAGTAAATGGCCCACCACTACCACTGTATCTTCCATGAACCAGGGTTTACAGCAGGAACCAATCAGAAGAAAAGCAGGAGGAATCAAAGGTACTGGATGATATTATTATAAGGCTGCGTTTCCACCAGTGATGTGTTGCGAGGAATGTGTTTTTAAGATCCAATAGAATCGCTGCGCTGAGCGAGGTCACGTCAATGAAGCGATTCTATTGGATCTTAAAAACACATTCTTCGCAATACATCTCTGGTGGAAAAGCAGTCTTATTAACATGTCATTAGGGGCTTACTTTTAAATTCTATGTTCCTATTAAGGCGAAGACAGCTGCCAATTCGCCATCTTTGTGCAGTTTTCTAGACGTATGTATTTCATTGATTGGCACAAAAAAAATATATGTGATTTTTGATTATATGTTTTTGGAAAAGCTTGTCGAATTTAAATAATAAAATAATGTAAGTACTCCTACTGGATGAAAAAAAATACCAAAGTCACATCTTTCACGAATTTTAAACAGTTCTAACTAAAGTAATAATACAATCTATGATTTAAAAATTTGTTTATTTGATACCTTTTACAAAAATCCAAAGATTGCCAGATTTAATTTTCGGTTCTGACATCTAGATTTCTCATAATATTTATTTTTTCCTCTAAAAAACGAAAAATGTATCCACGCTACCGAGTGAACACTTCACATCTCTGTCTGTCTGGCATGAAAATCGACAGTGGTGCGAGTGTGATGCGAGATCAAAGTCATTGGCAGTTGTCAGCGTCTTAATGTTTTTTAATGATCCCAAGCATTAAAATGTCCCTCGAGCTCCCTGAGATCATATCAAAGCGTTTTCGTGGTTGGATACCGCTGTCGATCCTGGCGACACAGAAGTTGTTGTGGGAATGTGTAGTGCGCTGGCGTCAGCTACTGGAACAATGTAAAGGTTCTCAATGTTTTTTTTTTTATAAAATAAGGAGGCAAACAAGTAAACGGGTCACCTGATGGAAATCAACTACCGTCGCCCATGGACACTCGCAACGTTATAAGAGCCGCAGGTGCGTTGCCGGCCTAAGAGGGAATACGCTTTCTTATTGAAGGTTTGCAGGTCGTATATGTCTGGAAATACTGCTGGTGACTGTGCATTCCAGAGTTTTAGCGCTGCAGTGATACTGGCGTCACCTACTGGACCATTGTAAAGGAGCCGCAATACTTGCGTCAGCTACTGGAACCAATGTAAAGGCGCCCCAATAAGTTCCAAATCCATAAGTAACAAGTTACAAGTTACGTCGAGCGCTAATTAAAACGGAGAAATCTTTATAGAGAACATTACTCACGTGCACCAGATATTATGCTGGGGGTATTCTCAACGCGCGAATCACGACGAGATTCTCTGGGTGTCCCTCTCGGAAGAGCATTGATTATGACGCCTCTCCCACCGGTTTCGGTGAGTGTAGCCGGTTCCGGTGTAACCACGCAGGAGGCACGTTATAGGAGTCATTTTATAGTGTCTAACCAGCTTAAGCGTGTTCACAGTACAGAGCACTCTCTATCAACTTATGTACGAGTCACAAGTCACAATCTATTGGCAGTTGGTACGTATCACTGACGCCTTTTACGGTGACATCATGTCTTAGCCAAACTGAAAAATTACATTTTTTAAACAACAAAACTACCTTCGAGTAAAGAGCCACCCTGACGCTTTAACTTAAGCGGCCGGGTGCCACCGAAATTCTTATACATACGTAATACCAAAATCATTTTCTCATACGAAAATATTTAACATGTTTGAGTTATTTTTCAGCTTAAAATAGTAATTACCTAGGTTCCTGCACAAACTTTTCTACAAAATATTTAAACACATAAAAATTTTTAGTGTTCAAATATTTTTGTTTATATTTTATGTTTAATTTCAAAATCAGTTAAAACTACATAGCTGCATAATCTTTTTAGGGTTCCGTACCCAAAGGGTAAAAACGGGACCCTATTACTGAGACTTCGATGTCTGTCCGTCTTGTCTCCAGGCTGTAACTCAAGAACGAAAAAGTAATAGCTAGAGAGTTGAAATTTTCACAGATTATGTATTTCTGTTGCCGCTATAACAACAAATACTAAAAACAAAATAAATTAAATATTTAAGGGGGGCTCCCATACAACAAACGTAATTTTATTATTATTGCATGACATTCTCCCCATAATATTATCTCGGTTTATTTTAATGTGCCGAATTTTATCTTTACTTGTTATATACATATACTTTTTATGATGTTATTTTAATATGAATGTATTCTAAATAATGAATTTGTTTTATATTGTTAATTTAAATGTTTTGTAATGTAATCAATTTAATGTATTTTGGTAATTGTTAGTACTATTGAAGTGGTTTCTGATTTGCCCGGACATTTACTAATTTTTAATGATATTGTTTTAATTCTAAATTTACTTTATTTATCTTTTACGTATTATTAAGCCTTTTTTTAAAGCATGATGTAATAGCCTGTAAGTAAAAGTGCAATAACCGTGATAAATATTATAATCCTAAAATGTGTATGTACTATTATAACTTTTGTTGGCTATTCATAGCAATAAATAAATAAATAAATTTTGTTGCAAATTTGCACCCGGCCCCTTAGTCTTAAGTCTACCACTGAACAGTAGCGGCGTTAGAGGGGGGCGACGTTAGGCGATTGTCCAGGGCACCGAAGAAAATTCGCCTGGGGCGCTGGTGGTGCTAAAACCGGCACTGCCAATTAACCAAAGCCTGCTCAGACCTACCTACAATGACAGGCGAGAAACGAAACAGTTTTTCTGTAAGTTCCTGAATAAACTTGAATAAACATAGTTTTCAGAATACGCGCTTAAGACTGAAATTTAGTTATGCAACTTAAACACACGAAATCTGCACAAGTTTGAAAGACAAAGAATGACTACAGAGATCTGTAGGTTTGGAATTAGCAGAGCATACAGAAACATACGAATATTAACTGCTACTAGAGTCCTAGATAATATACGATTCGAGTCAACACCCCAAGAACGATCTTGAGTACCTTCGCGGTAGGAGCGATTTATGAATATGGGCCACCGAAAACATAATATTTATACAAAACTTTAACATTTAAGTACATTTTTACGGCATCAATTACGGCGAAAAACGCTAAGCCGTCCCCGGGGCCCCGTCGTGTCTATCGCCCCGGGCCCCGGCGGCCCCGGGCCTCGGCCGGGATGCCCCGGGACCGCCCCGCTGACTTGACGATGTATGACGAGTGGCGTAAGGCACTGGAGGAAGCGAAGTCAGCTAGACCGCCAGTAAAGATACGAGTTGGAAGGCGGCTACGTGAAGTTGCAGCAGACGACGTGTCATCGCGACACGTAACTCTACGAATGTGTCGTGTCGCTAGCTGCGCAGGGTATTTCATAGAAATACACACAAACTAGTATCGTTACGACGACACGTCACACGTCGTCTGCGGTTGTTTCGTGTCTTTCGCTGCCAAGTACAAGTTGGAACCGAGCGACACGCGATAACTACAAACGACATGCTGTAGTCTGCATGTCGCTCGGATCCAACTTGTACCTTAAGAGTCCGTATACGAAATTTTGGCGATTTTGCCGAAATTGCAAAGGTTCGCTACAGAAATATTATTAGGTTTTAGCCCCTTATTAGACTTAAAAAAAATATATTAATTATTAGATTTAAAATATATTTAAGCGCGGAAAGCCGACTCGAACTTGCGGCGAGTAATATAATGTGAGATTTAGGTTGTTTTGAATCGGGTTTTTTGGCACAATTTGTTTTTCTTCTTCTTTTTTCTCGGATTGGATAGAATTTTATCTATAGACTAGCTGTTTCCCGCGACTTCGTCCGCGTTAACATAGTATAATAACAAAGATGAATAGTTTTCCCCTATTTGTTGTTCTTTTACTCAACTATTTCATATTAAAGTGGTAAAAAGTAATTCCAACATTTTATAGACGACTTTCTCAACAGTACATTGTATTTTTCCATACCGTTAAGACGTCAATTACAATCCATAAACAGGTGATATTCTAAACCTTTTACAGCAAAAATCACAAAACTGTCGCGGGTTTGAGTTGGATTATTTAAAAATACTTAAAAAAATAAAAAATCTAGCTCCAACATTTGATTATAATTGAAATGATCTTACATGTTGCGCATTAAAACTTATAGAAAATATATAAATATATAAAAAATATATAAAAAACTTATAGAAAATTATAAAAAACTTATAGAAAAATATATAAAAAACTTATAGAAAATTTTAACTGTTAAATCACGTCTGTAAAATCAGCGAAATCGGCAAATTTCGTACACGGACTCTTAAGATTGGATTCATTATGTGCCCGCCCGAAAACGGTTAAGCAGCCATATTATACAATACCTTAGCTTTTACGTTTGTTCGCGGATAACTTCGCGGTTCGGTTCGGTGTGCCGTGTGAACCGATTTTGGTGATTATTTATTAGATGCGTAGATGATATTTTGAGGATGGTCCAATGATAAGGAAATATTATTTGAATTAATTTTTTTGGCAAATTTTTTTAAGTTTAGCAGGCACAGCTTGAATAAACCGCTTCCGTCCGCAGCTTGGGCCAGGCCACAGAATTAGCTTACAATAGGCTGTCGGCAAGCGCCATGTTTTCACACAACCTCATGCCTCACTTAGTTTTATTTCAGCCGCTCATTTCCTGACAAATAATTAATTAGGTACTTAAGTATTACTATTTACACCCGTTAAAGTCCCATTTTTTTAGTTTTTTTCTATATATTTAATTGTGCGTCATTAGTCATTACTCATCATTAGTCATTACTCATTGCAGAGAAAAACCATTAAACTGTTTTCTACATACCTATTATAATAAAACCTCAAATAACATTGGTTCTATTATTACAAGTTAGAACTGTAAACGTCAAACCACAATATAAAATTAGACATGTTGCACATAACACGTCATATCAGATTTTTTTCACATTTTTGTTTACTGTCGAATGTCGATGCTGGTGCTGCCTTTGGCGTGAAAACATTGCAGTATATATTTTTATTATTATTGTAACAAATATTGTTTTTGTGAGTGTAAGAAGTATTAAACTAAATATATTTTGAGGTAATTTTAATGAACTACATTTGGAACATTAAAGTTCAATATATCGAGCGCTGTGTGGTGTATCTGTATGTATGTTGTGTATAGCCGGCGGGTGTATCGCAGTAATAAGTACATAATACTCGTATATCACGTGGTTATTATACGTGGAATTGTTCATCATTACTACGAATAAAGCCTACGCTACTGCCTAACTATTAAGTATTGATAAATTAGTTACTTAATTAAAAAAATCGGTCCCTTCGTTTGGACATGGAGTGAAGTGAGTTTGGATGCCACGGCCCACGAATGAAATGAATATTGACGATCACAATAAATCATACCAAACATACACACGCACGCACGCACGCACACGCCCACAAGCGCACAGTGCACACAAACATACACTGAAACTCGCCTGTTTTAATTCCTATCCCTGTAATGTCTATTAGGCCTGGAGATAGTGACACAAAATTCTTGGTGATTTGTGCCAGTATGGCGGTTTTACAGGGGTATAATTACGTAAAGGCAAAAAGGAAAATGATGGTCATAGCGCTCGCACTGGCAGCCCAAATGCGTGGGCGTTAATCGAACGTGTCGGATAAATAACGAGTGTCGAACGATTTGTTCCACAAAAATGCTTGTATTTTCAGATAGTCGAAAAAATATAAGTAGGCGAAAGCGTAATGCCATACTTTTCGGGTGCGGCTGACAGCCCGCCATACCGACGCGAATACGTTAATTTTAATAAAAAAATTGAACCATTTGTACCAGGCTAATTTTTGCATAGCTAATCATCGTCGAGTAGCCATTCACGAAAATCACCTTGCCATACTTTTCCGACAGGTCCCAATGGCCGCCATACCACTGCAAATGTGTAAGTTTTTTTTTCGCCAAACGATTTGTTCACCCTGAAACTTTTTTTAACAGTCCCTGTATGATCATAAAAATAGGAGTCTGATAATGCCATACGTGTGGGAGGCAGCGAATGTGAATAATATTTTTTTCAAAATCCTAAGATTTCATACGTAATTCAAACGGTTTTTCAAGTATGGCGCCACTTTTTCCGTCTACTACAAGTATGGCAAATATAATAATGGTCACATTGTATCGTATAATTTCCAAAAATCCAAATGCCATACTGGTACAAATCGTCCAATTTTTATCACTTTTTTGCTCAAGTCCGATAGTCATCCCGCCCCATGGTTACAATCTGTAACAATTTTTTTTGGTACAATTGTCAAATGACGAGACTACATGATGCCATGATGTAAAAAATGATTTTACGTATCTTATAGTCGTATCTTTAAAACGTGTCAAATAAATAAGTATTTCAAGTATGGCAGCACTTTTTCCTTCTACTAGAAGTATGGGAAAAATAATAACGGTCATATTTTGTCAAATACTTTCCAAAAATTTAAATGCCCTACTGGCACAAATCGTTTGGCGAAAAAAAATCTTACACCTTTGCAGTGGTATGGCGGCCATTGGGCGCTGTCGGAAAAGTATGGCAAGGTGATTTTCGTGAATGGCTACTCGACGATAATTAGCTATGCAAAAATTAGCTTGGTACAAATGGTTCAATTTTTTTATTAAAATTAACGTATTCGCGTCGGTATGGCGGGCTGTAAGCCGCACCCGACAAGTATGGCATTACGCTTTCGCCTACTTTTATTTTTTCGACTATCTGAAAATCCAAGCATTTTTGTGGAACAAATCGTTCGACACTCGTTATTTATCTGACACGTTCGATTAACGCCCACGCGTTTGGGCTGCTAGTGCGAGCGCTATGGCCTATGACCATCATTTTCCTTTTCGCCTTTACGTAATTATACCCCTGTAAAACCGCCATACTGGCACAAATCACCAAGAATTTTGTGTCACTATCTCCAGGCCTATATTATCATTTCATACATTATAATAAGTAAGTAGGTATACTTATTATCTCTTATTATAAAAAGTTACTTAAATATCATTGAAACTCTTTATGGAGCAGGACCCCGGGGCTTCCAGACTTTTGTCATTTTAGGAAAGCAAAATTGTTTTTTTCTACTGTACGAAAACGATCAGCCACTGCCCACTACAGAGTCTGGACTGTCGCGGTCACTTTGCCCACACACGGCGCGGCAGTGGCTAAGTATCGCCGGCGCCTATTACAATACCCCTTGATACCTCCTAAAGTAACCGCGACCGAAACTCCATGGTCGCTGATCGTTCTTACCTTTATAAGGGACATGTTCAGGAAAACTTTCGGATTTTATAAAATAACGAGAATCTGGCTACCGGGATAGGTCATCCAACTTCACGGAAGGTTTTGATACTGACTATCAAAGAGACCTGGAGACGCCTCACCTTGGTACATCGAAAACTTTAGATTTTTCATTGAAATCTAATTTAAACAATAATAATTAATAACACTGTACTTCCTTCAGAAACCTGCTCACCGTCGTTGAACTAATTATACTGCAGCGAATCTGTTGATAAAGAGTATCAGAGTGAGTCGGAAGTTGGAAACAATTTCACTAGTAGGTATGTTGCTTAAATATCATTGAAATTCTTTATGGATGGGCCCCCAGGATCGCCAGACCTTCGTAATTTTATAAAATTTGAATTTTCATTTTGCAAATAGTTTATTTTTAGGGTTCCATACCCAAAGGGTAAAATCGGGATCCTATTACTAAGACTTCGATGTCTGTCCATCTGTCACCAGGCTGTAACTCGAGAACCGCTATAGCTAGACTTCTGAAATTTTCACAGATTGTGTTTATCTCTTGCCGCTATAACAACAAATACTAAAAACAAAATAATATTAATATTTAAGGGGGGCTCCCATACAACAAACGTGATTTTTTTGGTCTTTTTTGCTCCATATCCATAATGACAACAGGTAGGCACTTGAAATTTTCACAAAGGCCTCACCTATATGTAAACTTTAATAATTAATAATAATATTCAAATAAAATAAAAAATTAAGAGGGGCTTCCATACAAAAAACACATTTTTTGGCCTATTTTTGCTCGATAACGGTACGGAACCCTCCGTGTGCGAGTCCGACTCGCACTTGGCCGATTATTCTTATAGATAGTACTTCTGATTTGGAAAATTGGAGCAGCAATGCGACGTGCAATATGTTAAAAGCCCAGTAGCTAAACTTAAACGTAATTTTTTTTTCTTCAAAAGATACGTGCAAGAAATGAAAATACTTGGTTGAGAAAATCTGCTGCCATTGCCACAGAGAGAGGTCAAGAATATAATATATCTTATAATAATAATATTGTACAAAAGAAAGTAATCAAAGAAGGCGTTTTATGCCGAACAACTTGCAGATTACAATGCTCCACCATGAATCGGTCAAGCCGTTTCGGAGGAGTATGGCAACGAAAACTGTGACACGAGAATTTTATATATTAGATTTAAAAAAGTCTGTATTAAAAAAACTGGAAGTTATAACAATTTAAATACAGAGTATGAGGTTCCTAGAGCCGTACTGTAAGCACGGCTCAGTCTCTTCAGAAAAAAAATCCCTAAAGAGCAACTTAAATTCATAAAACCGGAATATCACTATTTTTATAATTTAATCCTCAGCGAAGAGTAAAAATTTCGTCTTTATGGGAGTAATTTCTTCTTTATGGGAGTAGATTAAATTGATATAATCTTTTGTTAGTCTCTTATGGCGAAGCCAAACGAGCGTAATTTGTGAGTTGTGAGCCGCAGAATTTCTGCCGGGCAGAATTCTGCTGCATTCAGTTTCATACAAAAGTCATGGGTGTGTCGTGACCGTGGCTTCGTCTTGGTTGGCGAGAGGAGCCTCGCAGAGTTTTAGTGGGTAGGGTCGCATTTCATTCACACGGCGACTCAAAATGACTTGTCATTTGTTTGAAAAAATTCTGCCCGGCAGTAATTCTACGGCTCACGACTCACAAATTACGCTCGTTTGGCTTCGCCCTTAATGGTAAGCATTTAACACAAATTATATTTAAAAAAAAATTGACAAAAAAAACTTATTAACATACTAAAAAGAAGAAAATAAATTTCTCCTTAAAATTTTTAACTAGTACCCTGTTAAACATAGTTAAGAATATGTACTGTAATAGCTACCTGTTAAATGTTAATGAAACAGTTTTCTCGCGCTATTTCCCAGCGGCAAATGGCAATAGTGCAAGAAAACTGTCATAAATGTTGAACATGAATTTCCAGCAAGAACCCACGGTACAATCTATTATACCTTTTTTTTTTCACGCAGAGAAATGCATTACGCATTCGACGCAGGGGATGGGGACTCCCGCTGCGGATATGTGGGGCTCATCGCGGCGAAGATGGTATGTGCCGCGATCCTACCCACTAAAACTCTGCGACGCTCCTCTCGCCAACCAAGACGAAGCCACGGGCACGACACACCCACCGCAACTCCGTCAGACTCAGTGGCCGTCCGACCTTTGTCAGACCACACTCATTTGGGGGCGCTTCCCGCCCCGCAGGCCGACAGAGGCCCCACTTGGGGCTTGCTTGGGCCCGCCTTTTCTGGTGTCACGATGCACGGAGCGTTTGGTGCATCGTGACTCACTCTGGGAACAATCTATTATACCTACATAATAATAATTTTGATTGTGGCAGTTGGTACATCCACTACTACAGGACACTGGTCATATTCCTTTGTTAGACTCTAAAGTCTAAACCATCCTTTCCCAAAGTGGGCAATAACGCCCTCTTGTCGGCATTGAAGGCCTAAAGGATGTGGAACCCAGAAAAAATTGGGGGGTATAGGTATTTTTGATATTATCACCTTCTACAACTCAAATGGGACAATGTAGCGCTCTGGAGCATCTCAAACAAATATTTAAAATAAAATACACTAATGACCGCCGCAACTCCGGAGCGCGAAAATTCGTTTATTGCGCGGGACCCGTACATTTTTTCGAGATAAAGTATCCTAAGTCCTTTCCCAAGATTAAATGTCCATAGTCCATACCGAATTTCTGCTAAATCGATTAAGTGGTTCTTTTTTTCTTTTTTTTTAATATTCCTCCCCCTAACATAATCAGGGCTACTTATCGGTTAAGTGGTTCGGGCATGACGAGGTAACAGACAGACATACAGATTTACAATATTAACCAAGTATGGAGATGTACACTCGAAAGACACTGGTAAGGTAAAAACCGTTCTCATACTCCTATTATATTCACAGCGATCCTTTTAGCCACCTTTTGAAAGTTCCAAGAACAGACTGGCCGGGGTTCTCAAAACATATCCTGTGATTGACCCCTATGACGTTGGCCTTAAGAACTATATTCGCGTGAAACGAACCTAAGTGGCAGGTTGAGAGTATTAATACGCTTAATTAAAATTGAATCTCCAACTTTTGATGTCGGAACGAAATATCTGCTCCATAATTAAATGTTATTAGGGACTGAAATCACTTTAAAATTATTTAAATAACGAATTTATACTCGAGAATTTCCAAGTTCAATTCTTGAATTATGTGTTTCTGTTCGATTCGCGGTAATTTTTAAACAGTTGAATATAGTGTAACAAAGTCTAGTGATAATACTTTAGGGTGTGTACGTCCCTTGTATATTATGTACAGTTCAGTGTGAAAGTAGCAGCGCTGAAAAGCAACTTTCTAAATTTTGTATGGGAAAATTCCTGACGTCACGCTGCACTGGGGCCTGGTGTGCTTGCCCATACACTTCACGATAAACTTCACTTCAGCTGATCAAATATCTTACATAATTAAACTGTTTCTTTTGCAAATACATACTTTTTGTAATAAGCTAAATAGTAAATACTTACATACTTACCTACTCATCAAAACGGGGTTGCGCCGCCATAGAATCTAAAAAGTTAAAACTTAAAAGACCTGTCACTTGAAACGTGAAATAGTTGACACATCCGACTGTGAATAAAAGTTTGCTTGTACCGTAGACTAAATTGTTGCTAGCATTAATGAGCATTGCTTTGGTAAAATTTCCGTAAATTGAGTGTACCCGTGTGTCCCACAGGGATCTAGTGTCCCCAGTTTCCCCTACTTACTAATAATACAACGCAACGGCAGCGCTACTGTCTCGACGCAACGGTGACGGAAATCTCGCTGTGTAGACTGGCTCTGGATTTGTCCACATTTGTATCATTTTCGCGTATCAGATCTCCGTCGCGTAGCACCGAAGCGTATCATACTGTTCGCTAGTGTGGACGCAAAATGATCGCGATCATGATACACTTGTATCATGATTCATGATACACCCCGATCGCTATATACCGCATATCTGATACGTACTTATATCGTATAAAAATCGATAAAAGATACGCTATAGCACAGAATATGTATATATTAGTAGTACCAAGCTATAGTCAAAATAGACGTCCACACTTAGGATCAAAGAATTCTATTTTTCCATCCTCTTTGATGTAAGGTTAAAGAGGAATAAATATATCGGAGTGTCCATGATCTGTAATGTATGTTAATAATGAGGATTTTCTTAGCAAAAAGCAATTTCGTTATTTACAGTGTACACAACAGACTCAATGTGATGGTGGTGATAAGTCACGCTGCTCGCTACAACCTCACCGCTCGGCGTTCACCAGATCAGAAAATAAAATAACAATTATTATTATTTATTACAGTGCTCATTCCTTTACGAAAACACCGAAAAAGGCTTCAAATATACTGAAATATAAAGGACTAGCTGTCCCGGTGAACTTCGTGTCACTTTAAAACCTTCCCTGGACTTCTACGAATATTTTAAGACTAAAATTAGCCCAATCCGTTCAGCCGTTTTCGAGTTTTAGCGTTATAAATATAATAATTACACAAAGTTACTGGTTATAATCTATGAGATAAGAGTTATGACTTATGAGTTTAAGACCCCCCGCGTATTAGGCGGCCAGGCAGTGTTGCCAACTATTCTAATCATATTCCCCCTATAGTAACTTCAAAACCCACTAAATTTCAACCAAAACTCCCCAAAAAATCAAAATATGTAAAATTACTTGGGGTGGGTTCTACTAAGCGCTCAAAACGCTGAAATACACCTTTAACAGGCCAAAGAAACAGGCCAGCAGTTTTAAAATATGTACTTCAATCTTTTTCTTCATTGCATACAAGTTACAACGACAACAAAATATATCTTATATATAAAATTCTCGTGTCACATTGTTAGTCCACGAACTCCTCCGAAACGGCTTTACTGATTTTTACCAAATTTTATATGCATATTCAGTACCTAGGTCTGAGAATCGGCTACTGGGTACTTTATATATTGATAAGTGCATTTGTTGAATAAATAATAGTAAATTATTACAAGCTGAGACTGACGGCGACCATTAAGTTTGTGCGACGGGATAGCGATCGACGTTGCCATGGTGACAATACTTATTTAGTCACTTCAATAAAATAATATGGGCGAAATACTTTATATTATGGCAAAGCAACGTTTGCCGGGACAGCTCGTAATAAATAATAATCTGTCAGCCTACTGTCAGCAGTGTCAGCTGTCAGCTGGTACGACTCAAAAAAGAGACATACTTTGTGCATCCGTTCGACCGCGACCGGTTAAAATTCAAATAAAATACTACTTTATCACATAGAATACATATAGGGATCATTTTCAACTGACATTTGCGTGGTGACCCATGCTGCCACCGCCGTAAAATCTAGTGGTAGAGCAAAATGAAACCTATAGCCTATGTCATAAAGTGCCATTTCATTTGAATTTTCGCCCGTTGCGGTCGCTCTCGGCAAAGATCCGAAAACCACTTTAAGGTTGTTCTTTCTTTTTCTTCTTTTTTGGCAACTTGACACAAAGGATGTGTACGTTGTGCCACAGACAAGGTAAAAAGGTAAGGAATATGGCGGGAAAACCATATTCCTCCTATTATAATTTTCATCATCGTTTTCATGTATCGTCAGGTCTAAAGTCTAAGTAAAAGTCAATACAGTCAAGGAGTCAAGTCGGTCGATTCAGTAAAGTGGACGCTTTACTGAAACTTTCGATGGAGTTTTGGAGGGAACACAAAATAGCACGTTTCTGGATATTACATCACTTTCCTACACTTGTGCATGAACACGAATATCTAATGGTTAATATTCTACCAATATTACACATTAAAAACCCAGCTAACACAATTTTAGGAAAATAATATAAAAACACAACAGCACACTTTAACATTCCCGTCAAAACTCCCTTTAAGGTTGTTATTAAAAAAATATTCAATTTTTCAAAAACTTTACCCCCAAAAATATCCCCAAAATATTTTACCCCCTAAAAACCTTACAATATGTATTTTTTCCCATTAAATTTAGTGGGAAATCCCCATAGTTGGCAACACTGCGGCCAGGTCGCGCAGCCAGGTCGCGCGGCCAGGTCGCTGCGGCCAACGAAAAACATCGCGACACACACGCGGCCACTTGGCTGCCGCGGCCAACGAGATACGTCATACCGTATACAAATTCCCGTATGACTCTACGGGAATTTGTATGAAATTACTCAGTGTGCGCGTACTGGTCGCCGCGGCCACACGTTTTTTTGTATATGTTACGCTCAAAGACCGAAATCGCTCAATGAGCGAAAAAATAGCTCACAACGCGTTGTGGTCACAGTGAAACAGTGGCTCTAATGAAAACGGCCACGACGCGTTCTGGCAATCACAAAAAGACCATAACGCGAAATTCGTGTCGTGGCTGATAATATGCTATTCGTTTTTCTTGATTTGTTCTTGATTAATTAATCGTCCAGAGGTATGGAAGATTATAAATTTATAATATTGAATTACCACGCATACTACAAAATATTTTTTCTTTTACTAAATCACTGCATAACGTGTAAATTATCCTTATTATTTATAAAATATCAAGTTCCATATAACTATCCGTACAGACAGACAGACAGTAATAATATTAGTACGGATAGTACGGAACTATAGATATTTTATGAATAATAATGATAACACGTTATGCAGTGATTTAGTAAAAGAAAAAATATTTAGTAGCACGTGTGGTAATTCAAATATTATAAATGTATAAACTTCCATACCTATGGACGATTAATTAATCAAGAAAAACGTATAGCATATCAGCCACGACACGAATTTCGCGTTATGGTCTTTTTGTGATTGCCAGAACGCGTCGTGGCCGTTTTCATTAGAGCCACGACGCGAATTTCGCGTCGTGGCTGTTTCACTGTGACCACAACGCGTTGTGAGCTATTTTTTCGCTCACTGAGCGATTTCGGTCTTTGAGCGTAACATATACAGAAAACAAAAAATTATATTCAAAGTTTGGGGCCTGTGTCATCACTTTCTGATAAAGTGCCGAATAGGCTATTCACAGCTTTTTTGACAGATTCTCTATACATCTGTCAAGTTAAGTGGTGAATAGCCTATTTGGCACTTATCAGGAAGTGGTTCACCACTTCCTGTTTCAACGGGCCCTAAATGTTTATGACTCAATGACATAATATATCACATACTCTAAATCGACTGCTCCTAGGTAGACTATCGTAACATCAAAAACACAACTTTACAGGGGAGCGTTTAAAATGCAAATTTGAACCACGACTTCATTTTTTAACCGATTGTTATAAAATTTGGCATGAGCAACAACAATAGTGTTAGGTATTAACTTATGCAATAAAATACTATATTATTAGCTTGGTTTATATTTGGTATATCCGGATATATATATATATATATATATATATATCTCCGGATATACCAAATATAAACAGGGGGAGCGTTTAAAATGCAAATTTGAACCACGACTTCATTTTTTAACCGATTGTTATAAAATTTGGCATGAGCAACAACAATAGTGTTAGGTATTAACTTATGCAATAAAATACTATATTATTAGCTTGGTTTATATTTGGTATATCCGGATATATATATATATATATATATATATATATATATATATATATATATATATATATATATATATATATATATGTATGTATATAAAATAATAGTTTCCGTAGTAGAATATTGTATAATTAACATACAATATTTATCATAACTTAAATTCCAACGAACAAAATCGTAAGTTATACTTGCAATATATTTTTCAATAGAAGTTCCAATGTAAACTATTGTAAGTAGTACAAACTATAGTTTATGTTAGTATTTATCCGGCGTAGACAATCGCAACCAATGATATTATATAAAAAACTCAAAGCAGATATGTTACTACCGCGCGCGTTGTGAAGCTATTAAATACGGGCCAATTGACCCGTCTTTTGTATAGTCTGTCTCTTTTATGTAAATGTCATTTCGTATCTTTTGTTTCACTTATCTGTCAAATTTGACAATTGAATTTGAAAATTGTTCGGAAGCAATTTAAGCCGGAAAATAGTATGAACGTAACAGATCTGTATTTAGTTGAATATCATTGATCGCAACTGATACATATTACGATGTGTGAATTCGGGCATCTGCTCCCCTATTATTCCGCGTAGACTATCGCTAAGGGACTTACAATACATAACGTCGAAGGCGTTTGAAACATACTACAGTTTACGTTTGGAAAAAGGCACTTATACTTCGAAATTAATATTTTTTCTTGAAG
Organism: Polyommatus icarus; assembly: GCA_937595015.1. Taxonomy (NCBI): domain Eukaryota; kingdom Metazoa; phylum Arthropoda; class Insecta; order Lepidoptera; family Lycaenidae; genus Polyommatus; species Polyommatus icarus. The sequence continues at coordinate 17,124,130 of OW569340.1, forward strand.
ATCCTAAAAGATCTAACATAATTATATGCATTTTCGCAATAAAATGAAATTTGCCATTTTGTAGCTTACGATAGTCTACCTAGGAGCAGTCGTATTACATAAAGCTAAATCGATTCAGCGGTTTTAGTGTTAAGATAGATGGAAATACAAGAACAATTTTCGCATTCGTATTCAGTAGTTGAAAGTGTAACCAATGCTTTTTAAAACCGCATTAAATATAAGACGATAGTTTCCCTCGTGAATATGTTTTAGTTCAATTTCCAAAAGGATTTTCAACACGGCGATTCGTGAGTTCGAAATTTGCAATTGTGGTCCAATACATTGCAATTTACGCTCTATTGGTACGGAATAAGGTCGGTTACCACTCGGCGGCGGTGTAAAAGCTGGATTGGTGAATTATTCGGTTGGCAGCACTGCGCTGGAGATATTTTTATTAAACTCTGAACTCAATTCTAGTGTTAATTATTTTATATAAGTACTTATTTATAAAATTTCATTGTGTAGCAATTCACTTTAAAGTTTATACCTACTTAACAACGAACTTTGTCACTCTGTCCGCACAGAAAATTACTTCCTGACCCCCCTCCAAAAAAAGGAGGAGGTTTTATGTTCGACTGAGGAGTGTGGATGTAATTTTTTATGTAAGTAGGTAGGTATGTAACGATTTGCGCAAAAGGGTCGAAATTACGCGATTCCCAGCGAGTATCCTGAGTACTTGTTGAATGTAATATAATGAAATACATACATACATATATATATATATATATATATATATATATATATATATATATTACATTCAACAAGTACTCAGGAGAATATATATATATAAATAACTTATACAATGCCTAATTTCAGAGCCCTAATTTTAGATAAAAAAAGAGATGTCTTTGATGGTAGGTTACTTGTCGCTATTTAACTTTTTTACTTTATGAGTCTACTGAGCAAATTTAATTGAATCTAATTGTCTGATAGTTGAGACACAATAAAGTGGTTTTAAACTTTTGAAAACATGCATTAATCAGTGATTTATAAACATTTAAACATTTGTCTCATTTTTTTCACTTCTACGTTACTGTTTTCTTCGTTACCAGTATTTCGAGACACAAGCATATAAATGTAATTTTAAGTAGAAATTCGGAATCATTAAGCCCGTCACAGACTTAGCTATAATATATATTAATATATTTATAGCAAGGCATATTAATCTACACTAAATCCACATGTCACAGAAATATATATTATAGCTGAGTGTGTGGTCACGCGAAAATTAGTATAGAAAATATATATTAATATGCCTTGCTATAAACTTATTAATATATATTATAGCTAGGTCTGTGACGGGCTTTATGAAAACACCTAGTTATTGGGCCAAGAAAAAAAGTGAAAAGTCACCATCTTGTTTGTTAAAATTTGTGACAAGTTTATGACGCGTGTTTCAGCAGCGCAAAATCAAAAGAGTTTTTTGGTGAAATTAAAGGTAAATATCGACTTATTAACTGTTGTTTACGTAAAACTATGTGTCGAAATGGATAATGTAGATGATAGTTTATAGATTTATTCCAAATTTGGCTTAATTTAGAAATTATAACCTGCAATAGCCTTGAAAATCGAGCTTCTACGTTACTTAAACGTTACTTCTATGTTACTGGTAACAAATATTCTATGTTATATATAACGTAGATGCATTGTAAAGACTAATTCATATTGTCAACTTATTAACTGTTGTTTACGTAAAACTATGTGTCGAAATGGATAATGTAGATGATAGTTTATAGATTTATTCCAAATTTGGCTTAATTTAGAAATTATAACCTGCAATAGCCTTGAAAATCGAGCTTCTACGTTACTTAAACGTTACTTCTATGTTACTGGTAACAAATATTCTATGTTATATATAACGTAGATGCATTGTAAAGACTAATTCATATTGTCAATTTCGCTGTTTACTATACACATAGTATTTTTATCCAAAAAATTGGCCATGCCTTTTTTTTGGAAATCTCATAAAGAAATGTTCTGTAAATAATTGATTGAACATGCGTTAATTTCTTAATATGAACATTAAAAAACACTTCTTATTTCAATAAAATTAAAAATTTCCATAACTTTTTAAATATTTACTTAATTGTCTCCTTGATTATTCTGATCGACAATAATCAAAAAACACACAATTTGTTACAATTTAAAAAATACATTTTTTTTATCACTGTACGCACTAGTTTTTTTATCGCGTCAGTATGAACTATGAAGCAACACCGTTACTTTCGCGTAACTTTAGTGTTACTGTAACGTAGAATATTCTGCGTTGCTATACGTTACAAAGTGGGAAAATCGACGGCCTCACCCAATTATTTTTTTTTTTTCGTACATCCAGAAATGGGATTTAGGCTTTAGCCCTTAGCTCAGACAAAATAAAGATCTGAAAAATCTGCAAAAATCAAAAATTAAGAAAAATCTTTGAAATTCCAGTACTTAGTAAGTTTTTAAGTTAAATTCTTCATTTTTACTTAAGAAATGCCATGTTTAAAGCGTGTAATGCCTTCTATGCATCTCAAGAGGGTCTGGATACGCCATTCCATGCTTGCATTTTGATTGTCGATCATTTCCTGTGGGATATTCTTCTACTCCTCCAGTAGCGCCAACTCGAGCTTCTGAACACATTTTGGAGCTGGAGTTTTAACTCGTACCGTTCACCCATTGATGTGCCACACGTCCTCAATCGGATCCACATCCGTAGACCGTGCTGACCTCTCCACCTGGGCTACGCCAGCATTATTTAGGTAATAATACCCGATTTTTTTACTCTACGGACGCGCATAAAATTGAAGTTACTGCCTAAAACTGTGTAAAAGGCACAACATGCAGTTCTAGGATGTTTGTGCTATAGCCCTGTACTGTCAAAGTGCCATCATTAACAATCATAAGCTCCGTGCGGGCTCCAAATCATATGCCACCCCAAACCATTACGAAGCCTGCATGATAGGCCACTGTGTCCGTTAAGTTTGATGGTCTATAGCGTTCCTTACGATTTATCCACATCCTTTATCTCCTGTCAACAAAATTTATACAGAGTTTGCTCCCATCACTGTACAGCACACGATTTCACTCACTTGTTAAATTTTGATGTTCACGCGCAAATCTTAGCCTGGCTCTTTGCGGTCCAGTCTCAAGTTTTGGTGCCCTTGCTGGCACTTTTGAGTTTAATTGAACTTCTTTGATTCTTCTTCTTACTGTACAATCACTTACACGTTCATCTTGGACCTGTTCCGACAGGTTTCGTCTCTGCAAAGCAGTTTGAGGTCGATTTCTTAAGGCTTGTACCCTTACAAAACGGTCATCCTGAACCATTGCCACCCGAAATCTGCCTTGTTCTCGTCTCCAAACGTAAGATCCAGTCTCTCTGTAGCGTTGAAAGTTACGATGGACCACGAAAGCCGACACACCTAAGGCCTGACTGACCGAACGGAAGGTGTGACCTTTCTCTATCGTGGTTACAGCTCTAGCAGTCGTAGATGCTGGAAAATCACTAATTTTGTATCTAAGCAATGTGTTCTTCCAAAAACCAAACAATCAAATGAGCTGGCATACCTTGCACCCCGCTAAAAACGCCATTCTTATCAGAAACACTTACAACGTCAATCATCGAAAAACACTTAGTAGGGCATAATTGCAATAAAAATCTGTCAACTTGCAAGTTTTCTTCAATATTTTATTTCTTAAATGAGCTTAGAAACTACAAAAAAGGATTTCACACAGCCCGACCCACTTTAATTCAAGTTGTGGCCCTTTTTACCTATGTTCCGCTAATTTTGCCGGTGTGTGTACTATGTCAGTGTTACTTACCCATTTTTTCCGTCTTCAAATATGACAAAAAATAAATTGAAAAAGTAGAACTTACAATATTATATCATTTATGCCACAAAAGGAAAAACACTTCTTAAGGGCCAATTCACACCGGAATGGCAGCGGCCAGCAGCGGCGCGAAGAGCACTTTTAGTGTGAATTAATTGTAAACTTTATCTACATTCTTATAACTACTAATATCGCTTGACAACTTCAAAAAGGGCTCGAGGCGCCGCGCGTCCGTCGGCGGAAACTGCTCGCGGCTGCCAGCGTCCGCGCGCGTCGCCTCGCGGCCGCCCGCGGCGCCTCGAGCCCTTTTTGAAGTTTTCAAGCGATATTAGTAGTTATAAGTATTACTTCTTCGGCAATAAGTGCAATAATAACCAATTCCATCATGTTGCTGCAAACACACGACACGAGTTTCCTTGCCGAATGTAGAATCTAAACTGAAAGGCACGCGTGCTCTGGAGGTAGCGCGCGGCCGCCAGCGGCCACGAGCGTCCACAAGCGGCCGCTAGCGTCCGCCCGCGGCGACGCGAGCCGTCTCTGCCGGCCTCGCCACGCACCACGTTCTGGACTTCTGGAGTTATAGCGTCAGGAAGGAAAACCCGACATTTTTATATAATATTAGATTAGAAGATATGTATAATTATATATGCAAAGTCCGCTGTCTGTGTATGTCTCGTGACTTTTCCATTGTGCCAGACAAGGACAACTGACAAGTAGACTCTGGATAGTAATCCGGCGTTTTATGACTAGGGGAGTAAGGGCCGATTCACACCGGAATGGCAGCGCTGCCAGAGTCTACTTGTCAGTTGTCCTTGTCTGGCACAATGGAAAAGTCACGAGACATACACAGACAGCGGACTTTGCATATATAATTATACATATCTTCTAATCTAATATTATATAAAAATGTCGGGTTTTCCTTCCTGACGCTATAACTCCAGAACGCACGAACCGATTTCCACGGTTTTGCATTCGTTGGAAAGGTCTCGGGCTTCGCGAGGTCTGTAGAAAAAAGAACAAAAAGAACTTCACGAGAAAAGCAGGAAAACAGGGGAAAATATTTTACACTTACAGCGCCATCTCTGACACATAGCACGTACTACAACGGCGCCAGTACGTGGTGCGTTCAGAGTATCCCTCACGAAAATAAGTAGACTGTACGTTTCATTTTCAAGCGCGATATAAGTAACCGATATCCATCAGCGGAAAGCTAGTTTATGATAAGTAATAGTGTAGGGAAAGTAAAACAACTCATATTATACAATATTTTATTTTTACATATTTTAGTACAAACCATGTAAAAAATTTAAGTTATCAGAAAATCAGGCAGTACAAAAATACTGAGCTCTTTACAGTTTAGATCCAACTTCATCATAGCGTAAACAAACAAACAGTAACTGATTCAGTCTAAACGTATTGCTAATGTACAAATATGACCGAACCTTTTTGTAAATCATTTACTTGCCAACTGTCAAATTACTACAAAGTATAAAACACAGTTTTTCCAGCAGACTATAATAACCATATTTTTATGTGGACTGGATTTTGATGCAGTTTTTTAATTATCGGAATGGTTTGGTACAATAATCCATGCAAATAAAAATGAATTTCTAATTTTGTTAGTCTCGCTATAACTCGAGAATGGCTGATCCGATTTTGAAAGTCCAGGGAAGGTTTATAAGTGACACGAAGTTCACCGGGACATCTAGTATTAAATAGCAGAAAAAAACTTATCATTTTAATCGTGCGAAGAAAATATAGTTTTGTACAATGTATCTTTCATCTTGGTTTGTATACCACAATCCTCGTACACAAATATCAATTAACGTTTAAATGTTTACGATTCCATCAAGTTGTTTCTGAACAGAGTACACCAAAATTCATATAAAAAAGTTTAATAGGACAAGCTTAAATGCGTCTCAAACCGGAGCCAAGCTTAGTGTTAGTCACTAGTTGTTAGGAATCTGTGCCGAGTGTGAGTTTTTGTTACACATTCGATCGTGAACGCGTTTGGCGTTTACTTAGATTTTGTATGGGATTTGTACAGCGCCACCTAGCGATGCTCACGGGAGTCAGCCCAGCCCAGTGAGTAAACCCATACAAAATCTTAGTAAACGCCAAACGCGTTCACTGTTTCACTAATATAATATCTTCCGGCCGGGAATATAAAAATACAGGGTGGAACAAAACAAAGTGAAAATACTTAAGGGTGTGAATGAGTACCACTGTATATAAAAAATCACTGAAAATAGCAGCCCTTAAAGAGTTACTTTTTTATGCGCAAATTCTTGACGCTGGGGCGCTTGTCCATACAAATCACAAGAAAAATGCTCTTTCAGCACTGCCACTTTGACAGTGAACTCTATAATATAATATAAGCAACACATGCACATACTAAAGTAATATAACTTTGTTTTGTTACACGTTCTACATTAACTTGAGCGTGTTTGTTGCAACAACAAAAGCCATTGCTTTCTAATGTTAAATTACAAGTACAAAATATAATATTTAATTTAACATGAAAAAGCAATTTTGATGATAAAATCTAAAATGAATTATTGATATCTCAATAAGCTTTCTCCAATTGTTGTTTTTCTTATATTACCGGCCGGTCTCTATAACTATCGGATTGTAACAATGTACCAGAATCTGATGGCAAAAAGTCAGAAAAGAAATTGACTCTAGCAATACCAGGGTAATTGGAATAAAACTTTTTGATCCTTTGTTTCCATAAAGCGGCTGATTCTGTGTGTGAAACATGCAAATATAAAAATGTATCCAATGATCAAGCATGGACGTATATAAAAAGGCGGACGGAGTCCCACCATACACAAAACTGTGTCCTTCAAAGTCGGCCAGCTGGCTGTATGTACACGGTCCGCACGTACACATTATTACGCTAGTCCATACCATTTGACAGGCGTAAGAATGGGTGCGTGGCCGACTCTGAAGACACAGTTCTGTGTATAATAAGACTCCGTCCCCCTTTTTTTCTACGTTCATGTGATCAAGGATATTTTTTGAAAATCTGCCATCAAAATTTGCCATCAAATCCTGATAGACCTATACATCTCCGCAGTTTTTGTAAAAAAAAACAATGTTAATCGTCAAATGCAGACAGTTGATAAATATAACAAACTTCCAACTTTTGACTTCGGTCAAAGGTTTAATCTCAAAGAACATGAGTAAAAATTGAATTCATTGTACAAACGTCAAAATGGTTATTTCAAGTGGAATTACATTCAATTATTTTCTCTCGAAATAACCATTTTGACGTATGCAGTATAGCCTCACTGCTTTTAGCATGAACGTAGAAAAAAAGGGGGACGGAGTCTTATTATACACAGAATACTGTCTTCAGAGTCGGCCACGCACACATTCTTACGCCTGTCAAATGGTATGGACTAGCGTAATAATGTGTGCGTGCGGACCGTGTACATACAGCCAGCTGGCCGACTCTGAAGGACACAGTTTTGTGTATAATAAGACTCCGTCCCCCTTTTTTTCTACGTTCATGCTAAAAGCAGTGAGGCTATACTGTATACGTCAAAATGGTTATTTCGAGAGAAAATAATTGAATGTAATTCCACTTGAAATGTGAACGGTCCATGGCTTTTAGTAAATCTTTCAAAAATTTACAGCATCGTAAGACGACGAAACAGCCGTCTAGCTCAATTCCTGAGGAGACTTTATCTTAATTTATTTGTTCAATATACATATGAATTCATTTTACAACTACATAGTCGATTAAATACATTTTAGTAAAAAAACAGCGCCTAGTGATTCATACATTTTTGGGCAAAACGAGATCAAATCTCAATAAAGCGTTTAAAACGAAAACTGGAGCACATCACCTCGCTAGAAACAATGAGCTCGTTAGTAGCGATTATATCGGGCCTTCTATTATTGAGCTTCAAGTAGCTTCACACGGCGCGCTCCGAAATACAAACCAGTACACTGGTTAGTGCTCGTGAGACAAGTAATGAGGGTGTTTGATGTAATAATAACTAGCTATTTGATATTCGATAAAACACGAATAAAATTACATTTTCTAAAAATGATTCCTAGCTAAGTCGATTTATCACCCCCGAAACCCCTTAAATTTAAACTAAATTTCATGAAAATCGTTGGAGCCGATTCCGAGATTCCAATTATATATTATTTAAGTACCTATAATCTATATACAAGAATTGCTCGTTTAAAGATATAAGATATAATAATTATTGGTGTATTCTATTTGCCACCAGGTGCTGCTATGTAGCCTTAGGGTCTAACGTATGTTCTCTGTGTTCCCTCGATAACTTTCGCTGGTTTGACGCTAGATGGCACTACGTGTCCGTATCTGTAACAATATTATCGTGACACATTACAGCTATATCATGATAAATGACAGCTATATCGTGACATATGACAGCAGTTTGACACGATATACCTTAGGCTAAATAGCGGCACCTGGCGTTAAACAATATCAAACACCCTCATTGTGATGACATCGCAGCAAAGACATAATTAATTATACGTAAATAGCCGCGTACTGACCAAGCGAGCCGCCTCGCCGCGGCAGCCTCGCGCGCATTTGCTCGGTCGGTCAGTACGTGTTAGTGCGCGGCAAACGTCCGAGGCGCCTTTGAGCATCGACAAAAAACCGACAACTTTTGGCTCGGCCGCGGCACGCTCAGGCGAGGCAGCGCGGCGGCTCGCTTGGTCAGTACGCGGCTATTCCACAGGCGTATATTTCGGAATAAATCAACAGTACGGGGTTGATTCTAGACGTCACGAGCATTAGCCAGTATACTGGTTCGGAGCACACTTTACACAGCACCAATTAAGTTCCAAATATGACAAAATTACGGCACCTATTTATTTTGAACTTTTTACATTCGAAACTTTAAAATAAATAAGTGCCTTATTTATTCTTCTCTTCGTCGTTATTTAAAATAACGACTTCAAAACACCACGTTTTTGTCAGTTTTTGGGCATTTTTGGCAGGGCACTTGTCATCGAGTTAGTTCCCGATAGAAGTTACACACAAAATCAGTACAGAACTTACAATATTACATACTTACTATGTATTAGTAAATGCAAACTATACAAGCTCATTACAACGCTTCGATTAGTACAACTTAAATTAACAATAAATATTTCACTTTCAAATAAACACTAAATTCTGACAATAAATACTACTTTCCAAAAATCAGTTTACATAATATTTGAATAGTAATTTATACAAAATATTTTCAATAGGGAGCAATATTTAACACTAACGCCGATATACAGTACATACTACTCAAATAAAGTACATTTTTTTCAGTAATAGTGTTGTGTTTTGACAAAACACACTTTACTATACATTAGTATAAATTATATTATTATCCTATTAGAAGACGTATGTGAAGTGGGTAAGAAATATTTGTGAAAATGTTCTTTTTTTGTACAAATGGAGGCTGTAGGACCGGGAAAATGATTTGACAGTTGCGACCAAAAAAATGTTGATGTTATATTGTAACAATGTAGCTAAGGTTATATTTACTTTAACTGCTTTTTCCATATTTCCGGTCCTAAGCCACTATTTATGCACAACAAACGAACTTTTTCAAAAACGTTACTTAGAGCCAGTTGCGTCGACGCAGCGCTGCCGTTTGACACATAGCCGGCCACACGGGCGCTGCGTCAGCGCAGCGTTATTAGGAACACGTCTTAATGTCAACACCCCCACCCGCTTCGTCTGGGGGGCTGCTGTCCGTGAGAGCCTGTCCACACGCCACACGGCGCGTTGCGTCGACACAGCGCTGATGTGATGTTTTTCATACAAATAACCAAGATGTTCTCACAGCGCGCTGCGTCGTAGCAATACATGACGGACAGCAGCCCTCGAGACGAAGCGGGTGGGGGTGTTGACGTTAAGACGTGTTCCTAATAACGCTGCGCTGACGCAGCGCCCGTGTGGCCGGCTATGCGTCAAACGGCAGCGCTGCGCCGACGCAACAGGTTCTTACGCACTTCATCCACTTACGTCGTAGTTTATGGGCGTGTTTCACATTTTATTATACATCTTGTATTGTGCATTACAAATGGAACTCTGTTCACGTCCGATTCGAACTTCAACAATTAATTATATAATATTAAAGTATTTTATAAGCTTAGTCTTTGCCTGGTACCGTGGTACGCACAATAGTGAGCAGTAGCATATTCTAATAGCAAATAAATAATTTTGATTGATTGATCTCTAAGGCCTGTTTCACCACTTAATAGGCTATTCACAACTTTTTTGACAGATTCTCCATACTCTTATCGGTCAAGTTAAGAGGTGGATAGCCAATCTGCCATTTATCAGGAAGTGGTGAAAAAGGCCAAGTGTTACTTGAAAAACGAGGACAATTGGGGTCTTAGACTCGATTTATATACGCCCGTTCAAACGAGCGGTTTGGCCGCTACGCCGCGCCGGTAATTAAATAAATAGTTACATACAATCGCTCGTGACCTCGCACGGTGTAGCGGCCGAACGCATATTAATCCTTCGAGGTTCTAGGAATTCCCATTGTATTCTTTTGTTCCCGCGATCACCGGTGCTCGCGCGGGGCCTGAAGGATTATAGCTCGAGCCTTAAACGTCTATGCGAAGTGTAGACCATTTTATGACTGTAGGAGTAAGTATGCAACTGAAATTACAAAAAAAAAACTATCGACGTTCAAATCGGAGCTGGACTTGGCTGATTTGGTGAGTGTCAGTAGGGGGGAGAGAGGAGGGCGGGCGGAGTTAGGCGGGCACGTTCCATATGCGCGTGTTGGCGTCCTGGCCGACGGAGGCGAGCGTGACGTTGTCCAGCCAGCACAGGTCCGTGATCTGGCTCTGCGGGTGAGCATCTGGAACACGATAATTAATAATTATTTATTTATTTTCTCATCATAATATACTTAGTTCAGTATTTGTGGGGAGACTGGAGTCTTAACACCTCCATCGTGGGTATCGCAGACACAATAGCTTTCAATTGTTATGCTGCCGCTTGGGGATTGATGGGTTAAACTAAGCAGTGTCCTGTTTGTATTTTAAGGCCGTCCCTCGAGCAAACGACCTTGGCCATACATTTGCCGCGTTGCCGAAATCGCGCCAAAACCCTGTTATTTTTACTTATCTTAGTTCAAAAGTGTCTTTGGAAGCTGATATCATGAGTATAAAAAACAAAAATAGAAAATTTAAAACGGCGAAAGGAATGTTGATATACTGAAGATTATTGCTGTATTTTTATTCTTTGTAGCTTTCAGATTATGAGTTTAAGTATAAGGTTTTAAATACGGTCAATTACGGAATCTCCGGACGGAACGCCCTTAAGACAAGCGCACGCCGTCCGAGCTCTACCCCACGCGCGCCGTGTGAGCCCCCACTCGTGTGACACTCACTCTTGATGACGGTGTGCTTGGCGGGCGCGGCGAGCGACCACACGATGAGGCTGGTGTCGAGCGAGCCGGACGCCACGCGCGCGCCGTCCGGGCTCCACCCCACGCAGTTCACGCGCGCCGTGTGGAACCCCCACTCGTTCTTGTGCGCCAGCTGCGAAATAAAACGTCATGTTTAATCCCTCCGTCATCCGTGATCCAGTGATTTAGAGCGTGGCTCTCGACCTGGCCGTGTCGACTTTGTTAGCGATACATTGGGACAAGCTTGGGAGGAGTCAAAGGATGCCTTAGGTATTTTTTGTGACCTCCTCGAGGCATTTGACTGTGTCGAGCATGCTACATAAGTCAGAAAATTGCACCACTATAGGATAAGGGACTCTGTACTCAGCCTTTTGACGTCTTACCTCAAAGATACGACTTTGTACGGGTTGAAGTTAATATTAAATGATCCAGTGGGGCCAAAATAGAATTAGGTGTACCACAGATATCCATTTTAGGAGCATTTCTTTTTCTCACCTACATTAATGACTTATTATTATTATATCTAGATAAGGATAATGAGATAGTACTTGACACTTCACTTATTTTCAAAGAGAAGCGACGGCTGTCAAATTACGACGAGGTAAATAGTGCTTTATTAAAAAAAGGACATTGGTTTGATGTTAATAATAACATACTTTTAAATTCTAAGTAAACCAAATGTTTAAAATTTACTTTGCCCAATGTTAGGCAAGTTCAAACTACTATTAAATGATGAGAAGATGAATTTGGTAGACACCACTGTATTCTTAGGTATTACTCTTGATAGTAAATTACAGTGGGGTATTCATATGGTGCTAATTTTGCAGGTAGGCTCTGTTCTGCAGTATTTATGAAATTTCTGACGAAGATACGGCCGCGGCATGATTAGTATATTCTAGTTATTTTCATAGTGGAATGTCATAATATGGAATCCTTTTATGGGGAAACGCTGCCGACATTAACACGACATTTGTGCTGCAGAAGCTAGCCATACGTTCTATCTAAAAAATGTCTTCTTTTGAACCTCGAAGAGATAAATTTAAAGAAATTATAGTTAAATATTCTTACTTAAAACTTTTTATTCGGGACGTAACGCGACTTATTCAAATAGTAATGCTACTATGAGTACATATTTCTCGACGTTTCGGCCGTGTTGCAACGGCCGTGGTCACGAGGGGACTGCAGGCAGCAGGAGCGCGACGTCTTTGCTTGCACCGGGCCGTCTTCCGCTAGCGGCTAGTCCATCTGTTATTCCATCAGTTGTGGCCACAGCATATCCATTGGCTTTGACCCAAAATAATATACAGGCAGGATTTAGATGCACAGGAATATATCCATATAACAGAAATATCTTCACTGAACTCGATTTCAGCCCTTCTTTTGTCACGGATAGACCTATGCTGGAATATAATGACGTATATGCCAACGTTGACGCAGCTCAAACCAAAGAAACATCTCACACAAGCTTTATAGATCCACTGATGCCTACGGAATCCAATCAAAACTTATCAAATTTACGACTAGAGCAAGGCACCCCTTTGGATTTTTCCGCGGAAACTAGTACCCCTGCAACAGAACCATTAGACCCTTTAGCAGGCACTGAAATATCACAAGAAATAGTACACACGACACCACCTTCAACACCTTCGTTGGGCACAGTACAGAAAAATATATTATATCAGGCCAAAAATATAATTTCTGAACCATCTACTAGTACAGCCACAATGGCAACGTTTTCTCCAGAAGGAGTGAGACCTTTACCAAAAGCACCGCCACGGAAATCAACCAATAAAGGACGTAAGAAGAGAAAATCTGCTATATGGACTGACACACCGGAAAAAGAATCAATTAGAAAAGAATACGAAGAAATAGAGCGTAAGAAAAAAGCTAAACAAATAAAGAAATACAATGTGAATACAAAACTTAAAACAAAAACTAAATCTAAAACAAGTACAAAGAAGCCAAAGACCAAGGAAAAATCTGATGATATTAATTCTAGCTCTGAAGAAGAAGATTGTCTATGCCTAGTATGTATGGAATCTTTTGGTTCTAGTAGACCAAACGAACAATGGGTACAGTGCACTTATTGTCATAACTGGGCCCACGAAGACTGTACACCACAAGAAAATTATTATATTTGCCACAATTGTGATTCGGAATGAAAACTACAAATAAGACTGATTTATTAGAGTTGTTAAAGATTTTTAAATGATAAGTTTTTTTTTTATTGAAGACTGATTAATAATTAAGTAAATACATATTTTTATGTCCTTTGTGGGGATGGTTGTACCACGGGGACAATTGTTGCACGTGATTTTTCATACAAAGTTATAATTAACAATATGGTCCATTTTTCGATAATAATAAGCATTAGACCAATTGAAATGTAACTCACAACACTCATAGAACAATGTCTTATAATCAGTATTTTAAGCTAGATTGTTAAATACTAGGAAACTTGACTTTTATGTTTGTTGACTTAGCTCATATATTTTTTGAGAATTTTGATTTGTTTTTTTGCTAGGTTATTAAAGAACTTGTCTAGTGATATACTGTGATGGAAATAAATAAAACTTTCTAATTAAATCAAGGAGTTTTGTTTCATGATATATCTGGTACAACTGACCCAGGGTGGGGGACAATTGTACCATCTTTTCCTTTTGGTTTAAATCTGAAATATCTCAACTTGTATCGTTTCTACACATTCAAAAATGATGCGCACTTATTGCCAAGGAAACTAAGTATCAATATACAAAAACACTTTTGCCGTGAACTCATAAATGAAGCCAGAATTAAGTGTCAAAGTTAAAATGCTACAATTGTACCTGGTCTCCCCTAAATGTTTAAATGCTTATATTGATTTTGGCAGTCAGTGCACTAAATTTGAAAAAAAAACACTACTTAAAAAAATGTGACGCTCAACAGTTAAATCTAAATAAAAATTTCGATGATATCCCCGTAATAAGAGGTTTCGGACAATATATAGTTACACCGATATACAAATCAAATGTTATTATACGCCTCGACGATATTGAATCAAATATCGATATATTAATAGTAGATGATATTCACATGCCAACGTCATTAATAATAGGTCAGAACTTTACGGAACTTCCTATTATTACTGTTCTCAAAGATAAATACGAATTAACATTTTATAAGAGCCCCAATTTTGACACAAATGAATATTCCAAGGGTACCATGAACCTGTATGTAAGTAATTTCACTGAAGTGATAACAACGAGCATTGTTTCCGTTTATTCAGACCAAAGTTTTACAGGTAATTTATACATTAATGGATATATTGTTTCTACCTCAGATAAGGAATTTAGATTACTACACGGAATTTACGATATGCACGAAGGGAAGGGTCAGGTCGTAGTAACAAACTTTTCTCCACTTAAATTAAAGTTAGAACCAAAAACTTTGATAGCTAGGGCTATACCGTTTAGTGATTCTAAAATTTGTAAAGTAAATCTAATAAGACCTGACCACCAATCTCTTAAACCTCTTAACAAGGAAGATATTAATGTGGGATCAGATCTGGACGATAAACAATTTGATAAATTATATTCATTATTACAAAGTTACCGTGATTGTTGGAAATTATGACAAAAAAAACTATAAAAGAAAGAAAAAACGGGACTGTTAGTAGTTTAATAACTGAATTGGAGGGTGCCTTAGTACTTTTTAAAATACACTTTTTCAACTGGAAGGAACAACAAAGACAGCAGAGAAATTGCGTTACTAATTTAAAGGACGACGATGTTATCATTTTGATGGTTTTTCAGAAAATTTCGATTGTAAGTATGCGAACGAAATACAATCAATGCACTTCGGTGCCTCAAAAAACTCTATTACTATACACACTGGGATAATCATTTTTAAAGACAAATGCCAAACTTTTGCTTCTGTTTCCGACTGTAATTCTCATGAACCAGATGCCATTTGGGCACATTTATTGCCAATTATAAAATACGCCAAAGAATATTACCCAATTAATATTATCAATTTTTTCTCCGACGGCCCCACCAGCCCGTACCGACAAAAAAGAACTTTTATTTGTTAAACTTATTCACAGAGAAACTTAAATTAAAATTCTCCACATGGTCATTTTTCGAAAGCGGGCATGGCAAAAGTATTGCCGATGGTGTTGGTGGGTCAGTCAAAAGACAGCTTGATAGTAGAGTACGCTACGGAACAGACGTTACTAATTTGACAGATGCCTACAATGTTTTAAATAAGTTTATGAAATCTGTAAAGTGTTTTTACATCAACGAGGGCGATATTAAAAATATACGTAAGCTTATACCACTAAATATCAAGCCCGTTCCGGAAACAATGAAATTGCACCAAATAATATCGTCAGAAAGAAATGTGGTAAATTACAGACTACTTAGTTGCTTATGTGGTAATAGAGGAGGTATGTGCGATTGTCATTATCCTAAAACACATCAGTTAATTCCAGTTAATTGTGACAAGAATAAAATATTAATGACGGCAAATATCAGCAAAAATCAAATTCCCGTTAAAAAGCTCGCGTTTTGCTGCCTGGAGATTCAGGACCAGGACCTTCTAAAAAAAAGGATCGAATCAGGCGAGAAAGCAAATATCGGCAAAATAAAAGTACAAAAAACATCTGCCACCTTTGTGACAACTTAAACTTAAATATGATCAAATGTATGAAGTGTAAAAATTGGACTTGCCTCACATGTAGTGGTACGGATTTCTTTGATTATACATATTTGCTCAAAATGTCTTCAATGATATTGAAAGGCAATGAAAAGAGAAGACTGATTCTAATCTTTACGAAAAGATATCATGTTTATATCGGTACAATACATTAAATCGGAGAAATAAGCGAAAAACCGCGACGCGCGACGAGAGAAACGCGAGGCGCGCCACGTTTTTACCTAGCGCGCTTGCGTGGGGTACGATATTTTACTTAACGCGCTAAAAGGGATATTTGACATCTTTCCTATCAGGAAATTCTTTTTTGGCAAATGACCAAGACTTTGCTAATTGCTATTATAGAAACGAGGAAGAGACAGGAACAGGCTGAAACACCAAGTGATTGGGATTCCATTATGAGTGGATGTAGACAGTCTCCATGTCCATTAAATGTAATTAAGGTAGACCAGCAAAGTTTGACATCAAAAAAGCAACAGAGCCATATTTCCTGAAAACCCCTAAACCAGCTGTACAGCTAAAAAAATTGAGGATGTACAAAATAAACAAAGAATCACCATTATTGTTTGTGAGAGATCATTATTCTGGTCCTTGGCGGTCTTGCATGACATTAGGTCCTAACTACACAAAGCCCAATAATAAATACTGTCAAACTAAATGATTTGAAAAAATTAGTCCCATTTTTGAAAGAGTCTAACCAACTGTTTTATTCTACTCTCAACACCACCGATGATGATATAAGTACTGATGTTGATAACTCTGATAACAGTTGTGGTGAGGAATAGGTGTAAATGATTATAGTTTTATAATTTATAATATATAAAGCACCATAAATACGAAATATATATACTTAAATTGCCTTGTCTTTTATTTTGAAATATTTGCTTGCAGAACTACCTGTCACATTTTAACCTCCAGTTTCCCATCAAAAGTAACCTTGTCACTTCCTTCTCAAAGGGGAATATGCCCATTTCAGGCCCACAGTGGACAGCTGTTTTAAGAAGACTTACTTTCTCCAGAAGTCTATAATAATGAGACATGATTTCTGATGTATTGGTTATATAAAACAGTTGAGGTGAAATGTTGCCCGAAGATAACATATCTTTACTATGATCGAATCGACCCGAATATCGATTTATAAACAAATACAATAAACTCAGGCCACTGTTGGTAATTTTATATAGAACTAGCTGTTGCCCGCGACTTCGTCCGCGTTAACATAGTTTAATAACAAAGATGGATAGTTTTCCCCTTTCTGTGGTTCCTTATACAAAGGGTAAAAATAGGACCCTATTTAAGCAAACGTCAAACGCAAAAGTCCATAAACTTTCATGTTTCTAACTCAAGAAATGACGCACTTTCATTGAAACTTTCTACCCCAATTTCACTCCCTTGGGGGTGGAATTACCAGAAACGCTTAAATATACGTATCCATTCATTTTAATCAGTAGCATAAAAATAAAGTTTGATGTTTCTAACTCAAGAAATGACGGACTTTCATTAAAACTTTCAACTCCAATTTCACCCCCCTGGGGGTAGAATTTCCAAAAACACATAAACACGTATCCATTCATTTTTAATCAGTAACCCAAAAATAAAGTTTCATGTTTCTAACTCAAGAAATGACCGTGAAAATTACGAACTTTCATTCAAACTTTCAACCCCTATTTCACCCCCTTCGGGGTAAAATTTTCAAAATTCCTTCCTTAGTGGGTGTCTACTTAATAAAACAACCCTACTCACCAAATTTCGTGGCTGTAACTTTAACAGTTTTTGCTCAGCGATGATGAATCAGTCAGTCAGTCAGGACATGTAATTTTATAAGTATAGATCAACCAAAAGAAAACATTTATCTTAGAACCAATGTATATACGTTTGTTACTTTATTCAATCAAGATTTTATGTGGCAAGCGGCAACACTATATTGACTGAAATTACATTTTTCAAACGAATGAATCTTTTGACTGTTCGCTTGTTGCTTACTGCTCAATGTGGATGCGTTTTGTTTTGTTTCCGATTTCTTTTACCGCAACCTGGATTTCTTTCATGAACTTGTTTCGGCTTTTCACGTACGACTTTGACATTGTTTTACTGGTTTTCTTCTCCCTTCTACAATAATTCTCCTTGGCTCTGGATTAAAGGATAACGGTATACAGCTCAATTTATGAGTAGTATTGGGTTGGGGCTGATTCTCTAGTGCGAAGGAGTCACAATAGATCCTCATGGGTCGCAGTGACGTCAGGGCTATAGCGAACTGCCTTCCCAAAAAAAAAAAAATACAGCTATGTATTTAATTTTGCATCTGAAGAACATTGTGTAAATTGTGGTAATATTGATACTGAGAACCGAATTTTTAAGCCCGACGAAACAAATGTAATACAGCAGTGAGTGGCACCGCAGCAGATAATCATAATATTATAATAAAAATATATTTCTATTATTTCTTACATCATGGTTTAATCATTGAATCTTTTACGGTTGAAAATATTTATTATTAATATTATGTTATTATATTTTTAAGTGTCAGGAGATTAATAATAATAATAATAATATGTATTAATAATAATAATAATGTTCATAACAAGTGAAGAAGACTTGGCTAAAATAAATCAAATATTCTTGTCTTATAGAATGAGCTGTGTATTTCATAAATCACCAGCCAGTCATCCGCACAACAATGAGGTATATGTTGTTGGGTTTAGTAATTAAGTATTTCATAAAAAAAACTCCCTCATTAATATTGAGTAGTGGTATGGAAAAAGTAACGGCGAACCAGGATTCACACAAGAATCGTTCGAAGCTCTCAAAGTAAAAATGAGATGATGATGATGATGATGATGATGATGATGATGATGATGATGATGATGATGATGATGTAAATTTTCAGCAAAGAAAGTAATAATATTATATGTGTTAAAATTTGATGAAATGACCATCTGCCAGCAAAAACTTTGGAATGGAAAAAATAATGTCGGACTTGTTGATTTAGCTTAGGCGCACAAGAAAGTGATCAAATAGCTACCCAAGCTTTGGTATTTATAGTCGTATCGTTAATAGAAAGCGGGAAAACTCCTGTGGGATATTTTTAAGTTTCCGAAATAACAGCAGAGCAAAAAGCAAATTTAGTCAAAATTTGCCTTCAAAAATGTCACAGTGTCGTACTATCGTGAAAAGGCAAAAGACTTGTTTTTCCTTAACAATGCTTATTTTGATCGGGATAAGGTCTACTATAGGGTGACATTTGTATTTTTACGATATGACGTTTATTTATGGATATAAGTATACAACATTAAAAAAGCACGTATTTAGAAAAAATACAACTTTAGACGAGGTTAAAGACTGTATAATCTTATACCGTGTTTTGCCTAAGCAACGAAGCCCGAATGAAGAAAAATATACAGTGTTTTGCCATACTCCGCTGGCCAGCGCGCATCCTATTTATTTTATTGCTATCTCTGTCGCACATAGCTCTCGCACTGATGTTAGAGTAGTATAACTGCGACCCATGCACCGCGTGCTCGGTTTGTTTCAGGTGCCGGTGTAATTATAATTCGCGTGTTTTTTTGCTTAAAATTAGTGATTTTAGCAGAAAATTACTAAAAAATCTCTCTTTAAAGAATAGACAGTATCATAATACAAGTTCGTCGTCGATTAAAGCTTCAATTGTGAGTAGGGAAATGACTGCTGGCTTCTCAAGTGTTATTCAAGATGATTATACTTACGGTAAGTACTAATCGGGGCAGAGTTCCCGAAATATAAGTCCAATAATGTCTTTAAGTGAAACTCAGCTGAACGAGTGTATGACAGAAGAGTTTGGCTCAAAAGTTTATACAGACTTAGTTCCTTACGTATATCAAGTAATTGAAAATAATAATGTTATTTCGGAACGGATGCAACCGGACTCGGACAACAGAACCGTAGTTCAGCACCACTTGCCGACAAGCTCACCTATTAATCAAGATCTACCAATTACAGCGACGGAATGCAACTCACAATCTCATAATTTTTACATTCTTAAAAGAAATTATAACATTTTATTTATTATTAAAAGTTGTTACATAGGACTCCATTCTGCTTGAGAGTTTTGAGTCTGCGTCTGCGTGTTTTGTGTATCGTGCACGTCTTCACATATTTTCTTAGTAAACTATTTAAACAATTATTAAAAGAAAATGGTGAAATGAGAAAACTTTATTTTTGTTTTTGAATCCGTTCAAAATATCATCGGCAAACCGGCAGGTATTACATAAGAAGAACTGGAGAAAATTAAAGAAATTGTTATTTTTATGTCGTGTGTGATTTGGACCAATACATCCTGTATTCCTGTATTCCATCCTGTTGGCTATTATACAACAAAATTTTTGGGTAATCTCAAACCTAATGTAATTAAGTTAAATGATCAAAATTTTATCGTCAATGATGACGAAATATTGAATTTTTCATACGATGGGTGTGATTTATTAGTGCAACCACAAAATTATATCTCAGGTTCACTTAAAGATTTTATAGGATTAGATATATATGATGATAATGATATGCCTAGAGGGGCTCTAACTAATAGTTATAATGATAAATATGGGTTATCAGGCGAAATTTATCAACCATACTTTCATTTTACTGATGTAAAGAATGTGGCAGTTAAGACAAAAGTAAATATGATAACATATGCTGGAGAAACTTTTGATTCTAAAGAAGATTTTGTTAAATTTATAAATTCTCCTTTCACTGGTGTAATTCAACGAAATGCGGTTATATATCGTACTAAACCTAACAATTGTCAATTAATAGTTTATGAAGGCAATAGAAATATTGTCAGTATTCATTTTAGAATTCCGTTGATTAATAATTATAATTTGCCGATTCCTGATAACCTTATATTTTCTTAAATTTAAGTAATTAACTCACCGTAGAGTTCATATTATTTGATTTATTAAAGACTCGCTGAAGAGTCTATTTGCTTTAAACGCTATAAAGTTTATATATATCGCTCAAGAGAGATCTGAGAGATTATATTATATAATCGTGGTTTGACTTTTACGGGTTTGTACTACTTTGTACAGTACGGTTTTTTGTACAGTTACGGGATGGCCCCGTTCAACGACCAGAATTGGCCGTACCATCCCATGCCGTGCATGCTCACAGTCCAATGGTCAAGGAATATAGGTCTACCAGAAACAACCCGTCCAATAACATTGACCTTTAGATATGACGGTGCGCACCGAAGAGGTTTGTTGACCACCCACAAGACGGCAGCCTCAACCTTGGGAGTCAACATCCACCATAGACTTTGAAAAGTATGCACCAATTATACCATACCCAGACAACAATAACGAGGTATTTAGGGCCATGGGTACGTGGGTCGATTGTGATGCCTTTATCACCAACGCTACTACTGACGCCCACGCAGCACAACCACGTACAATCTTATCCAACGGTACGGAACTGACAGAACCAAGGAGAATGTATGTGCTTGGTTCGCGGCTGGAAATCGCTAACTATGACATGTTGGCTATGAAAGTGACTGATATACAATATCCGGACCCCGTCACTTTAGATTCACTTATTACTGCTGCAAAAAACTACCTGCTGTACCCAGCTTTATCAGCTGTGCTGGGTTTCATGTCAGGCGTTCCAACCGGAGCAGTGGTGGCAGGGGCCAGCTACATACTAGGTAAAGCAGCGAAGGACCTAATACCGAAGGAGCACCAGGATGTCGTAAAAGAAGTGCTTCACCAGACCAAACAAAGGCTGTCAGAGGATATGGAGAATGGAGACCGTTCACCGGCGAACCAAAACGGAACAAATACTCAACATCAACAATTGGCTATTGCCGGCTCCGTTTCAAATTGAATATGGGTCAATCTTGGACAGTGGTGTCCTGGACGTTATACACGAACCGCAAGACCTGCGGGTACGTCCAAGTGGCCTAGATTAGTTGAAGCGACTCCGGGGGGGCGTTCCGAAGGACTGGCCTATTAGGTCAGACATTTCTTGTTCTTGGTCAATATACTTACTACACATGTCTGAAAAAAATAGGACAGCATACTGTAGCTAAGAATCTACGCTACATACTCGGTGTGATCCGAAACCGGTGGAACACAAGATCTACCAGATCCAGACTATCCATATATTGACGACTTTTTTAGGATAAACCTCAAAGCAACAAGTACATTTTGTTTTCCATTAATATTTAGCAAAGATCCAGTTTTCCAGCTTTTTGCTCATCTTCATTCACTAACGGGAAAATGTCCATTCACTAAGCAGCAAATTTTAGATGACATAAATGTATGGATAAGTCCTAATCACTCCGGCCAACCTAAAGACTTTAACAAACAGGCCGTTTCATGCACCTTGGACCGAGTGTTTAGCCAGTGGCAACCTTCAGAACCTGATGGAACCAGGTGGGGTCAACAACACCGAACACGGGCTATACGTGCTACATGAATTCAATTATACAGTGTCTCAACCAGGGTCAAGCAACACTGAACACGTTTGAATACTTTTAAGACGGTACCATTGAACAGGTCTTTATCTGCTGAGGAAATACCAGTGCGGCTGAAAAGTTTTGAGCCTAAGTACC
Source organism: Polyommatus icarus (assembly GCA_937595015.1). Lineage (NCBI taxonomy): Eukaryota > Metazoa > Arthropoda > Insecta > Lepidoptera > Lycaenidae > Polyommatus > Polyommatus icarus. The sequence goes on from OW569340.1 coordinate 17,146,663, forward strand.
TTAAAGTATAACTAATTACTCGCGCATCATACCACTAATTGCGGGTATCCTAAGAAACATAAATGTCAAATTTCATGTCATTACCATCATTACGCTTTTAGTAATTAAACCGTAAACGTCACAATGTCTGAGTCTTCCGCACTTTGCACGAAATTGGAGTACCGAGCTGTGATAACATTCTTAACAAAGAAGATAAAAAACCGACGGAAATATTTGAAGAGATGACAGCTGTTTATGGGGAGTCTGCACCTTTATTTGCGACCGTCAAACGTTGGAACCGACAGTTTAAACTTGGCAGGGAGTCACTCGAAGATGACCCCAGGTCAGGACGCCCAAACACCGCTGTTACCGAAGAAAACGTTGAAAAAGTAAAAAAACTTGTTCTGGAAGATCGGCGAATCAAGTTGTGGCAGATAGCTGAAGCCATGGGCATTAGTAAGGAACGAATAAGAAATATTTTGCATGATGACCTGCACATGAAAAAGGTCTGCGCGCGATGGGTGCTGAAAATACTGACGCCGTTGGACAAGCAACGTCGAGTCACAACTTTACAGGAGTTTTTGGTCATCTGTGGCGATAATCCCGACGTTTTTTTTTTCTCACCTTGTTACTGTCGATGAAACCTGGATTCGACAGAACGATCCGGAGTCAAAACAGGAGTCAATGAGTGGATAGAAAAGAGAGAAAGGCCGCCACGGAAGTTCAAAGTGGAAAGATCGGCGTCCAAGCTTAACGCCACCGTTTTTTGAGATTGTGAAGGTATTTTGTTTATTGATCATCTTTCGAAAAATACTACAATGAACGGAGACTATTATGCCGCATTGTTGACGAAGTTACGTCAAGTGGTTGTTGAGAAACGGAGAGGCAAACTGACAAAAGGAGTCCTGTTTTTGCAAGACAACGCGCCCGCCCACACTGCGCGAGTTGCAAGGCGTGCCCTGACAGAGACAGGATTCGAGAAAATCAACCACAGTTCTGACCTGGCTCCTAGTGATTATTTTCTTTTTTCAAATTTGAAAAAAGACCTAGGGGGACGAAAATTTTCCAATGACGAAGAAATGAAGATGGCCGTAGATGAACATTTTGAAGACAAAAACGGCGAACATTTTTTTATTGGGTTCAAAGCTCTTTACAATAAATGTAAGAAGTGCATTGAAATACAGGGAGACTATATTGAAAAATAAATTTATTGTACATTTTTATCAGAATTTTTAATACCTTAGGCTCAAAACTTTTCAGTCGCCCGTCGTAAATGATATGATCAAGCTTATGGAGAAATAATTTGGGTTAAATTGGAAAGAGAACAATGAATTCAAGTCAATGTATAGGGATCTGATTTTTGGGGATGGTAGTGATAATGGCGAAGTTAAAGTTGAGGAAAGCGTAGAAAATGATTGTCAGTGTGACCGTTTAGAACCAGACATAGGGCTTTGTATTTAATTTTATTGTAATTTTATATCACACCAATATTTTGATACTTTTTTTTTTTTTTTTTTTAAAACGCTTCACACCACGTCAGTTTGGCCCCGTGCTAAGTACCTGAAGGACTTGTGTTACGGGTACCAGACAACGGAAATATATTTAATACTTTTATACTATACATATATTTAAGATTTTTATTATATCATACACATATTTAATACACATCCAGACTCGGGAACATTGAAAAAACTTTTTGTTCCGTCGGCGGGATTCGAACCCGCGACCCCCGGCTTGAGCTGCAACACACTCACCCATTGAGCCACAGAGGTCGTCAAAGTACCTATAAGTATAAACTGTCCTATTTATTTTATTATTTTAACAGCACCTAAGCCATGGCCACCGAAAGTTACGGTTGTTACGGATACGGACACGTGGTGCCATCTAGCGTCGGGCCAGCGAACCTACCAAGGGAACACAGGCAACGTAAATCCCCTACTCGCTACTAGATGACGCTAGGTGTATGTACCTACGAGTACTTTCTAGAAATATCTGATACTTGTTTACGCATATCGGGTTTATTCTGGGATGTTCCGGAATTTTCTGAGATTCGATCCGACCCGTATAAATAGTCGCAGACAGTCCGGCCGGCAATTCAGTTTTATCTGAGCTATCTTCGAGGCGACTTCGGAGCGAAAACAAGTGATCAATAGTGAGTGATTGTGATTGTGATAGTGACTCGGCTACGACCTAGGACAGTGATAGTGCTCAGTGATTTGGATCTAGTGCTTAGTGTTTGAACTCAGTGATTAGTGTGAGTTAGTGTTTGTGAATAAAGTCTTCAAGAGAGTCACCAGGTCTTTCTCTCCGAATCGAACGAACCCTAGCACGTAACAACTGGTGTCGGAAGTGAGGTTTGGAGATGCCATTGACTCCGAGAGAGGACTTCAAGGGGAGTGTCAGGACAAGGGCGCAGCGAGCTGCTGCCATTGACTCCGAGAGAGGAGTTGGAGGTGGAGCTGCGGAGGCCACACCCACTGGGGATCAAGCTCCGCCCACTGCGGGGCAGGCCCCGACCGCTGGCCCCGCCCACCAGGCCCCGCCCACTTACCACGCCCCTCAGGCTCCACCCACTTCGGGTGAAGCCACGCCCACTGGCTCCGCCCACCGGGACCCGCCCACTGACCACGCCCCTCAGGCCCCGCCCACTGGCTCCGCCCACCAGGCCACGCCCACTCAGGCCACGCCCACTGGCCCCGCCCACTGGGCCCCACCTGCTCAGGCCCCGTCAACTAGCTCCATCCATCCTGCCACGCCCGTAGTTTCTACGGCCCCTCAAATGGCTCCTCAATTAGAAAGCATAATTGAGTTAATTCAGGCTTTGCAAGATGCCCAAGACCGCAAGCTCGGCGCTTTGCAAGATTCTCAAAGGGCAATGATGGAGGCACAAGACCGCAAGCTCGGCGCTATGCAAGATTCTCAAAGGGCTGAAATTCAGGCAATGAGGGAGTCACAAGACCACAAGCTCGGCGCTTTGCAGGAGTCACAAGACCGCAAACTCGGCGCTTTACAAGAGTCACAAGAGCAACAAAAGGACCTCCAAGAGAAAGCGCTTCTGGCCATAAAGGATGTCAGTGACACGGTGACTAAGCTTCGGAAAGATGTCGATGTAATGAAAGAACGAGTTACCGGGTTAGAATCGGTTGTGGAAAATTTGAAAACCGGATTCACTGAACTGCAGAAGAGAGTAGTGCGCCTTGAAACTACGGGAGTTACAGTGTCTAGTGGAGCCACTGGAGTGATGCAAGGGCCAAGAGTAAAGGTGCCGCCGTACGATGGCACTACTTCTTGGAACGCTTATCGTCGGCAATTTCAGACTGTTGCTACCGTAAACGGATGGACGGAAGAGCAATGCCTGACCGCTCTCATTGTGGCACTCAGAGGGCAAGCTTTGTCGGTCCTGGAGGCACTGCCACATACGGGAAATGGGTTCCAAGACCTGATGGAGGCACTGGAATCCAGATACGGGGAGCGACACCTGGAGCACGTGTTCCGTGCCCAACTGCGTGATAGAGTCCAACGCTCAGAAGAAGGGCTTCAACAATGGGCGTTGGAAATTGAAAAACACGTCAGGAAGGCATACCCAGGAGCTGACACCAAGATGGTCGACACAAATATTGTTCAGGGATTTGTCGACGGAATCAAAGACCTGGAGGTCAGAGCTGCAGTAAGGCTTGGTCATCATACCTCGCTGAAGGAAGCGTTAGCGCATGCACTGGAGGTCGAGGCTGTTCGGCGTGACATACGGCAGACCCATAATATCCGCGAGGTCGCTGCGGAAGTCAGGGAGGTTAGGGCTCCTACGAAGAAAAGATTTGAAGCTATATGCTATAAGTGCGGTGAGAGGGGCCATCTTCAGCTCAACTGCCCGCAGAAGAAGACCCAGATGGCAAGGATGGGAAGGATCGAGGAACAGATAGAGGAGCTGAGGAAGCAAGCAGTTTCGTTCCCTGCCCGGGATAAGGGGAAACGAATAAAATCCAGGACTAGGTGGCGAGTATTGGACAATGTGGAGAGAGCCCCAATAACTATTACTTCCCAGGCACGGAGCGGAAGAACAAAGACAAATACTTTGGGTCTCTTGGAAAATGATGCTATGAGGAAGGCTCAGGAAAGAGATGACGACCTTCGGCACATCATCACATGGAAGAAACGCGGTGACGTAAAACCAAACTGGAGTGAGGTTGCACCCACTGGCGCTGTCACTAAGGCGTACTGGGAGCAATGGGACAGTCTGATACTTCAAAACGGAATACTCTACCGGAAATGGGCTAACGGTAGAGAGTTCTATTTCCAGATAATTGTCCCAAGGGCGAGAGTACCAGATGTTCTCTGCGAGATACATGAGGGTGTATCAGGGAGTCATCTAGGCGTCAAGAGGATGCTGAGGAAAGTGCGAGAACGATTCTTCTGGTTGCATTGGCGAGATGATGTGCAGAATTGGTGCCACGAATGTACTTCTTGCGCTGACGTGAAGGGGCCGCAGACCAGGACAGCGTGGCGCGGCAGTAACAATGATGCTCGGGACGAGCATCTCTAAGAGGGGAGTAGTGTTACGGATACGGACACGTGGTGCCATCTAGCGTCGGGCCAGCGAACCTACCAAGGGAACACAGGCAACGTAAATCCCCTACTCGCTACTAGATGACGCTAGGTGTATGTACCTACGAGTACTTTCTAGAAATATCTGATACTTGTTTACGCATATCGGGTTTATTCTGGGATGTTCCGGAATTTTCTGAGATTCGATCCGACCCGTATAAATAGTCGCAGACAGTCCGGCCGGCAATTCAGTTTTATCTGAGCTATCTTCGAGGCGACTTCGGAGCGAAAACAAGTGATCAATAGTGAGTGATTGTGATTGTGATAAGTGACTCGGCTACGACCTAGGACAGTGATAGTGCTCAGTGATTTGGATCTAGTGCTTAGTGTTTGAACTCAGTGATTAGTGTGAGTTAGTGTTTGTGAATAAAGTCTTCAAGAGAGTCACCAGGTCTTTCTCTCCGAATCGAACGAACCCTAGCACGTAACAATATGTCCATTTCCCAGGTAGCTCTATGTCAAAATGTGACATGTCCATAGGTACGCACCAAAAGGTGTCATGTCAATTTGTTTTTATTTATTTTCTCATTGTTTTTCAACGACTTTTTCTTGTTTATTACTCATATTATTGGCAAAAGATCCTTTTCACCACATACATTAATTTAAAGCAAAAATCTAGAAATACTACAAACCAGTAAGGTTTTTTTCAATTTCTGTAAAAAAAATGTACGCGTGACATGTCACATTTTTTATTTTCACCTCCTCAATTATAGGCTTGTCGAATAAATATCGATACATCGATATTTTCAATTTGATATATCGATATTTTTGGGCGATATATTTTGTTACGATATATCGATATCAAATATCCAATATCGAAATTGTATCAAAAACGATATTTTCTGCATTGATTTTCTGCTTTATAATTTGGTACTGAAGTTGATAACTCTGTCTTTAAGTCAAATGTCAATGACACATGTGACATGTGACAGTTCAGTTCATTCATTTGTGTATCTGACTAGGCTGTATGGGCTCAGATCCCTTTGCCTTCTTGCTAGTTAAGCGATTCCTATTGCAAACTTACTTCAGAAAGGACTTGAATAAATGAACTCTTTCACCGAAATTGGTGAAGAGTTTGCTAAACTTAGTTATTGCCAAACTAGAACCACCAGAGCGACATTTACATCTTGCTAAAGCAACAATTTTAGACCCTCGCTTTAAACGTATTCATTTTAATTCCGCTCTGGCTGTTTCCACTGCAATAAGCGCATTGTCAAAAGAAATACGTTTAGAACATAGACGTAGAGGACAATTATCGCCTGAACTCAGATGCAGATCTACTACCACAATACCAAACTCAGAAAATTCTTCGCCGTCGTTGTGGTCCAGACATGAAAAAAATTTGGTAGATATTGCTGTAGCTTCAACAAACTCCAGTTCACTTTCAACCAGTGATGGAATGCCTGGCGAACTAAAGCAATACCTAGATCAGCCTATAACACCCAGAAAGGAGAATCCAACAAAATTTTGGTTTGATTGTCGCCATTTTACCCCAGTTCTTTCCGATATAGCTGTAAAGTATTTGATATCAAATTGGCGATATCGCCTGCGTCGTCGGTTTCCTCAGAGAGAGTGGCGGCATCTGCTGTAAATCTCGCAGTACCCAATAACAAAAGTCGGCTTACAGCCGAGCACATAAATCAAAGAGTTTTTCTAATTCAGATAGATATATTGGTTTTAGTTAATAAATAATTAATATTTTTTATCGTTGTTCTTGATTTATTAAAAATGTTTTCTATTGATTAGTATTTATCTAGTAATGTACCTAAGATGACTGAAGTAGGTTAGACCTTTTTTTCATATTGTACCGATATATCGATATCGATATTGATATTTTCAAAAATATCGATATCGATATGTATCGATACTTTATTGCATTTCCGACATCCCTACTCAATTATATTTTTGTTTATTATATTTTATGTACCTATCTTTTATTTTAAGTTATGAGTCATGAGCAAAATTTGTATTTCCAAATCAAAACAAATCTTTTATTTGTAGAATAGGTTCAGGTAAAAAGATATTACAAATCATCAGTAATTATATTGTGTTCTGTGAGACTTGTCTTCTTCTTCTTTTTAACAATGGCTTCTTGGTGAGTGGCCAATGTCTTCTTCTTCTTCTTCTTTTGGCGTAAGTGGCCAATGTCAGAGTGAAAGTGAGACTTGTGTGAGACTGCAGAACACATGACGCTGACAGTGACATCTTTTGACGGTTTATTTTTTTAATAATTCGCTTTTTGGCATCTAACTGTCATAATATCGGTTTTCTACAAAAATGTTGCAAGTGCCAAAACAATTTGTTTGGCGAGATTTAACATGTAACAATATTATGTAGATTTTTAATGAATAAATATATTTAAAAAAAAATAATTGACGCTTCACTAAGCACTACTTAAGCATCGTTTATGAATAACTTATAAATTAATTAGTTAAGAATTGCTTAAGATGTTATTTAACAAAGTTTTATGAAAAAGGCAGTTAGCATGTAATTTTTCTCTAGCAGTCTAAACATGAGTTGGCTGTGTGTCAACCCGGACCTTCTCAACCTCGAGAACCGCTGGGAGAGAGGAGCTTCAATATTATTGAAGTTCCTCAGGATTAGCCCACAGAAATTACTTCTACTAAGCTTTATTTAAAAAATGCACCATATGTATGCAAAAAATATGCCTGCTGCAAAATAGTCTGAAAACAATTAAAAAAAAATTATCTTAATAGAAATTATAGGATGTCACAGACAGAGCAGGTAATGTAAAGATGTATATTATAGCACGATACATCTCGATACATCTCGATCCTTCTTTCTATAGAAATCGTCAGGAGACCACACACAACAGCTATAATATATATTTTTACATTATAGCTGTTGTGTACGATTTCTATAGAAATATGTATCGTGCTATAATATACTTACATCTTTACATTACCTGCTCTGTCTGTGACAGCCTTAAGACAGACAATGCGGTAAAGAAATTGTCAAAAAAAAGTCCAGCATTTGCATTACTTTTACAAAGGCAAGTAAAGAACTCTAAATGCCATCTAAAAGGAAGAAGGTGGACAAAAGAAGAGAAGATTATATCCTTACGACTATTTAAAAGATCCCCAACATGCTACCGCCTGCTCATGCGGCTATTTACCTTGCCTGCACCAAGCACATTGAAAAATGTTTTGAATAAAATCCCGTTTGGTGTAGAACATAATGAACAGGTGTTCAAAAAACTTTGTTAAAACTCAAAAGTCTAATGATAATGAATATATTGTGTTAAATTGTTAATGTTTGACGAAATGTCAATAAAAATCATTTAAATTATGACTGCAAAACGGATTTGACAGAGCGTTTTCAAGACCGTGGTGTGCAGGGGAGATCAGGGCTAATTGCTAGCTATGCCCTTGTTTTCATGATAGCAGGAATGAGAAAAAAGATAAAGCAACCTCTAGCCCATTATTTTTCAAGTGGTTTTGCTACAGCTTATAATTTATCACACCTACTATCAATAATTATAATTATGATTGTTTCACTTTATATTTTTCCAGTTGTTACATTATTGTGTTATGTATTGCATAATATAAATTGATAATATGGTACTACATCAGTGTCATGAAGCTGGTATAAATATTTCAGCTACAGTATGTGACATGGATGGTGTCAACAGGAGAGCACTTTCCATCTTGCGGGCATCTATGGAGTATCCATTTATAGGTATAGAAAATAAAGAAATTGTATCAATTTATGACACACCACATTTGCTCAAATGCTTTAAAAAATATATGTTTCTAAAATATAACATTGAATGCAGTACAGATATAAACTCCAGCCTACAGACAGGAAGAGGTAAGTTAGGACGAAAATTTCATATGACAAAGGAATGCTTGGAACCAGATTTCTTATCTGTGTATTTGGGGTTTAATCACGTATGACGTAACACAAGAAGAGTTCGAGAGAAGAAATAGACTTATACCAAACCACATTTTTGGCTCGAATGCAACGGCGATTGTTATATGTAATGGAACATATTTATATTTACAAACGAGTAATAACTTCTTGTTTCAAATGCTGAGTTACAGCTTGTACAAATACAAAAACTTGATCAAACCTTTTCTGATGGTATTTGCTAACGGCTACATAATTGAAATCACTGGGCCATATGCGGCTTCAAAGTCAGACGCTACAATAATGAAGAATATATTGAATAATCACCGTGGTACATTAGAAGAAACATCTATTCTGTGGTTTTTAAACGCAAGAGACGCATTTATCCTTGATAGAGGATTCCGTGACGCTATTCTTGATCTAGAAGAATGTAACTTCGAACCACATATTATGCCGAAAACTAAAGGGCGACATAAAACTCAATTTAACACGGAGAATGCCAACAAGCCTAGAATCATTACAATGGTTCGATGGGCGATTGAGACGGTGGCTTTAAAAGAGACTAAAGGACACATTATAGAAATACGTATTTGACCTATTTTAGGATCGCTGCAACTCTCATAAATGCTTTCCGAGAACTATAACTTGACAGTCCATATTCAGAAGCGTTTATAAATATAATAAATAGGGACATGTATAAACCCAACCTAATAGCAGATTATGTGGGACAAAACAATATGAATTTGCAAAGAGAAGCGTTTGAGAGATTAGAAGGAAACCTCCCAAATCTAAAAAAAAAATAATTAATCTACGATTACCATAATTAATTATGACGAACTGATTTTAATTTGCTGTTGGTACCTACCATTTAAAGAATATAGCACGGTGTTACTGATGGAAGGATGTTAGTGTCAGGTACATATGAAATCGAAGTGTTCGAACATCCTTACATGATCGACATTAGTGGCTTAGGTGACAAAACTAATTTATTGAGCGACCGCGAGGGGATATAGTCGCGGCATGTTCGATCTAGAACATAAAATATTATACATATAATATAATGTAATACACCGGGTCAACATGGTAGCAGGGACGCAATAGTATTTGTAGAAGGAAACTACAGAAAAAACAAAAAAAAAAACAGTGAATTCAAAAAAAACGAAAACGTTAATCAGTTATTACAAAACTTTTAAAACGGCCTCAAACATTTCAAGAATCATTATTTTAATAATATTCATCAACATATTATAATAAATCATCTGAACAAGATCAAAGCGGTGGTAATATTTGATTTCTCAATGAATAATGAGTACAAACTAAGCGAAGAAATACAAAGTATGTGTTTTGGTGCCTCTTAAGGCCATGATCCGGTTATTGAAGGCGAAATTGAGAAGACAGAACAATCTGTACCCTCCACTAGCATCGGTGCCACCGCTAATTTAGCCTGCAACGTCGAGCCTGTTCCATTCACTAGCTCATGCGAGTTACCTGTCTCTCAGGATGATTACCAGGATCCTGAGGTGATGGCTGTGCCTGAAGTGGATGCTGTTATTCTTGAATTATTGGGAGACGATCCGTCAATAAAAAAATTATACGGCAAGGACATTAACACCAATCTGGCTGTGCGCCTCCAACACGTTGCTACAGTTGGCTTGGAAAAAGACCTCCGTAAAGACTTACAAGGAAAATATCTCCCACCGAAAAATTGTACCCAGATTGATACTCCTGAGCTTAATCCCGAAATTAAGGCTGCTGTAACGGAGGTCGTCTTAAAGAGAGATAAAGGAATTGAAAGCAAACAAAAAGTTCTGGGTTCTGCGATTTCGTGTCAAGGAGAGGCTATTACTATTTTGCTCGAGGAACAGAACAAAAATACTGCAGTCGTAAAGCTTCTCATGGATGCTACTCGATTGATATGCGATTGTCAAAATACTGATTCCATGACACGTCGCAATTTTATTTTATATAATTTAAAAAAAGATATGAAGGATCAGTTGACAAAAACAAAAATTGACAACTGCCTCTTTGGATCTGATCTGGCTGATGCCTTAAAAACTGCAAAATCAATCTCTAAGTCAAGCGCGGATTTAAAACTCACACCAGCTTCTAAAACACCTGCAAACAAGAAGCCCCAAGTGCCCGCTACACAAAGGAGTAATTTAAACTGGAAGGCTCCTCCCCCAGTTCGCAGGCAAAAGATGGGGAACCAGAGGAAGGAACCTGCACAGAAATATCAGCCCGCGAGCTCCTCCAGGGCGTCGTATCGACAACCGACAGCCGGAAACCCTGTGCGGAGTCGTCATCGGCAGTAGACTATGAGGTGAGCTACGCTGGCAGACTTACCTATTACTATGAACAGTGGTCATCTATCACTAGTGACCACACAATACTGTCCTGATTTCCGGTTACAAAATACCCTTTTGTAGACCGGTTATACAAATACATCCTCCTGTACAACGTAGGTATACAGAATTAGAGAAATTGCAGTAAAAACAATGTATTTCTAGGGGTTGTTATCTATAGGGGCTATTTCTCAGTGCCAACCGTGTAGAAACCAATTTTTGTCATCTTTTTTTCTTGTACAAAAACCAAATGGTAAATACAGATTTATACTAAATTTAAAAAATCTTAACAAGTTTATTGAAACTGAGCATTTAAAATTAGAGGATCTACGTACTGCAATAAAATTAGTTTCACAGAATTCCTACATGTGCACCATAGACCTAAAAGATTCCTATTTTTTAATAAAAATTCATGAGGAGTATAAAAAATATCTCCGATTTCAATTCAATGATAATTTATTTGAATTTAATGTGCTACCATTCGGTCTCAATACGGCACCCTTTGTATTTACGAAAATCATGAAACCAATTATAAAACTACTTAGATCCTGTGGCTTTATGTCTACCATTTATCTGGACGATTTTTTGTTGATAAATGATGACTACAAGGGCAAATAACACTATAAATCTTTTGAAATCATTAGGCTTCATAATAAATTACGAAAAGAGTAATTTATGTCCAAGTACATGTTGTAAATTTTTAGGATACATTATAGATACTGAAAGATTTCTAATTACTTTACCTCCAGAAAAAATTAGTAAAATTAAAGATCAAATTATCCGTTTTAAATTGTTAAAGCGATGTAAAATTAGAGACTTCGCTCGTTTGATTGGCTTACTCACATCTGCTTGCCCCGCCGTCGAATACGGTTGGTTGTATACCAAAAACTTTGAAAGGTGCAAGTATTTAAATTTATTAAAACTCCCAGATAATTATGAAATGTATATGAACATACCGAGCAACTTGATATCTGATTTTGAATGGTGGACTCAGTCTATAAACACACCAACTAATAGTATTAAATATGACGAATACGTATTAGAAATTTTTAGCGATGCTTCAACTACGGGGTGGGGAGCGGCATGCGGAGAAGTGACTGCTAGCGGTACTTGGTCAGATGAGGAGCGCTCTAAGCACATTAACTATTTGGAAATCTTGGCAGCCTTTTTTGGCTTGAAAATTTTTGCAAAACATTTTAACAATTGTCAAATATTATTGCGGATTGACAATACCACTGCTATTTCATACGTAAACCGTATGGGCGGCGTGCAGTTCCCTCATCTTATACAAGTAACCCGAGATCTGTGGCAATGGTGTGAACAAAAACAAATAATAGTATTTGCTTCATATATTAGCTCAGCAGAAAATACCGTCGCGGATGCGGAATCTAGGCGTAATCACCCAGATGTCGAGTGGGAACTAGCGGACTATGCCTTCCAAAATATAACCCATAAATTTGGTGAACCTGATATTGATATATTTGCAAGTAGACTAAATAAAAAATGTCAAAGATACATATCCTGGAACAGAGACCCTGATGCAGTTACAGTGAATGCTTTCACCGTACCCTGGTCGAAATTCTTCTTTTATGCCTTTCCACCATTTTCTATAATTCTAAAATCTTTACGTAAAATTATTAAAGATAAAGCGACGGGCATAGTGGTGGTGCCGTGGTGGCCCACACAGCCATGGTTTCCCCTTTTCAATAAGCTTCTAACTTCCGAGCCGTTAATTTTAAAATCAAGTGAAAATCTTATATTATCTCATTCCAGCAACCGCCACGTACACCAACGACTTACCCTGGTTGCCGGAGTGTTGTCAGGACGTCCCTGATGAGAAGAAACGTTCCTCTTTCCACAGTAGACATAATGTTAGCTTCTCTCTCACAAAACTCTATTAAACAATACGATTCCTGCTTAAAGAAGTGGTTCCAATTTTGTATAAAAAATAATTTAAACTTTTATCAGACATCAATCTCAAACATTTTAAACTTTCTTACAGAACTTTATAATAATGGAGCCCAATATGGTACACTCAATAGCTGTAGATCCGCATTATCTCTAGTACTCGATACCGAAATTAGTAGTAATGACAATTTGAAAAGATTTTTTAAAGGAGTTTTTAGATTGCGACCACCTCAGCCAAAATACAATTTGACTTGGGATACTTCCCTAGTTCTAAATCATAATGAGTCATTGGACTTGGAGACAATTTCCAAAAAACTTATTACGTTGCTGGCACTCGTAACCGGGCATAGGATGCAAACAATCAATTATAAATATAAAAAATATAGAGTGGTTTCCCGACAGAATTATTATAAAAATTCCCGATCTTATAAAGACGTCTCGCCTTAATTCAACACAGCCAGCTCTTATACTGCCATATTTTCAGGATAAACCTGAAATATGTGTAGCTAATACTTTAAAACAATTTTTAAAATTAACAGAACCCTTACGAAATAATCATTCTTATCTTTTTGTCAGTTTGAGAAAGCCACACCACAAAGTAACCTCACAAAAGTTAAGCCGTTGGGTGAAAAACACACTTGAAGTATGTGGTATAGACGTCTCTACTTCTACCGCCCATAGTACGAGGCACGCTAGCACCTCGAAAGCAAATAGATTAGGTGTAAACCTAGACCTAATTAGGAAGACAGCAGGATGGAGCGCTAACTCCAAAACCTTTATTAAATTTTATAATAAAGATATTGTAAATGATTTTGATCACGGAGTTTTTGCTAATAGGATAATGTCAGGACAATAAATAAATAAGCTATTTTTTTATAGAAGTTGATATAAGTTTATTGTTGTAACTTTGACCAATTAAATTATAAGTTAAAAGATAATGTAAAATATAATATTTTTTATAAAATATATAACATGTTACGTTATATTGCATTTTGTTAAATAAAAAAGATTTTTCACAGCAGATGTCTCTCAATGTCTACTAGTGTAAAGAAATACTTAATGCTAATCTCGAGGACAAAGCAGAGAGTATAATTAATGATTAAACGAACTTACCTGTACGTGAAGTTCTATCATAATTATACGAGCTGCTTTGTCCGAAGAGATTAGCATCCCACCCATCCCAGGAACCCAGCTGTGAAAAATCGGCGCTCTGAACTAAATGACAAGCAGCCGTCAGATTCGTGACAGGTGAGTTTAGATTTTTTTTTTATAAATTCCAACTTTGGTGCAAGAGGCGTCACTGTAGGCGTAACTACTACTAGTGTAAAGAAATACTTAATGCTAATCTCTTCGGACAAAGCAGCTCGTATAATTATGATAGAACTTCACGATAATCATTTTGTACTATATTCCAAAACAACATGCACAAAATAACTATTGCAAATATTTCAAACATAACTGAAATTTTAGGTATTATTTATAGGCATCATAATATGTGTATTTGTTAATGATATCATTAATAAATACACATAAAATTAAGCCCGATTATAAATTCAGTTTTCCGTGTGGAACAGTTTATTCTTCGGTAAATAGTGTATTAAAATTACCATTGGTGCGAAAACCTATATATAAAGAGAGCAAAAAAAGGACGCCCAAAGACGGTAATTCGACTAGGACTCGGAAACTTCATCGCGCGTCATCCAATAAAGACATTAGCCGCATACTGACAAAGCGAGCAGCCTCGCTGCCGCGCCCGAGCGTGCCGCGGCCGAGCCAAAATTTGTCGGTTTTTGTCCATGCTCAAAGGCGCCTCGGACGTTTGCCGCGCACTAACACGTACTGACCGACCGAGCAACTGCGCGAGGCTGCCGCGGCGAGGCGGCTCGCTTGGTCAGTAGTCAGTACGCGGCTATTGACCGATGACTGCACGGTAAAGTTTCCGAATCCGTGTCGAACGGGAATCGTATTCGCCCTTACCTTGTACTCGTCGGTGGTGTAGACGATGATCTTGCGGTGCGTGTCGCCGGCGACGAGGTGCGTGCCGGCGGGGCTGTAGCGGGCCGCCGTCACACCGCCCAGGTGCTCCAGCTCCCGCAGCGGCGACAGCGACGCACCCGCCAGCACGTACACGTGCACCTTGTTGTCCAGACCTGGAAAATACAATCAGCCAACTGAATAATCGACCTTTTCTTCTTATAATATAATACTAATATTCTAAAAGCCAGCGACAGTCACACTTTCGTCATTTTACAAAATGTGTGACCAGATTTAAGGTGAGGTCTACTGCCACGCGTATTATAATCGCCGTAACCAACATTTTTCCCGATTTTGAGTTAGTTACATATTCGGAATCGCTTTATCGAGATCTATAACTGTCTTTGATAGTTGCTGAAAAAAATGCTTCTATCATAGTTTTTTTTTATTTGTGTAAGCGCGGTAACGACAAAGAAAAAAAAACCTTTACTATATCAGCCGCAAGTGCCGTATAACTCTGTAACTTTCTATTATTCATTATTGATTATATACCTAGTGCTTAACATAAGCCTGAAACTATAAATACTGCTCTGACACTAATGTGTAACAGAACGCGCCCACGTCAAATTTTAATAAGTGACATCTTTTTTTCACGGCCGCCATCTTTATGTTACTTGACCGGGGGCCCGCTAGTAGTTTCAGTTGTATTTAATATGTTTATTATTATTTTGATATGTTTGTTATTATTTTGGTTTAATCATGAACGTAGAAAAAAAGGCGGACGGAGTCTTATTATACACAGAACTGTGTTTAATATGATATTTGTGAAAACCAGTGAATAAACTTTTGATAAGTGGTGACTGGTGGTTTATTTGTTTTCTTTTGTCTAATAAGAGATTCAGATTCAGAGAACAATCTTCACTACAAATGGCGCCCAACGTGGGGTCACGAAACACGAATCTTTAGTTGCTTAAAGTGTCGCGTGAACTGTGTGTAAACTGTGAACAGTGACTTTTGTTGTGCTTATTACTGGTAAATACAGTTTCTTACACAAGCGGTGCCGCTTATACGTCAAGCAACTGCGGGTGAACGCGATCGTGAGATCGACGACGAGACACATCAAGACATGCCGGCCGGCGACGACGCTCGAGCTCCGTCCCCGGGGGACGATCGTCTGTTCCAGTTCCTAGAGGCCTTCGCACGGCGGAATCGAATAGACAGCTCTCGGAGTCCATCGCCGCGCAGTCTTTCCGCGCGTCCGATCATCATGCTCACAGTAGCGCGGAGTCACCGGTTCCAGTCCCGACGAATACGTAAACGTATTCAACCTGACGCAGTATCGAGTGCCGATCAGCTGGTCGAGAAGGCCAGGCTGATTGAGGAGTCGCTTGTCTGATTTGAGTGCCGCGCCGTCGCGCTCCTTGACGGCCGCGCCCGGAGCTCCGGCGAGGTCCACAGCAGCTGCGACTCCCCCGCGGTCCTCTCATACTTCTACTAGTCAGGTAGCGTCGAGACCTGTTAAACTTTTCTGTGTTTATTGTAAAAAGCCAGGATATCTGCGGTCCGATTGTCCAAAGTTAATAAACAAAACTGTTAGCAGTGATAAAACCGAAAAATCGGTGTATTGTTATGGGTGTGGTGCTCGGGATGAAATACGTGCGAATTGTGGAAATTGCAGTAAGAACTCTAAAGACAATCAGTTTTACGCGTGCGATTGTATTGTTTTTTTTTTATTATTATAAAATTGGGGCCATCTATGGGCTGTTCGCCCATATCCTTTTATTGTTATTTTATTACTTGTATTGTTCCATCTAATGTTTATCATAACAAAAAAAAAGTATCTAAAAATAGACTAAAGGATAATGGAAAGTTTACTAGTACTAATGGTCCTAGTGAGGAGCTCACTTCTCCTCACTAGGACCATTCGTACTAGTAAACTCACTTTCGTACTACTTAACTTGTATGAAAGGTCATAGGGTCGACAGTAATATTGTACATTCTAACGAAATGTTATCAATGCGTAAACAAGACTGTATTGCATTACAGAATGGCATTCAAAGTACGCTTCATACTAATGCTAATTAGGGTTCCGTACCCAAAGGGTAAAAACGGGAACCTATTACTGAGACTTTGATGTCCGTCCGTCTGTCTGTCTGTCTGTCTCCAGGTTGTAACTCAAGAACGGGAATAGCTAGAGAGTTGAAATTTTCACAGATTATGTATTTCTATTGCCGCTATAACAACAAATACTAAAAACAAAATAAATTAAATATTTAAGGTGGGCTCCCATACAACAAACGTGATTTTTCGAACATTTTTTGTTCGGTATGAATCATGACAACAGGTACGCACTTGAAATTTTCACAAAAGCCTTAATTATATGTGTTCTTTAATAATTAATAATAATATTTAAATAAAATAAAAAATTAAGGGGGGCTCCCATACAAAAAACACAATTTTTGGCCTATTATTGCTCTATAACGGTACGGAACCCTTCGTGCACGAGTTCGATTCGCACTTGGCCGATTTTTTTTATTCATTTGATACCAATGTTTATTCTAAGTCTGTTGATACGAATTGTTATTCTTTGAAAGATGGGGGCGTCGCTGATTGTCGATACCCGAGCCACTGCTCGGCCTATTTTAGATATAGAGACACAACGAAACCCTCTTAGGTATTGACTTTTTTATGTAAGGCACGATTAATCTTGGATTTAGGGCGCGACACGTGGTCGCTCGCCCATCGGCCTCAAGTCATTCATCCTTTGAAATTCGAGGGCTTGCGTAACATTTTAGGTTGCGCCACTGCAAACGCTTTGAGGTCGGACGAAGGTATGATGTTTTCTCCAGCGCAGAGGGACGATCTGGCGGCGTTACTGCAGCATTATGAGGATATTTTTAAAGAGCAGGGGGAGCCTACCCCCTGGCGAGTCTGCTTGGGCGGCTCCGGCTCTTCTGGTTCTAAAGAAGTATGGCTCCTTTAGGTTCTGCGTCGACTACCGAAAGCTCAACTCCATCACCAAAAGTGATTCATACCCTTTACCCGTCATCGATGATTTGTTGCAGTACACAGGTAAGAGCTGTTTTATGAGCACTATCGACCTTCGATCTGGGTATTGGTGGGTCTGCGTCAGGGAGGAAGACCAGGTTAAGACTGCGTTCGTCTCTCACTTGGGTATTTATCGTTTTAAGCGTATGCCGTTTGGGCTACGCAACGCCCCTGCTACCTCCCAGAGGTTAATCGATAAATTTCGATCCGTAGCCTCTGTCAAGGACGTAACCTTGCTAGGGTAAATCGACGATTTACTTGTACTGTCAGGATCCTTTGAGCAGCATCAGCAGGATCTTCGGGCGGTATTTGAGCGCTTACGCGAGTTTAAACTCCGTGCCAATCGAGGTAAGTGTGTTTTCGGACGAGAGTTTCGCTCTCCTATAGATGCTCGTACTGATCTCCGATCAATCATTGAAGCGGAGAACTCCGCATGTTGGGAATTATATTATTTTACTCTAAAACTATGTTTAAAAAGTTATTGTACATTAACGAGGTCGGTAACAGAAATCACATTACTTGAGGAACCCTGAAACATGTAAACACCCTTATCTTTGACAAGGAACATAAAATACTAGAATTATGGTCTTTGACGCCAAGTGTTGAGGAACACAAACATTAATAATTTATTTTAAGTTGACAAGGAAACAAGTTTTTAAAATATCACGTCCATTAGAAATAGGAGTTGAACTAAGTATAAAAACAGTCCTAAGAAATACTTAATAGTTCACTTGGCGTGACAGGCTGAGTTTCTTGTAACAGAGCCATTAATAATGTGATTTAATGGTAACCAAATGTTCCTCCTTCTCGGACGCCAGGGAGAGCCGGCGATGGGAGGCTCATTCTGACCTAGGCTCGAGATAGAGGCGCTTGAGTCTGTTAACTGTTTTGAAGCTAATCTAAAGCTTAAATTGTATAATAATAAATATTGAATGTACCTATTTTTGAATAATATAAATATAATTTGCATTTAACTTCAGTGTTTAATTAAAGTCAATATTCCCCACTACAGACTACAGAATCACCAACATTTCAGAAGTGGCTAGGACCGTATCGACGAAGTTTTGGTATGTACATTCTATTGTAATATTATATTAATTTTACATGTTATGAGCTATCAAATGTCGATATTTAACTTTTAGAAAGTATTATTATTAAAATTATTATAATGATCTCAAAATAAATAAATAAATAATAATTCATAAATAAATCATATATCAGATACTTATTTAATATAATTTTCCATTTATTTTAAATATAATGTACTTAATAATATATTGTATATTTGTACACTTATAATGTGTCATTTGCTATAATAAAATTTAAGAAATTAAATATGTTCTATATTTAAAATACACGGTACAATTACATTTTTAATATTATTTAAAGAGATAGTAATAAATATTATGAAATTTAATAGAAGGTGTTTTAAAATAACATTAAGATTTGTACAATATTTTGAATTTAAAATGCCTGTATAAAATATTGTATTTATGTACAATATAATTATATCCTACTTTGTTGAACGTAATTTATGTAGATCACGTTAGACCTATAAAAAATATTATAATATATAGATAAGTAACTACAATGATATTCATTTCATTTATAACATAATCTTATTGTACCTTTTAAAATTTAATATCACAAGCGACCCGCCCGAATTCGCACGGGCGAAAATATATTATTATGGGGCTTGAAGGATTAAAATCGAATCATTAGCTTTGATTCATATTAAATACTACCCGTGGCCAGCATTGGCCGGTACCAACCGGACTTCGAAAATATTCATTTAAATCATATGCTTTCAATTATCATGTATATATCTACTTATATTAAGTCAACATGTATTTTAATGCCGTATTGGTTAAAATCGCTTCGAAAATTACCTATAATATTTTGTAGTAAATAGTAAATAATAAATAAATGTTATTGTGGGATATACATAAGAGGTAGTCATAATATTATACAATCGCGAAGTTTGCTGTACCTTTTCATCTTATACAATACTTTGTGCATTATTTTGATAAACCTCGTAAGGTTCAGCCTACGCTTGCAATGTAAGCAAAATAAATAAAATAATAAAAATAATAAATATTATATATACGGTATATATAATGTAATTATTTACGGCATCCGAAGACACCTCAAAAATAACAGTCATGGAGGAAAATAATACATACATAACACAATTTCTCCTGTATCTAATGAATATTATTATAGTTATAGATCTTCCTCTTGAATTACTCTATCTATTAAAGAAAACAGCATGAAAATCCGTTGCGTACTTTTAAAGATTTAAAGGAACAAATGGACATGAGGACAGGAAAAGCGACTTTGTTTTATACTACTTAGTGATGTGCATGTGTGTCCGCTTTTGGTATTATTATAATAATTATTATCAAACGGCGTGTAAATTTTATAGTCATAAGTAAAGCCGGCTGTACACTCTCGCCGAGACACAGCGAGGCGGCCCGAGTGCGAGAGTGTAAATGGGTACGCTCGCCTCGTCTCGCCTGTCTCGGACCCTCTCGGTCCGTTGTCGGTATTTTGCACCCGAGACAAAGGGTCTCGCGAGGAAAACGAGCGCACTACTGTACACTCTCGCGTCTTTCAGTACTAGTCCCGCCGTTGGACAGTGTAGAACAGAAAAATAACAATAATAAACGACATTATCAGTCATTATCTGTGAGAAATAAAATTAAATATGATTATAAATCTTTGGATTACAATGATATCTTTCGATGCATGGTGAATGGTGAATGGTCGTTTTCGTCCATCTTGTCTGAGTTTTTAACTGCGATTAAACTAGGCGAGAATGTACATGATCGCACTCGGGCAAGGGGCTCTCGCACGAGACTATCGCCCGAGAGCTCTCGGCGAGAGTGTACAGCGGGCATAAAGATAATTGAGCGAGCGTTGATTTGCTTGCTGGTACGAGGCGTCTACAAAACTCGGCAGAGACATCTAAAGGTATTTCTATTTAAAATTTATTCCATGATATTGTTGTGCGCTAGTTTAATATAATCTGATATTTAACCAAATATCATAATTCATAAGATACAATTGGCGACAACGGGTTCGAGTCCCGAGCTAGCTTATTGTACGAAATAAATAAAAATTAGTTATAAGATACCGGTCACAGAAGCAATGGGTTCGACCCCCGTGGAAATGTAAGGCCTAAGTAGCGGTATCAGGTTCGACTCCTGCGCCTATTTATTATCATAACAGTAGCAAGTAGCGGCAGTAGTTTCGACTCTCGCCATAAATCGGGAAGATGCTCGAAGGGCATTTACTAATAAACCATTTATTGCATAATATTATAATAAGTAGATTGAGTATATAGTTAAATGATTGCCGAACAGCGGAGCATAATATGTTACAGAATTTCCCTCACTTTACTTTTATACTTTTCGATCTCCTTGACGTACTAGATATTATGTTGTGCCTCAAGGTATTGTTTAGTTTAGATTTAATACAATTTTAAATACAAATAAACCGTTACATCTTGTGTTTCACTAAGGAAATGATTTTCTTCCACATACTCGTATTTTTTTTAACTCTTCAATAAGGTATTATTTTATAAGAATTGCATGTGTAATCTAGATACATTACGCATAATTAATTACCTTTCGTGTTAATGTTGGCTATTATTTTTGGTTGCGCTTAGCATTGCGATGCCTGACAATAATAATTATAGGATAATATTTTAAAGTATGTGATCTAATTTATGGTTTTGTTTCTTCCTTGAACCGACCCCTTCACATAAACACACATCATACACGATTACTTAAATAATAAATAAATAAACATAGATAAATATTGTGTATACTCATATAATACACTATAACATGTCCGAAGCTTCGGGTTACACCCCACCCTACAATGGTAATACCGCGGAAGTAATGCAAACGAAACGGAGATCACGCTCTCGTAGGCGTCGATCGTCTAAGGGGGTTGTAGATTATTATCAAAGAAGATTACGAAGTAGATCTATAGAAACTTATAATTCAGGCACATATCAAACTCGTAGGAGTCGCCAAAGGCGCCGCTCGTATAGCACAGAAACTGAACACACTACAGGCACGAGCTCCTTGAGCTCTTTTGACGAAAGGAAGAGACGGTCTAAATCTCGCTCTTCCATTTTTAGTAGAATAAAAAGGAGACGGGTACGTTCTTCCTCTCGTAGCTCACTTGTTTTGAAAAAAATTGCTCATATATTTAATAAAACTGATCGTCACTATGAGGGTGCCCAGCACGTAATACCTGAATTTAATCCTGATTCTCACGACCAAACGGCCGAAGATTGGGTACGGAAGGGGTCAACGAGACGGCAAATATATACGGATGGAGCGAGAGACAAACGATTTTCTATGCTATTCCCAAACTAGCGGGACACGCGAAAAAGTGGTATCAGGGAAGGAGCACAATTAATTTATGCTGGCGCGAATGGCAAAGGAAAATCGTTAAAGCTTTTCCGAATGACCGCAACTATGCAGATCAGTTAAATGAGATGCTAGAGCGTAAAAGTCTTAGAGAAGAGTCTTTAGAAGATTACTTCCACGACAAAGCAAAATTAGTTAAATTATGCGGAATATCAGGACGCAATGCCGTAGACTGCATCATTAACGGCATATTCGATAACAATATACGTCTCAATGTGCAACGGCTGAACATTAGCAGTACATCAAAATTACTTACTTATTTAAGGCGCATAGCTAAGCAAAAACACATTCTACAGCGAAGAACCCTAACAACTGTTACATACTCCAGTAAATTCCGTAAATTCACGCCAAATCCGAGCCAACGGCGACTAGCTGACAACATTCACAAACGTAAGAACTTAAATCAAATTCAATGTTATAATTGTTTGGAAATGGGACACACTGTACGAGGGTGTCCAAAGCAGAAACGAAAGTGTGATAAGTGTTCATTATTAGGACACGACACTGAGAAGTGTGAGTTGGTCAGCAAAATACGTGCTCAGAGTAGAAATTTACAAATTAAAGATACACCACAAACAACGAATATGAAAAGCGAATTAACTGAAAACGTCATGAAAATTTCCCATAGTAAAGAAACTGATGAAAAATATTACAAAATGGTCAACGTAAATAACGTGACTTGCTCAGGGTATATTGACTTCGGTAGCCAATGCACCTTAATACGTAAAAAGATAGCCGATGAATGCTCTCGTGACTTATGTACATCAGGCCTTCCGGTTATTAAGGGATTTGCTTTCGGAAGCGTCACTCCATTAGGTATAGCGGTGGTCAATATGACGGTCGATGCCGTCAATGCAAGTGTAGAAGCTTATATTGTAGAGGATCATTTACTGGAAACGGATGTTCTCGTAGGGCAGTCCCTTACAGAATTACCAACTGTTGTAGCTCATAAAACAAGCACTAGCTTAGTTCTGTACTGTGATGACTCCGAGTGCAAGAAAATTAACGTGTACGTTATCGACGATATGTCGTTGTGTACAGGGATAAATAATATAAATGTAAAAATGAACGAAAAGTCTACGGTAGACCCAGTCGTGTCTACCAGTATCCAAATCAATCAAAGTAAAAAGTACTAGACCCAGTCGTGTCTACCAGTATCAAAGTCAATCCAAGTAAAAAGTACTAGACCCAGTTGTGTCTACCAGTATAAAAGTCAATCCACGTGGAAAATACTAGTTCCAGATGTATCCAGCAGTGTAAAAGTCAATCCAAGTGAAAAATACTAGACCCAGACGCGTCTAGCAGTGTAAAAGTCAATTCAAGTGAAAAGTGTTAGTGTTTTCCTATAAGAAAAGTGGTGATATAATATGTATTAACAATAACTTATGTGATGCTTAGCATGTATTTTTTTTATTAGATTAAGTGCGTATAAATGCTATAGATCATAAATAGATGTAAGTAAATATATATATATATATATATATATATATATATATATATATATATATATATATATATATATATATATATATATATATATATATATATATATATATATATATATATATATATATAATCGGGCCTTAATTCTAAAATATTGTCTTTATATTATACTTAAGTTTAAGAGTTAGGAGATTAGTAAGATTTTTTTTTACTTTCTTCTCATTTTCTTGTTGCAGTCATTTCGTCTGTCCTAACTCTTAAACTTAAGTATAATATAAAGACAATATTTTAGAATTAAGGCCCGATTCGACCAAACTTTAAACTGCAAACGATATATTATGTATACTTAATTAATATAACAATAATTCTACTACTAATTTTATGTAATAGTGACCAATTGCTGAAAACCAACGATTTTTTTTAACTTAATTATATATTGTGATAAGATGATTACACAAAAATAATGTATATTATTATATATACATACTTACATAAATATCCAATAATATTGTATATTATATTATGTAAATTGCATCTAGGTTATAGGTACTCTTACGAAGAATAATTGTGAACTCATTTCATGACTCCGAAACTGTTTTGTACCTACTTACATGTTTTTATTTCCCTCTATATTTCAATCTAGTATTTCTTTTATTTTTGACAGTTTTTTTTTTGTTTTGTTTTCAACAACAATTTATAAACCTCACTTCGTCCAAGTACTTACAGTTACATCCACATACTATCGTATGAGGGCATACTCACTCAAACGAATGGCCGATCGGTTTTGGGGATGGGGACATCCCCAGGGCAGAATGGCCGTCTGTTGGGAATTATATTATTTTAATCTAAAACTATGTTTAAAAAGTTATTGTACATTTACGAGGTCGGTAACAGAAATCACATTACTTGAGGAACCCTGAAACATGTAAACACCTTAATCTTTGACAAGGAACATAAAATACTAGAATTATGGTCTTTGACGCCAAGTGTTGAGGAACACAAACATTAATAATTTATTTTAAGTTGACAAGGAAACAAGTTTTTAAAATATCACGTCCATTAGAAATAGGAGTTGAACTAAGTATAAAAACGGTCCTAAGAAATACTTAATAGTTCACTTGGCGTGACAGGCTGAGTTTCTTGTAACAGGGCCATTAATAATGTGATTTAATGGTAACCAAATGTTCCTCCTTCTCGGACGCCAGGGAGAGCCGGCGATGGGAGGCTCATTCTGACCTAGGCTCGAGATAGAGGCGTTTGTGTCTGTTAACTGTTTTGAAGCTAATCTAAAGCTTAAATTGTATAATAATAAATATTGAATGTACCTATTTTTGAATAATATAAATATAATTTGCATTTAACTTCAGTGTTTAATTAAAGTCAATATTCCCCACTACAGACTACAGAATCACCAACACGCAGGTAACGCCTAATCTACTCAAGATGGCTAATATGTGATATTTTCTTAAGATATCAACTGTTTACACCTTTTTTAAAATAATTTTATTACTTCGATTTTTTTTACTATTAATACAAAATAACCTTTTATCCACTATCGAAAAAATCATTTTAATAACTTTAAGCGCCATTTTCTCAAAATGTCATGCACTAACCGCTCTTTTCAAAGCACGGTCAAAGTATTTCAAAGCACGGTCTTGTGAACCAGCAGCTTTTACAAGGCATCAGTCTTACTCCAGAGAGAAAGAAGAACGGGAGTTGTAAGAAGTTTAGGTTATCTTACTCAAGCTATAGCTCTGATAACAAGGCGCGTTATGTTAGGTTCATAGCTAAAGGTTGTTTTCAAAAATATGGTGTGGACTATATCGAAACATTTTCTCTTGTAGTGAGACATACAACTCTTACGTTATTATTTGCATTATCAGTGAAAATGGACCTCGAAGTGACCCATCTTGAGGTGATAACAGCCTTATTAAAAGAGGACTTGTCTGACACCATATCGCACCTCCAGTCGTAAACTGGCTCAATCCAAAATTTCGATAAATTGAGTTAAGTATACAGAACGATATAAAAAAACGAGCTCTTTCGGCTAGTAAATCGTAAAGTGCCACATTTAGGCTAGAAAAGTAGAAACTTATCTTGTGTCTCTTTCTTACCAATGGATTCAGCACGTATCGTCTTTAACGTAGTGGCGTATTTAGTGTTGCGGGACGAGTCGTTGGAGTGAGACTCTGCGCACCTAATGGAGAAGTGGCTCAAGTCTCAATCTGTCACTGTAGTACAAAACTGGCGGTAAGTCCACTTAAGTTTATATAATTCGTGAAGTGACCGAATATGGTTTTAAGTCACTTCACAATTGTAAAACACATTTACAGAAAATCGAACAACGCCTTTTTCTTTTAATCCTTCAGGCCCCGCGCGAGCACTGGTGATCGCGAGAACAAAAGAATACAATAGGAATTCCTAGAACCTCCGATCGAAGGAAAGTAAAGGAAGGTAAACGGAACAAAAATTCGTGTCTGCAAGAATTTTTTTATAAATACGCTGGACGTAAGTGATAGAGTTTTGAGAACTATCAAGGCCAAAACAAACAGTCACGGTTTCGCAGAAAAAGATATGCGAGGACGACATGCAAATAGAAAAGAATCTGTTTCTTTTCTATTTGGGGTCTGCCCCAAACTGATAGATGACATTAAAAACCATATTATTTCTATACCGAAAATTGAATCACACTACTTGAGAGCACAGACAAGCAGAGAATTTATTTCAAACAGTAAAACTATTATAGATATTTGAAATGATTTTAATGTTCTTCAAAGAGAACGAAATAAATCGGAGTGTGAGTACTGGCTCTATAGCAAAATATTGAACACTCAATTTCATATTGTTTTTTTAAACCAATGAAAGACAAGTGTGACACTTGCGTAGCTTTTGACCTTGCCTCGCCGGACCAGAAATTGGAGCTAAAGGCTAATTACGATCAACATTTACTCGAAAAACAATTATGCCGAGATGAAAAGAAGCGAGACCGCGACAACGTGGATGAAACTCACATTTGTGCTGTATTTGACTTACAGTCTGTAATGCTATGCCCGAGTCCAACCTATTTTTACTATTGCTCTAAAATTAATTGCTTAGACTTCACGATAACTTAACTGAATAGAAAACAAGACAAAGAAGCTTCCTATGTACATGTAAACTGTTACTTCTGGGACGAGACACAAGGAATGAGGGGGCCTAATGAAATAGGATCCTGTATCTATGGCTACTTAAAGGAGTTGAGTCAAAAGCACCCCGATAAGAAGTTGCACGTCACTTTTTACTCCGATAATTGTGCTGGTCAGAATAAAAACAAAGTAATCACTAGCTTGTATTCATTTGCTGTAGCCTCATAGCATAACATTGAAAGCATAACCCACAAATACTTAATAAAAGGGCACACTCAAAATGAAGCGGATAACATACACAGCCTCATAGAAAAGGAGATTATAAAAAATTAAAAAGCTGGTCCTATTTATATACCTTGTCAATACGCAACAATTATTATCAAAAGTGCAGGAAAAACGGGCCCACCTTTTAAGGTCAAGGAATTAGACTACAGGTTTTTTTTATATTAAAAGCTTGCAAAAAATGGTGCTACAACTACAATGAGAACACAAATAAAGAAACAATAATTTGGAATAACATCAAAGTTTTGAAATTCGTTTTCACGAATTCCTTTCGGACAAGACACTTTTGGATTAGACTACAAGACTTCTTACATGGATACGGAATATACTTTAAACTATTAATATGAGAAACAAGAGGAGGAAAATGTTAAGCTTTAACGAGATTTAATTGGAGCAGTTATATTCACAGGGACTGGGCTTAGAAGAAAACAAAAAAAAAAGGACTTAAAAGAATTGGTAACGAAAAAATGTGATTCCAAGTTATTACAAAACTTTTTATGATAGTCTGTAATAAGTACAAAACTATGAAACACTACAGTATTATAATATAATACAAATATTTTGTGAAGGCATTTTTAATTATGTATACTTACTCTTTAATATTATATATTATTATAAAATACAGAATTACTATAATAATCAGTGAGTATCTGACCCATTGATTATTATAACAATGCTGTATTAAACGGTTGTGATTATTTAAGTAAATTTTATAATTCATAAGTGAACATTTAAAATTTTGAGAATAGCTCAATATTTCATTAAGTTACCGTCGGTGGCCAAATTATTATACTCACTTGAAAAACAATACGTTTTTGTGCCTCATAAGGAAAAATTTTTATCTTTAAAAAAGTTAATAATTTTTTTAGCCTTATGGTAAGGTGCAGAGTCCTGCATATGCATGCAGGACTCTTCTCCATCCCCGTCTGGCTGCTATTCAGCCATCTGGGGATGGAGATGACTTTGTAAAACTAGCAGATATTGGTCTTAACGCATGGTTCCTTCATCCACGTGTAGTAGACCATTCCCGTTTGAACTAATTTGGTCCCATGTCGTAACCGATGAAGGAGGTTTCACTCGTTCAATAACACAGTTTTTATAAAAAATTTCATGTCGCCTTTGGTGAACTAACTAGGGATTGTTCCTGGAGGATCTGAATCAATTGGGTCATATTAAGGCCACGCCTTTATCTTCATAATTAAAAAAAAATGAAATTAAAATAACTTGTTTTCCTCCTTTCAGTATTCCTCAGGCCAGTGTTTTTACATTGTAGCAAACGTCAATCGCTTAGCATGCATGCATCTGGGGTAAACTTAGGTTTTTCGAAGGACGAAAACAACTGAAATTCAATTTCTTCAGTTACGCCTTAGCATTCTGTTAGATAAAGCTACGCCAGCATCATCTAACAAAACTTTTATGACTTTCAGGGGTTTTCTTCTGTTCTTAACAATAAAACGCCTTGTTTCCTCTCCTGTTCAAGCAGTCGAAAGACGTTTGTGGTAGAAAATTTAAAAGAAAATTTATCAACTCGCTATAGGGACAAAGATTTTTTTAGGTTCATCACTTTTTTATATTTCAAAGTGTAGACTGGGTAACGTCTACTAATCTCGCAATATCTCTCCGGGTATGATTGATATGACTCGAAGGTGTCTAAATTTTAGATTTATTTCTAGCTGAAATATCTGAATTCTTTCCCATGGCTACATCTTTCATTATTTTAACTTAAAATTACATTATCACAAAAAATAACCACGAAATACTAGAATCATGTGTTAATACCTATTATTTGCTCCGAATGCTCGGAAACTCAGTCTGTTGATGCTGGTGTCCCTCAGGGCTGTGTGCTATCGCCCACTCTATTCTTACTGCATATCAATGACATGTTGCAGACCAGCGGCAGTCATTGCTATGCAGATGATAGTACATGTGATGCTGTATATACCGGCTCCCCCAATATTTATCGGCAAAATGTCACTGAGAGTCGAAACGAACTTGTGTCTAAGGTGGAGAATTCATTGGAGAAGGTCTCTGAATGGGGTAGACGTAACTTGGTCCAATTCAACCCAGCCAAGAAACAAGTCTGCGCGTTCACCACTAAAAAGTCACCAATGGTCGTATATCCTCGTTTCGAGGGCACATCTTTAACCATCTCCCCTAGCATTGAGATACTTGGAGTCAACATATCGAGCGAAGTCCAGTTCCGATATCATCTAGAGGGTAAGGCCAAATTAGCCTCGAAGAAGCTTGGTGTTCTTAACAGAGCGAGACAGTACTTCAGTCCGGACCAACGGCTACAACTCTACAAGGCGCAGGTTCAGCCTCATATGGAATATTGTTCTCATCTCTGGGCAGGGGCGCCAAAATACCAACTGCTCCCTCTGGATCGTATCCAACGAAGGGCTGCTCGAATTGTTGACTGTCATAGTGTCTCAAACAGCTTAGACCCCTTGGAATTACGCCGAGATGTAGCTTCACTCTGCATCCTCTATCGGTTGTATCACGGGGAGTGCTCTGAGGAATTGTTCGGAATCATACCACCTGCAACTTTTCGCCATCGACCCACGCGAAAAACATACCATCCTCACCTTGATGAGTGGCAGTCTTCCACAGTGCGTTTTTCGTGTAACTTTCTGCCGCGCACTGTAAAACTCTGGAACGAACTGTCACCAGCAGTATTTCCTGCGACCTGCAAACCTTCAAGAAAAGAGCGTATTCCCTCTTAAAAGGCCGTTAACGCACCTGCAGCTCTTCTGATGTTGCGAGTGTCCATGGGCGATTATTTAATAAAAAAAAAAATTATACATTATAATAAAATAGATAAGACTTAAGTGTTGCTTTTTATAACACGTTTCACGCAAAAAACATTTTTAGCGCCTGTGTCTAACTCCCTATTGCACGCACTTCGCACAGGAAAATATGGCAATAGTGACTGTCGTACTAAATGGTGTTATTATTACAAGATTATTATTGAATAATAAATGTTACTGACTCACAAAATGTAGAAGACAGCCTAAAGTAACAAAAAATAAAAGAAAAAACTAAAAGTAACAACACAAAATGGCTAAACAATCAACCAATACAAATCTATGTAAAAATCTCACACTGAGTATATTAATTTGGCCACCCACTGTATAGTGTGAGTACCAGAAAACTGACAAGTAACGAAACACGTTTTGGTCATTTGCCAAAAACATGAATTTTGAATTGAGCCAGTTTACGACTGGAGGTGCGATATATATGCAAAAACCTATAGGATTTGCTTGTACTGATGATAATAAGGTTCTTAAATTTAAAAAAAGGCTAACTATTGTTATGATTTATGTAATTTAGAACATAGTTTATTGTTCTTAGAATACTATAACATAGTTTAAAATATAACATAGTTTATTGTTCTTAGAATACTAAATTATTATAACTAAACTATTTTTGACTAAGCTGGATGGTAGTTTTAATATTTAATACTGGCCACACTGACAATGTGCAATCCCTTCTACGATCACCTGACTTGGAGTAGGGGTCGACGGGTAAAAATTGGGTAAAAATACCCCAAGATTTTTGGTTTGGTTTGGTTGGGATTTTTGACGGTGGAACAATAATTGTAACAGGAATCTATGCCCGAAAGTGTACAAATTATAGTTTTGTATAATAATGTATAATAAAAGTAGATATTACAAAATATGGAGTTTCTTATCACTATGGTTATGAGCAGGCATACCGAAAAGGGCATAAGAAGGTAGATGCTTGTATGTAGGCTGGTGGTTATATGAAGTCTAAAATAGAGTCATGTTTAAATATAAAAAAATGTTGGTAGCAGTTAAACTATTGTCACTCTACAGGGTGGAGTAGTACGACAAA
The DNA here is from genome assembly GCA_937595015.1 of Polyommatus icarus. Lineage (NCBI taxonomy): Eukaryota > Metazoa > Arthropoda > Insecta > Lepidoptera > Lycaenidae > Polyommatus > Polyommatus icarus. The sequence goes on from OW569340.1 coordinate 17,177,536, forward strand.
TCGAAGGAAGCACATGAGTGCCCAAAAGTGTAGCCCATCGAATCACGAAGTCATGAGCTTCACCCATACCTACCACGTCACGCGAGTACAAACTTTACTATCCCGGGACTATCTCCCAAGAGTTACATTTTGTAAAACGATGTTACAAAGACACCGGCAAGATCCACAATTCATAGAATTTTTATGGTCCGATGAGTCCACTTTTAAAAAAGATTGGTAGACATGAATCTACACAACTTACACGAGTGGTATGTATGTCGCAGCCAACTGGTTTAAATAGCCGATCAATCAAACAGCTAGCCCTTTGACTGAACAACGCCATTCAATCACACGGCTATACGTCGTTTAGCCGACTTGTTGACTGCAACGTTCAACACTACAACTAGACGACACTTAGCTAACTGGTTAAATGGCAAATTTACTAAGCTGACCATTAGTTTAGTTTTATTATTACACAAGCGCAATGATAATAAGCAGAATAAATTGTATCCTAACTCATTTTGAACACAATAATTGCAATGTCTGTTTGGAAAAATAAAATTTCATTTCATTTCAATTATTAATACCTTCGTGATGCATTTCATAATCCCGTAATTTCTCCTCGAAATTTGAATAGTTGTTTTATTGATTCACTCGTATGTGGCCCCCATAATTTCTGTCACTTTAATAACACTTGTAACGTACATTTACGAAAAATGTCTTAATACAATCACAAAACACCGGCTAGTTGACGCCATATTGTAAACAAAACGCACCTAGCGCCGCGGTGGTGAGCCCTGAACTAATTCAATCAAACGGCGGCGGCTTGAATCAGCTGTAGTGTTGAACGTTTCGAGCGACTGAAATATTCAATTAAAAAGCTAGCCGTGAGATTGAATGGCGTTGTTCAGTCAAAGGGCCAGCTGTTTGATCGAACGGCTATTTTAACCAGCCGGCTGCGACATGTACATAATCCACATTTGATGAGAGAGGATAGATCACATTATCAATTCAATAATAAACTCGTGGACCGGGATTCTAAACGGAAGAATCATTAGACCTTTCGAATTGTCAGAGATCTTGAATGGCGACATTTATTTGGACTTTATAAGAAATCATTTACCAAATTTATTAGAAGACGTACTTCTGCACATTTACAGAGACATGTGGTAAGAAAGTGGAAACGTTAATAGGGCGTTTCTAATCATTGGTTTGGGCAAAAACCTCATTTCCATTCAAGCGAAGTAGTTTGATTTAAATTTTAGGCACCAGTTTACTAAATCATTATTCAGGATAAAATACAAAAAAAAAAAAAAAAAAAAGTAGAAAGTAGTGCCGGGATAAATCGATTTATTCGAAGCCGGTCGTGTATAAAACAATTTTGTAATAAATATATTAAAACAAAGTGGAATAAGTGCAAGTAAAGTGTATAATTATGTAATTAAACATGAATTTCCACCAATAAGTGACAGTACATTCAATATCATATTTGAAAAAATCTAGGCACAGACAGCGAATTCTTAGTAATAGGGTCCCGTTTTTGCTCTCTGGTTACGACTTACGGAACCATATCATGTTCAAGATGCTCACGAAGATGTTGATTCTGAAAATATGGACGCTATTGCAGAAATAGTGTGCATTCATCGTATCCATTGGTTAATTTTCCGTTAATAATCAACAAAAAAGATATTTATTGACTTTTGGGGGGATTTTTCTTTAAATCCCGTATTTCGGGGAACACTTGGGGTGAAACCAAGTTGGCCGTCTGGCAACGCTGGAACTTGAGTGTTTGTTGTAAAAAAAAATCGCGTATCCTTTTGGAGTTGAGGACAGAACTAAACTAAACATACTGAGTAAGAATAGTTCAAACCCACATGGGTATGGATGTTACTTTACAAGTGTATCTTGTAATGGCATGTGCACTCATGGGGTGTCCTGTGTTTGGTATAGGTGGGAGATTGTCCCTAATATGCCAAACATGGGAACAGTATATCATCCTATTTCTAGTTTATGGGAAAGCACACTAACAATAAGCTATAAAGGATTCTTAAAAAGACTGACACTGAATACAAATAGCCCAAGATATGACCATAATGATATATTTAATGATGTAATGAACCATAATATGCCAGTTCAGATAACTACAGTATCATATGAAGTCCCACATGTTAGAGGGTCCTTATTAGAATATAATTGCTAGAATAAAAATGCTATTGATGCCAGCCCACATAATATGCCCATTAATAATATGATTGGTGATATACAAATAAGCACAATAGATAACACGATTACTTTCTATAAAAATGACATAGACTGTACTCTGTAGCACAGATAGCTGTGTAGTGAAATGTTTAATAAATGAACCTGCAATAATTAGGAGGATCCAGAAAACAAGCCCATATGAGATAGACAGGTGACATTAGCAAAATAACAACTTTTGGTGAAGAATGGATATCACATAGGTCTCTAGAGTACTCGTAGCAGGGCATATATAGGGATAACATTTGGTAATGTTGAGCTTAAGGAACTAGAAACACCACACTGCAAGTTAGATAATATATTAATGAAGTATAAATGCTCTAGTTGTCTAGAACAGTCCAGAGTTGTATTGTCACCATCAGATATAGCAAAAGAAGGTGCATGCATTATCTTATGAATCCAACTGTACATGGAATAGAGAGACATGTTGTCATGTAATTATGATCTGTATGAGCTTGTGCAAATTAGTAAAGAGAAGTATTGTAGAATCACTATACTCGTACCAATAATAAATACTACATTGGATATACATTTTGAACATGAATATAGAGGATCTTTAACATCAATGAGGTCGATAAAAGCTGAAACAGTTATTGATATATTAGATAGTATGGTCAAAGACCCTTCGTTTTATATATCATTATTTACATCATTATCTGGCTTTCTCACAATTACTACAGTAAGCACAATACTGGCACACAAAATGGCACGTCTTGGTGTGTTGGCAATTGGTAGGAAGGAAGTTAAAAATGCATAGTTAAGATTTAGTTAAGTTAGCAACTATATCTTTAATAACTAACACCATATTAATCGCATTTAAACTTAGCCCCAACGGAGATTGCCAGGGCACTCGAAATGCGAAGAAATGGTCAAACCTACAGAGTGATATCCAGAGATCTTCGTCGACCAGTTTCAACGATCCATCGCAGTAACCAACGGTTCAGGTGTTATCCATCGCAGTATCCAACAGGTGTTAGGATTGAGAACATGTACAAAGCCAATAAAAAAAGTCAGGATACAAGACCATGAAAATGGCAATCACAAACAGAGAAGGAACCACAATTAGATTTATATTAATAGTAGCTTTTAAGAAAAATCAAACGCTATATGTTGGGAAATCCAACCTGAGCAATTTCCTTGATACACAAGTTGGTTTTCACAGTCACGAGAAGATCCCTCATCTAGATCAAACAATAAGAAGAGCCTTGCAAGATTTGCCTACTCAAATTTTTCTGTTTACGCTCGAGGAATCAAAAGAACTCTGTTATCTTCTAAACTTAATCTACAACAGCGGGAGTAATAATGGCGTTTGACAACGGAACATCCGACCCATTAGACAGAATCCACTTATTAAACATAAGTGAATCGGATGGAGAGACTCCCCTTCTTCTTTACTACCTGAGCTGTATAAAATACATTACGGATGACAGACATAAAAATACAGAACACTCTTACTGATGAAAGTGGATTCAAGGCCAATGGGGATGAACAAGACGTTTACTTCCTTTAACTGAGCATGAGAAATATAGAGGGCTGAAACAGATGGAACGCCATATTCCAACGAATCACATTTGCCTCCACGCGCTATTCGGGGCTTACGTAATGAGCCGCCGTCCGGTTGCACGAAATTAGATTTCACTGGCTGGATTAAGAAGAGGTACTCATCTCTTGTTTCATCAATGTATCAGACCCCTGATATACGAGAAAATTTTTAATCACAGTTGGGAGGAAATATTGTAAATAGACTATCATCAGTCAGTACTAAAAGTTATCTATCGATTGATTTTTTAAGAAATCTTTAACTGTCTTTTATTATAAAAACAATTAAGGTTACTTTTATATAAAAATATCTGAACTTAGAATACACTAATGTTTCAATAATTCTTTCAAGTTAAAATTTTAATATCGCGCGCTTTAGCACTTATTTAAAGCTCTTATTAAAGAGGCAAGAAAAGTGAAAGATATAATTATTTAAACAACTCTTACTTTAAAGAAGGATATTATGCAGGTTTAGAAAAAAAAAAGTGTTCTTCCGTAGTAATAAAAGATTGTGATAGAGTGTGGACCATCGGCCGGATAACAGTGAGTAAAGTGCAAAATAAGAACGTAGCAAAATCATTGAAGTAAAAAGACTTAGAAAACTTGCGTTGAAATGAAATGAAAATATTTATTTCTAAATAGGTTAACACTTTTAGAACGTCTACATGAGGCCTGCCACTGGGTGAAAAATACTTAAGAGATTAAACAATATGTGACTAAATTAGATACGAATTCAACTAAAATAGCTAAGTTGTATATGAATATAAAGAAAAGCGCTAAGGACAAACGAACAAGAGGATTTTTAGATTCACGTATAGAAATTTTACAAGAGTATTGGGCGAGTTATACAAACATTTATGATACTGTTTATGGAATGATTAATCCACAAACTTCTGAGGTCGATTTGGATAAGCATTTTGAGCAAGTAGAGGACTATTATGTAGTAAAGAACATGAAATTGGGTAATTACTCATTGGTATATAATATATGGTTTAAAGGCCTCCTTCAGGGTTAATCGATACCATTGAAAATTTAAACCTCATTAAAAATTGCTTCAGCCAAAATAGGTGTTTGAAAGGCAATGTAGTTTTATTTGCACAATACATTGTAGAATTTGCGCAGTATCAGAATATATTTTTATTTAATAATAGTAAAATAAAAAATACATTCAATAAATCAACAAGAAATGAGTTTTGAGGTTTTTAAAGAGTGGTTTGAGAAGCTGTTAGTCAATTTAGAAAAGCCTTCTAAAATAGTTTTAGGAAATGCGCCGTACCATTCGGTAAAGGCTGATAAACCACCAACTGCAGCCAATAATAAACAAGAAAGTGCTTCGTGGTTAGTAAGAAATTGTCTCGAAGCAAGTCCAACTTTATTTAAAGCTGAATTGTTAAGTATGGTGACAGTGACTAAGCCGTCCAACATCCGCAATGTAATCGATCGAGCTTATTTGGGCACAAATAAAGGGATATAATAGGGAGTATAATGGAAGTGGATCCTGTAATTCTTAAAAATTCTTACTTTTTGCCGCTCCACAGGAGATTCCTCATTCTATAACCACTAGTAACCTATATCCTGCTAATAAGCTCCCGCCGTTTGAAAAAGTTATAAAGAATGTAGAACTCGTAAAACCTATCCGCCAGGACATTAATCAAGGAGATGTGAAACATAAGAGAGGAAAAACTGCAGTTTCAAAAGCCCCTGGCCGGAAAATGCATGTTATTGTTGATGATAATCATCCTCTTGCATATCGCGGAAACAAAGATCTCGGCGAGTAAGACGCTCGACTCAAATCTCTGAAGATAAGAGGCACTTATATGACATTACCAATATCAAATTGCAAGATCAGGAAATCAAATACGACGATGTTTCCTCTCCAAGCATCCAGACAATGATTTTGGAGTCAGGTCTAATATCTCCCTCATTAGATCTGATCATGGAACAAAGCGGGTCCTATATGGAATACTCTGGTTACACATAATATGTTCCTATTATTTACCACATGCCGCATCTAAGTTCAGTGGTAATGAATCCTCCAGGGCTATTATTAGTGTCCGACCAAAGCTTCGGCTTCGGCAAAACCTTCAGCTTCGGCCTAAAACCCGGCCAAAGCCGAAGGTTTCGCCGAAGGTCCGAGCAACCATCGAAATTGAACGAACTGTTACGAATTCGAAAGACTGAGTGAGAAGTGAAAGAGCGACGGACCGTTCGTGTATGCAGAGGCTGGGAGTCACTGTCAAATACGATAAACAAAAACTAACTTCCATTGCTAACTTATTAATTATTTATTAACCTATCAAGCCCCATAAGTGCACCGGTGACCGCAACAACAATACAATAACATTAGATTTCAAAGAATCCGCGATCGAAAGATTGAATAACAATTAATTAAGAAGATTACTAATAAATATAACATTATTAACAAAGATTATTATATAAATTAAAATGTTATGTTCTCAATAATATCTTCATATATTATTAAGAACATTTTCTTATTAAGAAGTAAGCGTTTGTTTATTTTATTTATTAGTCTAGTTTTGGTCTAGTCGAGTAAGACAAAGACTGATTGATTGGTCTAATTACATATTGTTATTTGTGAAATAAGAAAGATTTTTTTTTATATTTCTAAATAATTAATAAATAAATCACAAAACTTTTATTACCATCTCTAAATCAACTTCTATAATGAGACAGTCAATATAGAGGTAAGCCTTCAATATTGAAGTTTTGAAACAACATTAATTGTAGCTTGTAGACAATATTATGTATTGAACAAAATTAATTACTGAGACTCGAGAGATTAAGATTGGCTTCGATCGAAGGTTGTGGCGATTGCCGATTAATCGGCTTCGGCCAAAAATAGACTTTCGATCGGACACTAGCTATCATGCAACATATCGATGGACATTAAAAGGCAAGAATTGATAATCAAGATTCTTCAGGACAAGATAGGATCACTTGTTCTTTCTACCACATATAGGCAAAAGCGATTCATAGAGAGCACTTTGTTGGGAGCAGGAGTTGCATGGAATGGAGCCACGATATGGTTTCTGCAAAATTCAGTGTCATTATTGGACTCTCAGCTGTCTGCTATTAAAGACAACCATATGAAATACTATGGAGGATAATCAGCAAGCTATTTATAATGCAGTTTCTCAGGCAAGCCAGAATTTTGACCGAACTTATTAAAAACTTGAATTGTAGAGACCAAGAAACTAGTTACTTTAGAGACACATACTCAACATGGCTGGCCTTAGCCCCCAATGATTTTTCAAGAGTGGTCGACAGCACATTGTCTGGTAAGATAACACCGGATCTACTCCCAGCAACAGATGTATTTAATATTCTGATGTAACATCCCTCTATTAGGGGAACTGCTTACTCTCAAGATTTAACTCTTCTATATTAATTTGGGAGGTTCTCTTTGCATAAGGTATCATATGATCCCTACCCGATGATAGCAGGAGTTATGGTGTTTCCTAAAATAAGATTGATGAAAAACGGCCACTTTATCACAGATCTTGCAAAAGCAAAGCGATAGCAATAGTTGCTCCAAAATGATAGATTGTACAGTGTTCATATTAGAAGGTCTAATTGAAAAAGAAAGAAGAAATGCAACAAGAAATACAGCATAATTAAAACGTCGCATTCGTGCACATAAGAGGCAAAATATGTTTGTAGAACTCTCTAATGATCGTAAGCCCTTCATGGCTCTAATGATAAGAGGAACAAAAGTTAGTGTGGGAAATAAGTATGACCGCGTAAAAATTGGGGGAGATCATGATATCGTGGAAGTCGATGAAACTTATTTTTTTACCCGAAAATACCACCGCGGCACCGGGGTCGATTTCCACATCAGACGTGGTATTTGGGGTGCCTTATTCGGCTCACGGGGAACATGCATAAATAAATAAAAAAATAAAATATAGTGACTATCCCCGATAAGAGTCAACCCACGTTAGTCCGCATTATTGCGGCTAACGTGAAAAAGACATATCATGAATGATAGCCACAGATCGTACTTTGGAATAAATCTGCGGTATTAAAATATGATGAATCTTAACATGGGGGAGGGGGATCATTACACGGCTAATCACTCACAGAATTTTATCACTGGCACATCCTACGGCCTTTACAGTCTCAACTTTTATCCCGGTCTTGGGCAGGCGGATTCGAATTGATAACTGCAGTAGCAGGCCATAATTTCGACTTACTCTACAGGTAATAATAGAATACGATTGAGTTTTACTTGTGTTTGTTTTCTTATAACAATTTAAGAAGAAGCAGTTGCCACAATTTCCAGTAACCTGGAGTGTCATGTGTACCGCTAACGTTCCAAACTTCCGTTCCAAACTTCAATGAATAACACTCTCGAGAACTCAGGTAGCTTTAATAAATTAAACAGAACATCTGTAGAGAAATAAAACAGAATACAAAATAATAATCTAAACTCTTTAGATATTATAATATTTACATAAGTATAATAAAAGATAAAGACACCCAATCCCAACTCTATTTATCAAGAATACTATAGAGCGGCAAAATAATTTTCCGATTGATAAGAGAGCAAAAAGAGCCTTAGCTTTTACAAAGGAACAATTTTTCGAAAGAATAACCAAAATGTGAATCCATTTGCATAAAAAAATGAATATGCAAATTAAACGGTGGCGTGGTCTGTGCTCGACTAATGAGAGCGCAAACTCAAGAACTTGGCTCCAGATTAAGTTTAATAATGCTGAGAAATACATTTTGAAACTAGAAGATCAATTTAACATTCACAATCTCAGTCAAACCAAAGAAACTGTTTAAGAAACTAAAACCTAATGTGAACATTGCTACAAACAAACAAATTCATATTCTGCATAATAAGCTTGTTGAATTGTAACACTGACTTTGAACAAACTAGAATATGTGATTATGAGGCAGATGAATCCAGCCTTCAGTCAGAAATTTTCCACCCACTTCATACTTAACATGAATTGTCACAAGAGGAAAAACAGGCACAGCATTTTTTACTCTAGAGAAAAAAAGTTTGCATATTATACAAACTTCGAAGTTATAACACAGACTTTAAAAAGTTAGTTTCGATTCAATAAAAAAATGGAAAAACGGATAGAGTTTCTGAGGCGCAATGGAATATCTTACACCTACTAGATTTTCTGGAGAGAAACCTTGTACTTTACGAAATAATGTACAGTCAATGTACAAGGCCGGCGACACTGAATGTAGTTTTTATCGTCTATGTGGTAAGATTTTTTGCTCTTAGAAAGGTAACGAATGTCTCGTCTTAGACTGTAGTAGTGCGTGTCTCACCTCCCTCCTATATAATTTAGGTTAATTAATTATTAAGTCAGTAATAAAACATCTTTTTCGTGAAGACAACGCTCTTTTAATCAGTCTCCCAAGCATGCAACATTGCATGGCGACCCTGCCAGTGCTGCCTTGCGGCAGCGCTGTGCAGCAGGTACAGCGATCAAGTGAATTTTTATAATTGGACTTAAAAATCTAATATTAAAAATGCTAAAGTGTAATTAAACAGTGACTGATAAATGCTGACAAAATATTTTAGTGTTAAAAATAAAAATGAACTGAACAGCCTTTAGTTTTAAATTAAAATGTAGGATTAAAAAAAATAATTAATAGTGTAGATAAATACAAATCTGTTACAAGTGCAAATATAAAATGTCATGTAAATTTAGGAAAGCAGCACAGATTCGTATTTATTGTAAGGAAGATAATAATAGAATGAGGGCCTCGTTCACCATCTCCGAGTAAAGTGTTGAGTAGTTACTTGTCAAGTAACGTGAATTGGCAAGTAAAACTTACAAGTATCTTTTGTCAATTTCAACTCAGTAGAAATAGTTAATAGTATCACTTATAGAGATTTTGAGAATATAAGAGTGGAAACTTATCCAAAATTGGATTGGCCACTTCCTATCTATAGTGATGTTGTTTCAAAAGCCAATAAAGACTTTTTGTATAATTTCTACAACTTTTGGATGGGTATGATGGTATTTAACATTTTACCATTATGCACAGAGATGCCAAAAATAAACTTTAAGTCTAAGAAGTGGTATTCTGAAACGAGCCTCTCAGAACGAATATCTGCTCTACCTCGCCGCGCAGCTCAAAAATAACTTCTACGTCGTTACTATGCGCGAAAGCCTATAGAACTACATATATAAATAAGCCAAGTGTGAAAATTCTGTATCCAGCGAAGAAAAGAGGGCGCCCTCGAAGCGAGCTACAGAACCAAAAAGAGGTTGGTGAAATTACCTGCCCTTGCCCTTCTTTAATCCCGAAATACAGTCCACAATAATTTAAATTAATTACAGATGGTACTAGAGCTACGATTTTTTCTGGTTTATTTAAAAAAGTTTTACCCTCTGTGCTTCTGATGGATATATGATGATGTACGCGGACCATATAGTACAAATGATGCAACCATAATGAATAGTTTATTAAGTGAATTTAAGTTCAATGCATCAATGATTTTATAACGAAAATGATGTATTTATATTTGATATAGTATCAAAAAAAGTAGGCCAATCGCAGCTTACTACCCTTCAAGGTAATGGTAATATATCTCGATGTGTTACTATAAACAGGTGGGTTGTGGAAGCTCGAACGGGTATTTTAACTGTGGTTGTCGTAAGCTAATGGCCGATTTCACGAATAAAATAATAGAAAAATTTGGTGATACGGGTACGGAAGACAAGTTGTCAACTCTGAAGAAGCGAAGGCGCAAAGCATTCGTTACGGATACCGATATTTGATGAATATCTTATTATGTTCTAATACTATACTATAACAGTTTGATCCTACGCTGTGAGCTATCGAGGCAAACTGAACCACACAATGGCGGAACAGAAGAAAATGTTAACGCCTGATGAAATTAAGAAGATATCCCCAGGATATCGTGGAAAACCGGAGGATTTTAATCCCGATTTAGTCGGTAAGGCTAGACGAGGAAATAGACCATTCGGAGAAAAACCAAAACAGACAAAAGCACGAGGACCAACAGCGGATTCGTTACCACCACCACGCGAGCTCGAGGCAGCCAAGAAACCGACGCCCCAACGCAATACATCTATGCTAGAGGACGCGATCTTTGGGCCCGAATCACCATGCCGCGAACTTCAGGTGCATGAACAGATCACGCCTAGTTTTGCTCGTTTACCCGACATAGTCGAGCGAACATACGCAAACTACGTTCCCGATGCAACCCAGTTGAATAACAAAGTACTTACAACAAAGCACTTATTCTTATTATTAGTTGTTCTTCCCCGTGAAATATGTATTAACTATTTAGTTAAAAGATTATTGTATAAGCATACTCTGTGTTACCAAGGATATAGTTTAAATGTATTATTAGCGCGTGGTGAACTTTCTAAGGTGTACCAGACAAACCTTGCAGGTTTAAGGTACATTCTCATATAGATATAAGTTAAAATTGTATTGCTTAAATAAAATAAAATAAATTAGTATAGATTAATTGTAGCTTAAGTATGGTTACTAACTTTATACATATTGCCTAATGTGTCCCCCGAATAATGTGGCATAAGTACCTAATAATAATTGTATCACCCAGTAGCATAAGCTTCGTAATAATTATATCTCAGATTTTAAGATTAATAAAGATGCATCGGAAGAGACCAGACGTTTCATTTTAAATCTATAAAAGTCCAAACTCTTCAGTACTTACTATGAGAGATATGACTACCCCACGCTATTAAAACAAAATAAATAAAAAGAGGCTGGACTGTTTACTGGCGGTGCTACCTCACTACGGCAATTATTAAATAAAGTGGGTTTTCGGTGGAAAAAGGCTAATAAAAAATATTAATGGATAGAGAAAACATCGCTCTAGCACGAGTAATATTTTAAGAATCGGCAAAGGATATAACAAACTGGGGAAATGTTATATTCCTGAACGAAACGTGGCTAAATGCAAACCACACAGTGAGTAAAATATGGACTGATGACACCGCTCAAGCCTCTACCAAAGTGCCGGAGGAAAATGTGAGCGACTAGCGACTGGCGACCATGCCGGGAATGCTAACGGGTTTATACATTATACCAACTGCCCTTCTAGCATTTAAGTCAAAAAAACTGGAGACTATCACGAAGAAATAAATGCAAAATTTGAAGATTGGTTCGCCAATTTACTAAATAATTTGAGCGAGCCGAGTATTATAACAATGGACATTGGACAACAACATTAGGTTGTGTGAAACACGACATTACTATACATATAAAATATGAATACTCATTTTGCAATTGCTGAAATGGACGCGAGACAAGTTTTAGCGTCACTTATTCTGGCCTATCGACTAAGAAAATATGGTATTAGTGAAACACGACCATACTGTGTATACACTATACAGGGTGCAATTAAACTTTCCTGCCAAATTTTGATATATTAATCCTTGTTAAAAATAAAAATACACGTATTTTTTCTTTTATAATCACTCAGTACTAAAATGTTGAGAAATAGCTTCCGAAAGTTATCCTAAAAACACTACAATTAATGGACACGACGCGTCGCCCGCGCGTGATGTGACCCCGCGCGCGCGCCTCCCCCCGCGTTACCCCCGATCACGCCCCCGCGCCGCGAGTGACCCTTCTGCAACGATTTTAAATGGGATAAAATATGTCAATGAATAAAATATAACACCCAATTTTTTTTTGGTTCAATGGTCTCTCCTAATGATACCTAAGTCCTGGAAAAAATTTGGCAGGAAGGTTTAATTGCACCCTGTATACTCACTTGGCAATTACGAAAACTGCTACATTTGATTGATTTTAACCTTATTGATGATCCTTGCTGTAATTCCGAAATACTAAATAAATTAAAGTCTAAATTAGTTCCTCTAAAATTACTAGATGTTAATTTAGAAAAACTTCCTGACACTGCTAGTAAACAATTAATTACCGAATTAAACAAAATTATAAATAAACCTGACCCACTCTTACAATATGACTCCCATTAACCTATCTTAACATACTGTATAATTTTAATGATTTTTATTTTTATTATTTTAAGCTATGTCAAAGGTTGAGAAAACGTTTACCCCGAATTAAAAATCGTGAAATAGAATCAAGTAACATACAGATCGAATCTCCTGATTCTGTCTCTGCAACTGAAGAAATTCCCTTGCCTCAACTCATAAGAGCCCTATAAAACTTACCCTTACCGGTAAGTTTTATCTTACGCGGGGGGTTGTTACATCCCTTGTAAGTTAGTAGAAATGCTGACAAGATGCTGATACAGCATCAGCACCCACTCATCCTGTGCAGTTAGTCGGGAGCTCAGTTCAGTCACAACCTCGGGCCAGCGCGGACGTTTTCCTAATCTTGTCTCAATTGTCTAAGTGTAATTTTCAAAGTGTATTTTCCAGTGAAAATAAATTTCCTTTTTTTTAAAAAGGCTTTTGGAAATCCCGTTTTAACAGAACGTTCCGGACACTTGGCATAATACACGTAATACAAAATATTGTTAAAAACAAAGGCTCAACTATCCACTTCGAGATTTCTCTTTATACGTGGTGAATTATATTACCACGTATCAACACTTCCTCGAGTTTTATTCTGACACAGGAAACCACAGAAGTTTGTGTAAAACAGGCAAAAACGCTAGGGATATACGGCCAACAATAATAATATTACTAACGGCATAGAAGTGAAGCCTTCTTCAAAAACACTACGGTCACTCTTGGCAAAATCTACATTTAGGACATTTCCACGCCGTCACGAATAATGAAGACGAAGATGAGCTGCAGCCAATGTTGCCATGTACACCGTAATTACGGTAAATGCACCGTATTCAGCAAAAATTTTCTGAACCAGTCCAGGAATCACCATACTAAAGTGTGTATGTCATTCGCTGCTTCTTTGTGCCAACGATGCCTCCAAATAACTTCCTTACAACTGTGAAAAGTTGGCTAGAAATATATACAATTACTTTAAAACCAGTAACAAGAGACAAAGTGAATTTGTGGAATTTCAACCCTTTGCTGAAATAGAAGTTCATCAAATTTTACGACCTGCACAGACGCGTTGGCTTTCGCTGAATGCTGTCGTTGATAGAATATTCGACCAGTGGGATGCATTGCGTCTCTATTTCGATAGCAAATGGCTCGCAGACGCAGAGTGCCAGGAGATTTCCGCCCTTCTTAACGACCCCTTGATAAAAGCGTATTATTATTTCTTGGGGTGGAAGTTTCCCAAATTGTTGCCCAAAGTGAATCTGTGGTAATCACAAAATTGAACCGAAAAATGACAGTATTGTATACAGAACTAATGTCGCTAATTTTTGCAGTGACGTATATAAATTCAACTGCAATAGAATTTATTGATCCGACAGAAGAAAGACATCACAAAGAGTTAAAGGATATTTATTTGGGACTTGGAGTTCAAAAGCAATTAGAACTGATTGAAGAAGACCGAAAGAATTTATTCCGACAAAAACGTAAACAATTTATAGTAATTACAGCGAGCACAACCATTCGCAAAAGATATAGTACGAAACCCTACCCTCTGCATCTGGCTCAACTTCTGAATGATAAATGGTCTGGTGAGATGAAGGAAATTCATTTTGCAAAATCAAACCAATTTTATGGTGATGTTGCAGGAGCAAATCCTATTGACTATTTTATTTTTTATTGACTTTTTCGCTGACTGTTTTTTAAAACCGGCCAAGTGCGTGTCGGGCCACGCGCAATATAGGGTTCCGTAATACCGCTAGGTTTTCTTTTTAATTTTAGTGTGGTCAATGAATGAACATTTAAAGCGTGTTTTACACTACTAACAACATCATCTCAGTTACTTTCAAAGAAATTTGAACGAAAAGTTCCGTTATACTTCGCCGAATACATTTTTTTTAGTTGATCGACTTATGAAGTCTTCTTAGCCGTGATAGTTTTCCTTTTAAATTCAGCATATTTCCTACTCCCGTGAATTTTTTAACATTTCCAGAAGCAACCGTTTAGCTGGTAGAAGGGGGGGACACTGGACTCTAACGATTTTTTCCACTTTAAAACTTAATATTTCACAAACGGATCCCTAAATCGGAAAATGATCTATGAATACTCATAATAGTTTTAAAAAACCTATCCAACAACACCCCACACGATGGGGTGGACGCGAAAAAAAAATTTCATCCCCGCTTGATGTGTATGGAAGGTAAAAAAAATATTTTTTTAAGATTTTATGTACCATTTTGTTGCCATTATTAATATGTGCATTCGTGCCAAATTACAGCTTTGTAGGTCCTATAGTCTCTGAGCAAAACCGCGGACAGACAGAGAGACAGACGGACGGACAGACCGAAACTATAAGGGTTCCTTGTTGACTACGGAACCCTAAAAATGATTTGTACAGGCACAGAGGTTGATGAAGTAAAAATAATCAGGAAGTTCCAGGCAGAGATTTTGCTAGGATTACTAGATGGAAACCGTTCGCTGTTGGCGAGCTGAGAATTTTCCTTGGTTTGTTATTTCACATGGAAACTATCCCTCTCAGCCGTGTACATCTTGTACATCGTGTATTGGAAAACTAATAGGCTATTTTCCATTCCATTTTTTGGGCTAGAAAGGAGCAAGAACAGATTTCATAATGAGATGAAAGTAGTGAAACGAAGGGTCGCAGATAAAAATGTAAACCAGTCAAAAAAAGAAATAGAAAAATAAACAAGAGATGCAATTGATTTCATTACACCTTCCGACTGCAGAAAGGACTCGTAATCACGTTAAAAGATCACCAACAGGAGTATTGGGAAAAAGACCACCTTGAAGAAGAGAATGTGCATCAAATGATGATATCCCTAGGCGAGGATAGTTCGGACAGTGAGATAAGCGATAGCGACAATGAGTCAATGATTGACATTGAGCCAATCATATATTCTGAAGAATTTTTTTAGTATCTGTAGTTTTATCAATATTACATTGTCCGACGTCGAACACGAAGAGAATGTGAGCTACAACCGCTCCTTGCTTGCCCTCGGGGAGAGTATCCAGCAAATGAAGAGAGTATCGGAGCAGATGGAAAAGGAATTGACGCCTCATTACATATACCACTACGCCGCCCCATACTGTTTAGCGGCAGTAGTGTTATGGTGGGTAATGCTCGCCAGCTGTGGTATTTCCTTTTTGGAATACATGATTTAGGCAATGATAGAAGCTCACACTGCAGCTGTACACTGGCATAGCTTAAGGCAGTGGTCCCCAACCTTTTTTTCATGCGGGCCACAAACATGTTTTGGTCTTGGTGTCGCGGGCCGCAATAAAAAAATTTTAGAGTTAAAAAATAACATTCTTCAAAATTAACGATTTAAAAGTGGAAAAATTTAACGACTATCACGTAGACTTCACGTTATATTACCGGTGGGCGTGAATTTCAAAGTTGTTTAACATCACGCGGGCCACAAATAAAGTCCCGCCGGCCGCGGGTTGCCTGATTTAAGAGAAAGCATAAACTTTACTGGATGCAAAGAAACATCACGGCAAATTTTGCTAAAGATTAAAGAATGGATTTGAATTTAAGAAAAATAAAAATCAACGATCTGTACTCATTGGAAGATACGACCTCGAAGCCTGGCGACACAAATATTTAAGGACTATTGCTGCAAAACGTGTTGAAGGTAAACAAATAAGTACATTATATATCTCGATGAAACATACATCCATCAAAATTATAAGCCAAAAAAGTCTTGGTTCTGGTGACACACACACACAGGACCAGTAGAAGCCGATTCTTCAAGAAGTTCATACAAAACCAGAGAATATAATAATATGCTTCCCAACACTATATATGATGGTCCAGCTAAGCGGACCTTCGACACAGGGTGTTATCGACAACATTTTCACAGGAAAACTATTTATGATCGTTCGAATTGTTAACATTCAGCACTAAGTCTACCAAAGCAGACTACCATCATGACATGAAAGCCTCTAATAAATGGTTGTGCGAGAAACTGATACCCAATTCTAGTGGAAATAGTGTCATAGTGATGGACAACGCCAGTTACCATACAGTTCAAATTAATAAGATACCCAACAGGCCAACTCCAGCTCTCGGAAAGCAGATATATACAAGATTTATAAGTATAGATTGGCCGCGGGCCAATCACATTATGTTTGAAGTAAATGAGACCAGATCGGCACTATTTTGGTACAAAATCACAAACCTGAGCGAATATAATATTTAGAAAATATACTCAAATATATTTGAGAATAAAGAGACGGATGGGGAATTTGGCAAGAAAAAATCAAGTGTGGGAAGCAATCACAACGGCCAATAATGCCAGCCCCACGCTTCGTTTCGAGTAAATATTTTAACCTGTATAATTTTTTTACCGAATTTACCAGCTATTAAGTTACAGTTTATCCAGGATTACATTATAAATATTGTTTTAGGTCCAGAGCAAACAATTGCGTCGCCTCTGGATGAATCTCAAACAGCGGCAAAACAAAAGAGAAAGAGAACCGGGATTCCACGGACTACGGTTTTAAGAATTCTTAAGGAAGGTGAGTGGTGAGCCATAAAAACTTTTAATTGTGTAGTAAAAAAGGAAGGTTTAATTTAGTTTGTTTTTATGTAAGCATCGTCTTAGTAGTAAGCCTATGCCCGGGCGCGCACTAGCGGCGGTCGCGGCGGTCATCGAGATAAATACCGTATGAAACCGCCATAGACCACGCGCACCTGGCCGCACCTCGGCCAGCGGCCACACCATACTTTCGATGGCCGCTGCGACCTAGCCGCCGCGGCCTGGCCGCTAGTGCGCGCCCGGGCTATCTCTGATCTAGGTAATTGTCTCTTTCTCCCAAACCCATTTTGTACAGACCGCACTGTAACCAATTAACCTCTGTTGGGTACATAACAATGATTTTTGTTTGCAGAACATACCACATCCAGCAGATGATTACCCAAGAATAGTGGCTTTTTGCCAAACAATGTTGCAACGATCTGAAGAAGACCCTGATTTTTTTAACAAAATACTGTGGACCGACGAGTTCCGATTTGAAAGGATTGGAGTATTCAATATGCATAATTATTAATTACCATAGCTGGGCTATAGAAAACCCACAGTTATCGTTCAAAAAAGAAACCTCCACACACACATTCACATTTTGATAGCCTGACCTAACACGCACACTACGCCCGTAGACGTGTTTCAATACAAACTGTGCAGTACTGCGCGGATGCAGCGCGCCGGCAAGTCGTGACCTGTTTTTGCGCGTAATCCTTCTTTCGAACGTAAGTTTTGTTTATTTTCAAAATAATTTTATTGTTTATGAATATGAAATACTAAAACTAATATAGTTGTATATCCAAATAATGTATTTATATTGATCACATATGTTTTGTATACGATTTATTGGTACTAAATTCGAAACTAATATTTTTGCAGATGGATCCATATGAACTCCAACAAAATCGGCTTCAAGCTCTGTTTGACGCTGTTTCGACTTCTGAATCGAGCCAGGACCCTTTTGAAGATGATGGAGAATACGCGTCTGATGTCGATTATCAACCATCTGGTGAGATATCTTCGAGTTCCGAGGATGAAGCTGAGGCATCACGAAGAAGATATATACCAATTGATACAGCCGCAGTATCCTCTGGTGAGTCCACATCCTCTTCATCTAGTAATACAGATGACTCTGATGAACATGGGGATGAGGTAATACAAAGCTCTGATATCCATGTATACCAAGAACCTGCCTCATTGATACCTGATGTGCTTATAAATGACGAAGAACATCATAATGAGTACCAAGTCACCTGTGATCAACCACCGCCTACCGATACGAGTCCTAGGGTATCAGAAATACCTCCTGCTAATGAATTATGGTCTGAAACGGTTGCAGATTTACCAGATTTCAACTTTGATAGCTCTCGATGTGGTATAACCGTAAATATTAACGATTTGAATGGAGTTCTTGATTTTTTTCAGCTGGTTTTCCCACAAAATTATATAGAATATCTGGTAAACTGTACTAACAGTTATGGGCATTCTTTATGTAATACCAATAGACCTCACACCAGAAATAGTCGCCAAATGGTATACCGAGAAGTCACACCCGAAGAGCTTATAAAATTTTTTGGACTTAATCTACTCAGAGGTCAAATAAAATTTCCTACACAAAGAAACACCTTTTCGTTATCGGATCCACTATATTATCACCCCATATTTAGCTATATAATGTCAGGGCGAAGATTTGAGCAAATTTTACGCTGCTTCTATGCATCTGAATTGGACGCAAAAGGAGAAAATAAGATTGTAAAATTCATTGATATGATGACACAAAATTTTCGTAAAGTTTATAATGCTGGAAAAGAACTTTCATTGGATGAGTCACTTCTTCTGTATTGCGGTCGTTTGCACTTTCGTCAATATATTAAATCAAAAAAGGCTCGCTACGGTATCAAATTTTATGAACTAACTACATCTGAAGGTTACGTGCTAAATATAAAAATGTACGCGGGAAAAGAAGAAACTGAGCAAAATGGGTCTAAGACCGAGAAATTAGTAATGCGATTAATGCGTCCGTATCTGCTACGTGGACATCATCTTTTTTATGGATAATTACTACATTTCTGTGACGTTAGCACATAAATTGATCGATTTGAAAACCCACTGCACGGGAACATTGCGTTCAAATTGTAAAGAAAATCCCGTATACATTGTAAAGAAAATTCTGAAGAGAGGTGATCATATATGGGTACGCAAGAGTAAGGTTTACGTATCGAAGCGGAAGGACAAACGTCCAGTAATGATGATTACTACAAGCCAACATCCGTCGATTGTGGAAGTGAGGAATATCAGAGCGAGGTAACGCCGCATGAACTGTCATGTTTTTCGGGCGCGCACCCCATATCGAATTATAAGACGTCATTACGTCAATATCAATAATAGTAAAATAATAATAAAACTTGAGAGGTGTCAAGGGACACCCGAACGGAACGAAGTTATTTCTAATGTTCAAAAAACCTGTATGTACATATACATAAAAAAAATATATTTAAAAAACTCCGCATTTATTGACGCCCAGGAATACTAACAAATAATATACTATCAAGGCCCTACCATGCAGGTACTAATAAAAAGTGTCGAGGTCAAATATCGTTATCTAGCCTCCTTAACGCCGAACGCATGATAAGGAACTTGTTGCAATAATAGTAAAATAATAAAAAGCCGTATAGTCGGCGCTTTTTGCCGACTAGTCGCCGACTACAAAAGTGGCCGGATAGTCGGCTTTAACGACTAGTCGGCACATACGGGGTGCAATTAAACCTTCCTGCCAAATTTTGATACATTGATCCTTGTTAAAAATAAAAATACACGTATTTGGTTCAATGGACTCTCCTATTAGATGCCTAAGCCCTGGAAAATATTTGCCAGGAAGGTTTAATTGCACCCTGTTTCTAGTATAAGCACTGACCTCCGACGGCGACGTGTCGGCGCGTGGGCTCGATGGTGACGCACGTGGGCTCGTAGCCGATCGCCAGCGACGACTGCTTCACGTCACCCACCACCACGATCAGCTGCAACAACACCGGGGTTCAGCAGTACGCCTACCACTATGTTCTATCAGAGATGTTGATTCCTAGACAGATGGCGGACCTAAGTAATTTGGTCGCGTTATGTCAAACCCAGCCGACAAAAAAACAACAGTTTTCTAATTGTTATTTACCCATTTCATCCACTCGTGTCCTTAATTACTTATGTATGTCAGTCTGTAAGGTATTATAAACATGGACCGAGATGCCTAAAGTAAATGTTAAATAAATAACAAATATCATTGTAGCGGTACATTGTTACGAAAGTACCGTTACAATAGCTGTTACAATATAGAGTGTTCCAGTTTTTCTATGCAAGGTGTAACAAAACTTAGTGATAATCAAGTGATAATACTTAAGGCTGTGTATGTATCCCTTGTAGAGAGTTCACTGTGAAAGTAGCAGCGCTTAAAGGGCATTTTTTGTGATTTGTATGGGCAAGCGGCCCAGCGTCGAGATTTCCCATACAAAAGTGAAAAAAAATTGGTCTTTCAGCGATGCTACTTTCACAGTGAACTCTCTAGAAGGTCACAACAAGGTATCACTTAGTTTTGTTACACCCTGTATAACTAGATATTATGCAAAACTTGTAGAGTAAGTGTAATGAGTGAATGTACGCTTAGGCATACCGCATACGTTATGCAGTCACTCATTCATTTACTTACAGGTTGATGTTTATTTTGCGGAATATTATTAAAAATAATAATATACTAAATTCTAAGCTATGGATTTCCGCAAAGTAACGCCTGATTCTATTAGAATTTTTGATAGTACACAGAACAATAGAGACATATTGTGTTTACCTCCTTGACTGTGGCGACGACTGTGAGGTCCTCTGCCGGCACGTGGTCGAGCCCACGCGGCTGCGAGCCCAGACCCAGCGCCGCGCCCGCGTACACCGCCAC
This sequence comes from Polyommatus icarus, assembly GCA_937595015.1. NCBI lineage: Eukaryota > Metazoa > Arthropoda > Insecta > Lepidoptera > Lycaenidae > Polyommatus > Polyommatus icarus. The sequence goes on from OW569340.1 coordinate 17,198,781, forward strand.
CTCGCCTGACACACAAACATATTAATAATCACCCAAGTGCGAGTCAGACACACGCACGGAGGGTTCCGTACAGATCGTTTTTAACGCGAAGTGGAGCGCGGGGTAAGGGTCATATTCAGACCGCAACGCGACGCGTAGATGCATTTTTCAAGTAAATAATTGACTCTCTCTAATTGTCTATTTTGCTTTAGTCGCCCCTTAATAGTAGCAGGTGCAGTGTACCTTCAGCGGGTTGTTTGGCGCGGCGGAGGCAGTCGTCTATGCCGGCGGTGAGGAGGGTGTCGCCGCCCGCCCACATGCCGTTCACCTGGTTGCCGTGACCCACACCGCCCACACGACGGCCGCAACCTGCAAGTGTTGGTAAAAATAGCATTAGCAATAATAATTCATTGTAAAATGCCCATTAGCAATCTATACTACCTAATATAGGTGAAGTGTTTGTTTGTTTGAACGCGCTAATCTCAGAACTACTGGTCCGATTTGAAAAATTCTTCCAGAGTTACATAGCCCATTTTTCGAGGAAGGATATAGGCTACATCATTTTATCATTCTAATACCAATAGGAGCGAAGAAACAGAGGAAATTGTGGAAAAAACCGTTTGGCACAGATGTTGAGCATATCACGTGAAGAGACATAGACTATGTTTTTGCGGGAAAATGTACGGTTTTCCGTGACATCTAGTAATTAAATCATTCGTGCTTGCTAAAATACGATTGCTAATATTATCGTGCGCAGCAATAGTCTACGATCGTGAAAAAAATCCCGTCTGCACTGTTTCGCACCGCGGCGCTAACTGGTATTGACCTTGCTATTTTCACTCGATGCGAAATAATACTCGACGCGAGCGGAATCGCACATAGCTTGCTATGGAGATGACAATTAGTATATTAATGAAATTATTACAAAATAGCATTAATTCCCATTAATATCCTGCAACATACTAATGGTAATATAGGACGTTTATATTAAGCCGCTCTCGCTCCTCGGCTCCTCACTTCTTCAATACTTCTGCGGCAGTAACGACACGAGTGAGTGTTTAGACTCAGCCCTCCACATACTTGCCGCGTCGGGCAGCGGCAGTGGCACGGCGGCAGCGCAAATTACGCTTACATTTCGGAGCACACCCCTCACCGGTGGTAACGTCGCCGGCCGGTACGCTGGCCAACATATCGGAACACACCCCACTCGCCTGTTTGTGACGTCACCGGGCGGTACACTGGCCGACATAGCGGAACACACTCACTCACCGGTTGTGACGTCCCAGGCGGTGATGGCGCCGTCGTGGCTGGCGGTGTAGAGGGAGCCGGCGCGCGCGAGGCACGTGATTGGCTTGTTGTGGCCGGTGATCACGCGGAGAGGCTTGTCCGGGTTGGACTCGTCCAGGTAGCTGATGTCGCCCGAAAGAGAAACCGACAGCAGGTGAGCGCCTTGCCAGAGACACGATACCTGGAATCACGGTTAACGCATACATTGGTAAATTGAAGAAAAAAATTGTAATATAAATAAAAAGATAAATATTCAAACAAATGTAACAAACTAAACTTCAAAAACAAGCCCTGTTTATGATAGGGGCACCTGACAGACACCCAGCAGGTAGCTATCGTTAGTGACGTCACACCTTCTTTTTTACGTTAGGAAATACCTGATGCATTCCCGACGACCTTGGGGAGCCGCCTGGATATGTGGGACTCCTCGGGTGCTGCGGCAAGGAGGAGCACCCTTGGTTACCCACCAAAACCTAACGGTGCCTCCTCTCCTCGTGTCGCCTGAGGCGATAGCTGACGTGACGTGAAGTGAAGTGACGTCACACCTGCCATCTCTGATGTCACACCTGTCGTCAGCGACCACCCACCTGCTGGTTCTCGACGGCGGCGCCCATGTTGAAGGTGGTGGTCCTCTCGCGCGTCTCGACGTCCCATATGGCGCACGTCTTGTCGCCGGAGCACGACAGCAGCCGCTTGCCGTCCGGCGACCACGAGATGCCGTACACGCCGCCCTTGTGGGCGGGGGAGCCGATCTGGAATCATCATCATCATCATCAGCCTATTGCCGTCTACTGCTGTACGTAGGCCTGCCCCAATGTCATGTATGCAGACGGGAAGACGGTAGATGGAGCAGACAAGTGTTAGAGTGGAGACCACGCTTAGGCAAGGACAGACGATTTAAAGAATGCGACTGGCAGCGGATGTATGAGGGCTGCCCAAGATCGGGATGGTTGGCGCTCATTGGGGGCGGCCTAATATAATGATAAGCTTATTTCATTGTTCATACTAGTAGGAAAAATTCGGTCGGTTATCTATTCATGTTTGAACAGCTGAATCGACTTTAATGAATTTCGGTATGCAGATACTTCGAGTCCCAGAAAATGATAGAATATTGGTTAAAGGATCATCACTTTATGAACGATGCACTCAATGATAATTTTAATACGGAATCCGTGACGAATACGCGCATTTCGCCACAGTGGCCTTGAATTTGTCTTTTATTTCGGGGTTTCTTCATTGTTGATTTTACAACAATGAAGGAACCCCGAACGCAATGTTCATTTTACAAAACGGTGTAGCCAGCAAAAAAGTTGCAGAACCACTGGTATATATCATCATCATCACCTCTCCCTTCAGCTCGGAGGTGGCGCCGTCGTAGAGGTATATCTTGCCGTCGAAGCCGGCGGACGCGAACAGCGACCCGTCGGGGCTGTAGCGGACCGCCTGCGCGAAACGAGTGTGCTCCTGAAAGAGAAAAATAGCTAGTGAGTGTGTGAGTGAGTCAGTGAGAGAATGAGCGAGTGAGTGAGTTAGTAAGTATTTAAGTAAATATTTACTAGAGTACTATGATCACAATGAGTGTTAAGAATTTTGTTGGCACATCATATTCTACATTTATGGTACATATGTCAATGGTGCAGTCGTTTTACAAATCAAATTTATAAAATAGCATTATCATGTGTAATTTAAACACTACATAGCTTATTATTATTGTTTCAAAAGTGCTGTTTAGAGGAATGGCAGTGTGCGGAAAAACCAGTAATGGTTTATGTTACACTGTATATATATTAAGTTTTTGTTTGTATTCTTTATAGTTTATAAAATAAATAAAAGAATAATTTTATTTGCAGCTATAACTACTATAAAAATAAATAATAGACGAACGCATCTTGCAGTCGAGACCGACTGCACGATGATAATGGTCGCCGCACGGCGATCTGCAGTTTCAATACTAATTCATATCCGTCATACACGGACCGCTCTAGCAATTCTTGAGCGGTCGGTACTTTCAGCAGTCTGTCCCGACTGCAACTTGCGGTATGTCTATGGCCGGTCTCTCACCTGCTTGGTACACTTGAACTTGAAGGGCGGTCCCTCGAAGACCGCGAGCGTGTTGTCCTCGGACGCGGTGACGATGCGGAAGGGCCGCGCGGGTCGGAAGTCCACGGAGTTGAGCGGCTTGGACTGCCCGCTGATCTCGCCCACTGACGTGCCAGTCTCCGCCATGAACACGTGACCGAACCTAGGGTATCACAGAAACCGTCAAGAATCAAGGTCATTTATTCAGACTTTTTGAAGTAAAACTTCTTTATAGTTCTTGCAATCTGCGAGTGCGCGTAGCCTTTATTTATAGTTGTAATTGTAAATAGACGTTTTCTTTATTGCGCGTACCCGACGGAGCAGTCAGTAGCGAGCGAGCCATGTACGCTTGTATAGATATTGTCACTCACACAACTAAGGGCACCGCGTGCTCTTAGATTGCAAGATATGTACGCACGCTTGACTTGGGTAGTAGTTAGTAAATGCGTGACGAGAACGTTAAAAGTGTGATCGAACGAGGCGAACGGAGAGGTGCTACATATAGATGGGAGCTCAAAAAGTTTTACTTCAGTTGTGTGGTCTGAAGCACACTCGTTATTTTTTTTAGACAGACGGACCGTTTTGAGGCTCAAACGAACGAATCGGTATGCTGCGTCTTACTTTAACGTCATTTCACGTTTGTTAGAGTAGGACGCGGCATTCCGATGTAGGCCAAGGTACAAGCATAGTAAAGTAAGCATGCCGATAATAAAGTAAGCATGTTGAGAGCATGCAAGTAAGCAAACAAGGCTGAATGCTGATGCTGTCGAATGGACGTGAAAAAATTCGGGCCTACGACTAATTTCTCGCAAAATGTGTAAAAAATATGTGAAGCACAAACTCTGGTCTATTTTAACACGCTTTGATTATCTTGGGCTGTATGTATGTAACGGAATCTTCGAGCATGATTTTTACCTATCTCCAGTAGTTTAATTAATTCGAAACTTAATATAAAAATTCCAGTGCATTTTATTAAAGATTTTTGAAAAAAATATTAAAAGAGCGTGTTTTATTAGTTATTTTAAACTATTATGAAACCTTCCCTGGACTTCTACGAATATTTTAAGACTAAAATTAGCCCAAACCGTTCAGCCGTTTTTGAATTTTAGCGTTATTAACACGATTGAAAATGCATTTGAATTTTCGCGATAATTCGATTTATCAAATCATCCTACGATATATATATTACTAGCTGTCCCGGTGAACTTCGTGTCACATGTAACTTCAAAACCTTCCCAGTTCCCTGGACTGCTACGAACATTTAGACTAAAATCAGCCCAATCCGTTCAGCCGTTTTCGAGTTTTAGCGCGACAAACACATTTGAAAATCCATTTTTATGTACAAGATAATATATAGATTATCTGTTCTAATTATTATATTCGTACCTTTCCCGTCCCTCGCCGGCGACGACCATGCGCTGGCTGTCGGCCGACCAGGCGATGTCCTTGATCGGGCCCCCGATCGGCTGGAACTCATTCTTCAGGATGTGCTCCTTGTTCACCGTGTCCCAAATGCGGACTTTGCCCGACGCGTCTGCGGAACCAAACACAATATTAAAAAAACAAAGCCTCTGCATCCGTTGTGGATGATTTATACGGTATTTTTAGAGGGAAGCTGTAAGCACTCTTCAAATACAGTAGTGCCTGGAACAATATTTTACAATAATATTGCTGCGGCTGCACCGCAACGGAGCGTTCTACCAGCTTCGCCGGGCATGCACCTTATGTGCGAGCGCACACTACACAACGGCTTCGCTAGGATATTATCATTGTCTTCGTAGGCGACCAGTACACATTTTGTAAACTTGCAACTTAATACATATAACATATCCATTATCAACTTTCTCATCTTTTATTTAATTCAAAACCTGGTAGCCTACATAAAATGGTCCTTCTTCGGTCATAATAATAAAAGAACCACGGGACATCACAACGGACAAAATTGAAGTTGGCCAATTTTGACGTGAGAGAGCCATGCTTCGGCACGAATGGGCCGGCTCGACCGGAGAAATACCACGTCCTCACGGAAAACCGGCGTGAAACAGCGCTTGCGCTGTGTTTCGTCGAGTGAGTGAGTTTACCGGAGGCCCAATCCCCTACCCTTTTCCCTTCCCTACCCTCCCCTATTTCCTTCCCTACCCTCCCCTATTACCCCTAAAAAGGCCGGCAACCTGCAGCTCTTCTGATGCTGCGAGTGTCCATGGGCGACGGAAGTTGCTTTCCATCAGGTGACCCGTTTGCTCGTTTGCCCCCTTATTGCATAAAAAAAATTCGCTGGAGGATACCTACAGGAAGACATATTTCCTGCACCGAGGACACCTTTGGTCTTGGAGGACAGCTTGGACTACCTGGAGTGCACCTTGAACTGCGAAGTTGCTTGCCGACGCAACTTCAAGGGCATTTAATTTTGTGAGTCCGTTCCATATCTTTTCCTTTCATTTTTTTCTAATTCCTTGTCTATTATTTGGATCAGACATTGTGATCTCTTCATATTTTTTATGTTAGTCATTTTTTAACATTTTTAATGGTCGTCCTTGACAATTAAGGTTTGACCTCTAATAGTTTTCCCAAAATTATTTTTTACTTGCTAACTTTCATTTTTAACACTTAATATTGAATAGGCTACTTGACCTAATTTTTTTCTTCATGCTAATCGCTTTTTAATCATTTATTTTCACAAAACAAAACTAATATTTTAATATTTTACACAGTGGAAACCCATAAAAATGTTTATTGAAAAATATGCCTCTTAAATGGCGCCGAAAACACTGTCCGCCATACTGTGACGTCATACGCTTTGTATTTAAAACTCTCTTTATTGAAATTTTTTTAATGTGCTAAATGTACGAGTCTAAAAGTGCCCAAAAAGTATAAAATAATTATATTAGAAATTAGAAATCATTTGTAATGTTGAAAACTTTTGGAGAAAAGTTTTGGCCATTTAATTTCCTGTCTACAATAAATGGAGATAATATATATAAAACTGATGTTTTATTTGAATTATTGAAGAAAATATATAATAGGCTTATTCTTATTATTTATGTACAAATAAACTTACATATAGCGAGCGCGATAAATAAAAGATATTAAATTAGTATGAGGATGACGTCACATCCCAATCGGAAATACCGCAAAAGCGTTTTCGTCAGTACAATTCCCATTTTCATAAAATCATATTTTCAAATCGACTTTATTTATCAATCATAAGCTTTTATTTGATAATAAGGGTGAAATACGGTTTCCTAGGCCAAGTTCTACCAGAAATATGCATTTGTTCAATGAAATTGAATATAGGTCAAGTAGCCTATTATTTTATATCTTAAAGTGTAAGAAGTTCCTTATTGCAATCCCATAAGCAGTTTTATTACCTTACTAATAAGGAGTCCTTTGTTTCAAGGGCCGAGCACCACGTGTTCATAGATTGCGTCGCATTCAATCACGGGGGTGAATCTTCGAGGAAAAAAAATTAACCCAATTTTAACCATAAACTAGGGGCATTTTAGAAAATTTTTTTTCTTGAGTCTATACTAGAGTATACCATAGATACCGGGAACAAAACAAAGCTTGTCAAAATGTCTTGAATGATGAATCATTGCAATTTTGTAGCGGTTGAGTGAAGACGTCGAGTTAATGCTCCGTGCTTATCCTCCTGTTTCAAAGTTGTGATATTTGTGTGGTATTCGTGGGTGTTGAACAACATGAAGAAAAAGTGCTGTGTTCCGCATTGCGAAAGCAGGCGTAATGCTGTTATTCTTTATCGTTTTCCAAAGACTGAGATAAGACTCAATAAGTGGTTGCAAAAGTGTTCCAAAAGTGGTGATATTATGAAGTTTAGTTCCGAGGAGCTACATAAAATGTTTGTTTGTCACAAACATTTTGAAAAAAGGTTTGTGACTGCTAAATTACGCCTTCGCCAGTCTGCGTATCCTACATTATTTTCTCCTGAAGAAATCAATACGGGAATACCTCTTGCTGAAGAAATTGACAGTGGTAAGTAGGCATTTTACATTTTTACAATAATTATCAATATTGAATGATTCAGAATAGAAGCTACATAATACATTACTCTGACAGTAACTTATGGCTATTACAATTATACTACATTTAATAGTTAATACCTATGTAATATATTTTAGTCTGAACTATGTACTGCAAAAATAGAATAAAATATTTTTTTAGACTTTCTTACCTAAAGGATAAAACTGGTTATTGAGACTTTAATATCTGTGTGTCTGCCCATCTGTCTCTAGGAGATACAGATCCCAAAACACCATTTTTGGCCTTTAAAATGTTGCTCTATAATTATTTACAGTTTTGAACCCATAGTGCCCGAGTCCAACTTGCACTTGGCCTATTTTCAATTCTATTTTGATAAAGACACTACACTACAACATGTTAATTAAATGAGATAATAAAAGCTAATATAATTGATATTATCTTCTGTTTCAGAAAATTTTACTCATTCACTGAATCATAATTATTACTACACACAGAGTATAGGGAGACAAAAACATAATGATCATGCCTATTGCAAACAAAGAAGATCACCACTGAGAGAACTTCTAGCACAAGAAAATACAGTTTTATGTAAGTGCTTGGTATTAACAATTTATTTTTAAATTAACTTCAAAAAAAGTAATCCTTTTGTTGTTTTACTTGCTATTGTTCAACTTGGGAATAATGCAAGTTTCATCAATATCAGTTAAGTAGTTCAGGATAAAGATTTCAATTCTTAGTTACATACTAATTGTAGTCACTTTCATGTTTTTAAATACTAAATTAGTAAAATACATAGACAGGTAAAGTATTATCAATGATTATATTATTGATATTTAATAAATAATATTTAATGAAAGTTTGTGAATATTTGGTGAGGATGCAGATGGCTTTAATAGATGTTATAGTCCGTCAAGAAAGTGAAGAAATTAAATAGTGGCAACATCATAGTGTCATCCCTTTTTCCTTAGATTGGTTTGAAAGAGATGATACTACGATGTTTCCACTTTTTAATTTCTTCACTTTCTTGACAGACTATTATACATTTCTCTGAAAAGCTATTGTACTGTTTTCATAAAAATTGTATGGTAGAACATTACTTACGCTCAGAAGTTTGAATAATTTGAAATTGACCCCACATTAAGTGAAAGAATTTTTTAAAATCGGTCCAGTAGTTTCTGAGCTTATTCATTACAACTAAACAAACAAACAAACAAACAAAGTTTACCTCTTTATAATATAAGTGTAGATATACATTTTTTTCTTGAAGTCACCAATTTTTTATCTTTGTATGTACTTTATATGTTTTCAGACATCAATGAACCATCTACATCTTCAAAGCCTGTCACAGAAGGTGCAGATGATGAGTTCAAACACAATAATATATATTGTGTTTGAACTCATCATCTGCACCGACTTGACACCTTACACCTTACTTGACAGGTGAAGTATTATTGATGATTATATTGACATTCAATAAATAATATTTATTTATTTACCAGAGTGAACATGGGTATGAACCATAAAGGTAATATACCTATCGGAATAGAGAAACAATCCCGAGCTGTCAAGCTTAACCAAAATTTGATTTACATCTGTGTATACAATTATGTTTACGTGTGCGTGTCAGTGATGTACAAACATCTTGTAATTCGACAAAATATCGATCATGGAATAATAATTGTAAGATTGTAAACATAATGCCGGCTGTACATTCTCGCCGAGACACAGCGAGGCGGCCCGGGTGCGAGAGTGTAAATGGGTGCGCTCGCCTCGTCTCGCCTGTCTCGGACCCTCTCGGTCCGTTGTCGGTATTTTGCGCCCGAGACAAAGGGTCTCGCGAGGAAAATGAGCGCACTACTGTACACTCTCGCGTCTTTCACTACTAGTCCCGCCGTTGTTGGACAGTGTAGAACAGAAAAATAACAATAATAAACGTCATTATCAGTCATCATATATGAGAAATAAAATTAAATATGATTATAAATCTTTGGATTACAATGATATCTTTCGATGCATGGTGAATGGTCGTTTTCCACCATCTTCTCTGAGTTCTTATCTGCGATTGAACTAAGCAATAATGAACATGATCGCACTCGGGCAAGGGGCTCTCGCACGAGACTCGCCCGAGAGCTCTCGGCGAGAGTGTACAGCGGGCATTATAAAATGGGATAAAATAAAACTGCATATATATAATATAATAAAATTGTAATTTTGAAGTAAAATGTGACTTTTCTTCAAAATGCTTGCTGCATAATTGCATGAAGTTTTCTTCGGAGTCCAGTTTGGACGGTTAATTATTTTAAGCCATGAATTTCTGGTATCCAGGTCAGCAGGAAATCTGAAAAATTGGCCAAGTGTAAGTCGGACTCGCGCATGAAGGGTGACCGGTTTCAACCGGGCATTTTCTAAAATCCGGTACGATACGACACGACATGTCATGACACGATTCGACACGACAGGTTACGTCACGTGACATCAGTACCTACACGACACGACACGACTTCACTAGACCCTATTAATTTTCAATTCACTCTCAATGAGCCTACTGAGCCCTTTTATTTGATGCCCATCTTGCAGAAGTGCTTTCAACTATTTCCCTATCTTGGATGAGCAGCCGTATTGGATGTAGAATGACATTACATCTGTGGAAATTTCAGAAGTCTATTACTATAGTGGTTCTTGTTATACAGCCTGTATAACACAGGACGGACGGATGGACAGACGGACGGACGGATGGACAGACGGACAGGCAACGAAGTCTTAGTAGTAAAGCGGGCTGCGGGACCCCACTACTAGGACTTAATTTTTACCTTTTGGGTGCGGAACCTTAAAAATGATAAATTATGCATGATAGTATATAAACTAATTATAAACTACGGATGAGTATGTTATCATTTCAACATTCCTAGATAATTAGTATACTTAACTAAAAATATTTTCATATCGACACAACTTATCGATAACTTGATGCAGCCCTAGTGTAAAATAGATGAAAATTGTTTACACAAAATATCTTTAAATTGTGCACCATGGCTAGTCAAGTTATGTTTTCCATATAATTAAACATATACAGAAGTGAACACGGACGTAAAAATACCAATAACTCGTAGGGAATTGGCAAAAATAAACTTAAAACTAGGTCCTGTCGATGTAGAATAATTCACCTGTGAAATGAATATTTGTCCGGGTTTTTTCGATGTGTGGATCCAGAATCATTCCACAAACACTTAACCATGTTTCTAGAGCAGTATTTCTTAAAATTATTCGTTATTTAACTTAAAATCACAATTTTTCTGAGAGCCCAAATTGACAACTATCGGCCCAGGGGCAGACAGACTGTCAAATAGATGAAAAAAAAGCTATGCAACCTCAAATCACGCTTCTCTTTCTACCACGCAGTGTTACTGATAGTGACATCTCGCTTGCTCAGGCCTTTGTTTCTCTATTCCGATAGGTATATTAACTTTATGGTATGAACAAATGATTTATTTACTTTCAGAAACAACAGTCCCACACAGTAAAACTTTAAAGGTTTCCAGGAAACCTTACATAAACAAAAACAAATTAAATCCTGTGTCTTTAAAATTACTAGCAGAATATAAAAAAGCCAAAAGGAAGGTAAATTTTTTGACCCGTGCCAAAAAAGCTATGAAATTATCGAAAATGGGATTGTTTGAAAAATTAACAGCTGGTGTTCATCCTTTAACGAAAATGATAATTTGGATGCAGATTAGCCAAGCTACAAAGGCAACAAAAGGAAGAAGATTTTCTGATGACGAAAAATTAATAGCCTTAGCCATTATGAAGCAAGGTCCCAAGACTTATAAATTTTTAAAAAGAATTTTTATTTTTCCTTCAGTGAGGACTATAAACAAAATGATTGAAAGTTGACTCTGGAATCAACACTGCTATATTTGATGCCATAAAATCTGAAGTGTTTATATTAATATTGTGATGTTTTGTTTAAAAAAGTGAACAGAGTGATCATTAGTACAATATGTAACTTTTTTATTTTTAGGTGCAAAACTGGCCAGAATCAAAAAAATACTGCAATATTATTTTTGATGAAGAGGCCTTAGAGCCTGGTCTTTCTTATGACAAATACAAAGATAAAATAAGTGGCTTTGTGGAATTGAACACCATATCAAACAATTATGCGGACCATGCTTTAGCATTTATGGTGCGAGGTGCTTTACACAAGTGGCAGCAACCAATAGAATTTTATTTTTGTGAAGGTGCTACTTCCTCCAATATTTTAAAAAATATATTAAAAGAGGTAGTTAATGCTGTAACAAACACTGGTTTACTTCCCGTGGCAATAGTATGTGATCAGGGGACAGCATTTCAATCTGCTATCAATAAATTAAAAGAAGAAACCAGAAGGAGTCAGATATTGTTGAATGAGGATATAGGTAAGTTAAAAAACAAATTATACTATTAAAAGTACATAACTTAAACACTTTACCTTTATTGTACAACTTAATATATGTTTAATGTTATTTTTATATTTTTTTCAGATAACACAGTGAAAATAGGCAAGCAAAATATGTTTGTAATTTATGATCCCCCACACCTTATTAAAGGAATTAGAAATAATTTTATAACGAAAAATATAAAATATGGGAGCAAACTTTCAAAGTGGAGTGACATCGTTGATGTATATAATACAGACTGCGAGCATGCTGACATGCGCATGCTTCACAAATTGAATGATGAATATGTCATTCCTGAAAAAATAAAGAAAATGAAAGTAAATAAAATATAGACAAACATACATATTTTAAAATCTACTTTTTTAATCTTATAATATCTATACTTACCACATTATTTTTGTCTCAATATAATCATAGTACTTATAATATTATTAAAGCATATGTGGGAATAAGGCGTGGAGGCCAAAGGAAGATCTTCCGACCGAGCGAGATGGTATGCCCGGTCAGGCCGAAGCCCACTGACGTCATTTCAGACATTGTATATATCTTGCCGTTCTCCGAAACTTCTATAGCGCGATGTAGGATTGCCCTTAATAAGGCAAGGGGATAATATTTCCCACCTGGTAATAGATTCAAAAACATTGTTTTTTACCTAACTTATGTCACACTGAATGCCACCTTATAGTAAAATCTACTCTATGGTAAATTGTTTTTTTTTACTGGCAATACGCGCGGCTGTAAACGTCACCTTGAGTTGATATGTCAATGTCAAAGTGGAGTGACGAGTTGAAGTGAGGTAAAAAGTGCGAAATAACGGTCGTTACAGCGAAAAATCTAAAATATTGTTCCACAGAAAATACTGTAAGTAAAATATGGTGTCTATATCATATAAAGTGACTATCCTAGCGCTATTGTATATGGTTTTGATTACCATTGCAGTGAAAAAAGTTATTCTTGTGGTACCTCACTTTGCCTATATTTTATTAATTAAAACTTCTTTTGCTTACATATCGTTTTTTATTTATCTTTCAATAATATAAATGCACTATAATGTATATATATATATATATATATATATATATATATATATATATATATATATATATATATAAAATTAATAAAAATTAATAAAAATTAATATCACAACCGAAGTCGGGTGGTCAGCACTATAATTGAATCAATAAAAATGACTGCAAAACGAGGTAACCTAAACGGGCAAAGGGAATTATTTTCCCACTTTTTGAAACCCTGCCAAGCGTAATCAGGCAAAGGGAATTATTTTCCCACCGAAAAAAGGGGTGTTTTGCACCCTCTCACCCCCTTTTAAAAATATTTTTTTGAATCTCCAGTATTAAATTGCCCTAAACACACATTTAGTTCTCAGCCAACTTTTACATAGGCTTGTGCCTTATTAAGGGTTAGGCGAATTGTGGGTACCGCCACACATACATTATTGTTTATTATTAAGAGATAATATATTTTAGTAAGAGAGGGGTGCAATACTTTTAACCTTACTATTTCTATCTTGTTATATTAAAGTTTACGATATAGTTAAGTCTAAAAAACATATTTAAAACTAATATAAAAATGTTGGTCGCAGAGGCGACCATCAATCGCCTACAGCGATTTAAGAGGATTGAGAAACTCGAACAACATTTCTGGATTCGATTCTCATCCGAGTATGTTTCTCTTCTCCAACAGAAGTGCAAGTGGCGTACTTCGGGCGACAGCTTGCAGCTCGGTGCCTTGGTGCTGGTTCGCGACAGGAGCCAGCCCCCTCTTCTGTGGCAGTTGGGTCGCGTCACTAAGCTACATGCAGGCCCACATTTGCCGGGTTGCTGAAGTTAAAACGAAGAAAGGTGTCATCCAGCGGGCCTACAATAACATTTGCCCACCTTCCCACCAGTTCAAGTTGAAGTCGGCCACCTTCAACGTGGCCCGGGCAGTATGTTGCGGCTGCACTGTTCTACCAGCTTCGCCGGGCATGCACCTTATGTGCGAGCGCACACTACACAACGGCATCGCTAGGATATTATCATTGTCTTCGTAGGCGACCAGTACACATTTTGTAAACTTGCAACTTAATACAGTCCATTATCAACTTTCTCATATTTTATTTTATTTAAAACCTGGTAGCCTACAATATATTAAGCAGTAGTAAAAGTATTGAAGAATTATAAATTGTGCGGTATTTATTCGAGCAGAGTTTCACCTTACACGTTTCAAAGTTATTTAAAGAATGCCTCCATCAATGCAATATGGCTGGCTTTTATACCATTTTACACAAAAGAAACTAACTTCCGTTGACAATTCAAATATAGTAAAATCATTAAAGAATACATTAAAAATTAAGAATGGCTAAGAATAAGTAGGTATATAAGGTAGGCGCTGAGACATACGAGCTGATGACAAGTTTATGCACTCCGCACAAGCCAGCCACGAAGCAGTACTCAGAGCTCGTTGAGATTGTGAGAAGACATATCAAACCTAAACCGTCGGTTTTAGCCGAAAGGTACATTTTTCGAAGACGGGTTTGTACCCGTCTTCGAAAAATGTCGATTATCGCAAACGAAATTTGCCACATTCTCTGAGCGACCTTGTGGTCGCTCAGAGAATGTGGCAAATTTCGTAGCCGATCTAAAGAAATTATCCAAGAATTGTGGATTCGTTGACGACGCTCTATGTGAAAACTTGAGGGATCAGTTGGTATGCGGTTTGAGGAACGACGGCGTCAGACAAAGGCTATTTACCGAAGAGAATGTGACTTTTAATAAGGCATATAATATTGCTTTAGCGATGGAATCGGCTGAGTCAGATGCAGCCCTGGTAGTCAGTGACCGAGAGCCTACTCCTTCCTCTACTCTCGGTGATTTTAAATCCCACCAAAAACATACCTGTTAAAATAGGGCCTAGTTCCTATAGGCTAACTGTTGGTCTAAAAAAAAGAGTTGAAATCCAATCCAATGCCAAGTTCAGATGCACTTCATCGATCATAATCATCTTCATCAACAGCCTGATCCATAATACTTCTAATTAGTAATAAGGCCGCCATTGTGTTATACTTGTGTTTTATGTTTTTCTTGTTTTTTAATTGTAAATATGTGTGCACAATAAAGAATATTTATCTTATCTTATCTTAATTTGAACTTGGCAGGTTATTTAAATTCTATTAATATTATCTAATTATATAATTAATCAAGTGTAACGCATAGCACAAAAACCTGCCAAGTTCAAATTTAGAAGTATTACGGATCAGGCTATTGATGAAGATGATTATGATCGATGAAGTGCATCTGAACTTGGCATTGGATTGGATTTCAACTCTTTTTTTAGACCAACAGTTAGCCTATAGGAACTAGGCCCTATTTTAACAGGTATGTTTTTGGTGGGATTTCAATACTTTTTTTCAAGAAATCCTACCTATGTTTTCTTTTTGTGCTACGCCCGATATAAACAATACTTTCAATAGATGCCTCATTATATCACTGTTACATAATAATTTTTATCTAAAGTTCATAGATGAACTGACTCACGCTTGACGATTTCTTAAATTTCTTAATTTATCGTAACACATACATAATAATATAACACACGACCTGTGTGCTAAATTTCATAACGCTAGGACATTTGGAAGTAGCCTTGAAAGTTCGTAGATCGGCCGACTCACGCTTGACCGATTTCTAAAATTTCTTAATTTTTTGTTAATCTACATTTAACACATGACCTGTGTGCCAAATTTCATAACGCTATGACATTAAAGTTTGTATGGGCTGTAGATAGGCCGACTCACGCTTGACCGATTTCTAAAATTTCTTATTTTTTTTAATCTACATATAACACACGACCTGTGTGCCAAATTTCATAACGCTAGGACAATTGGAAGTGGCCTCTGAAGTTCGTAGATGAACTGACTCACGCTTGACCATTTTCTATAATTTCTTAATTTTTCGTTAATCTACATATAACACACGACCTGTGTGCCAAATTTCATAACGCTAGGACAATTGGAAGTGGCCTAGAGGTTTTGATTACCGGTCAGTGAGTGAGTGAATGAGTGAGTCAGTGCCAAAATAAGCTATTTTTACAAGGACATATCTCAGGATCTACTGAAGCTATATCTATGAAATTGGGTATACTGCTTAAGTACTCGTAAATAATTACGTAGGTATAATTTTATCTTTGCACTCGCAATAGACACTGAGCTACAATGGGGTCAAAAGTACGTCGAAACGGTTCGTGTAAATAGTGCACGGCATGCGCGCGGCCTGCTGGAACTAGGCTTGCGCACTTCTGTGCGCTTTGACTAACTCTAAATTAGTGTTTAGAAATCGATCGTTTTCCGCTACCTCGGGTTGAGGATTTGTTAGCCAAATTACATGGGGGAGATAAATTTTCTAAAATTGACTTATCGCAGGCGTATAAGCAACTTGAACTCGATGAGTCCCAAAAATTCACCGTTATTAATACGCATATATCTTAGTAGAGGAAGGAGTAGGCTCTCAGCTCTACGTAGTAAATACGGGTCTAGGTCTATTAAAACGGCACGTGGGCCAAATTAAGCTATGGGCCGTGCCGTATGAGCCGCCGGATATACCGGGGACCTCAAGCAGTAGCCCCGGTAGCCACCCAGCTGCGGGCGAGAGTGGCGCACCTGTATTAGTAGTACCACCACCCACAAGCGACGCTTCCGTTGCGACAAATCCGCCTCCCTCTGTTCCACCTGTACGCTTACACCGACCCAGACGCCTGACGAAGCCCATAGACAGGCTGGGCTATTAGTAGGCTACTAAGGGTAATTAAGTACTTAGGCTAGTTGTTATTATTAAGGTAGGATTTTGTAATTTAGTGTGAGGGTGTGGTGTTTGTATAGAACCTTTTTATAATTTTACCTTTTTGATATTTTTTTTCTTTTTAATGTCATATTGTGTCAACGTCCATTATGCAAATTAATATCTTTTCGTCAGCATGTTCTAAGTTGTTTGATTACTAAAATACGCAGATATCTTAGCAACAATGGCACATTTTTTTAAGAATATAAAAATTGATTTGGTGCATGTCTTTTATCTCTTTTATGCATATTCAAAAAAATGGAGCTACAACGATACCATACTCAACGAATTGAGTCCCAGTGGAGGGCCGTTAAAAGATTTTTTAAGGACAATTTTAATAATACAGAAAATTTTCCAGATCTTCTTTTTGAATATTTGTGGCGGCGAAATAACATGAAATACAGAAAAGATCCATTCGTTGAATTAATAAAAGCTATAAAACATGTTTATAAAGTCGAATAAATTGTACGAATTTGTTTTTTTTTTCTAAGGAAATCAAGTATTTCCGGCGGGTGAAAATGGTGCGGGGGGAATCTGTTCCCTCCCCCCCTCACCCTCAATCACTCGCAAACCCTTAAAATAGCGACGTATTTTAAAATTTTTACCCAAAATATCAAAAGACCTAGGGCAGCAGTGTCTCCGCAAATAGTTGATGATTATTTTGTAGAACTACAACACTCTAGAAGGGGTAGATTTGTGTAGTGTAGTAAACTACGATGAATCCAATTTGGCAGACGATCCCGGCGGAAAGAAAGTTTTGACCAAGAAAAGTTTTAACAAAATAAGTACCCGAAAAGGGTTTTGAACCACACAATGTCCTCAACCTCAATAATGATGGCTGCATCAGCTGACGGTAGTATTTTACCATGTTACGTGGTTTGTTGGTAGTCCACTTATTATCTTTAGACTTTACAATACATGGACTACCAACGGACCGCCAAATTGCAGATATAACCGTACAAACTCCGGCTGGTTTGACGGTAACACGTTTTAAGATTGGGTGGAGACTACAGCCAGCGTGAATAATGACGAAACCAAGATTAAAGGTAAAGTATGTTATAGTGAATGGTCTAGAAAAGAGGCTAGATACACCAAAGATGAAGCTACTATTCTTGCAGATTTTAGTGAAAACAACAATAATTGTAAATACAATGAAGAGGTCCAGGCCCATCACTGGGATCCAGACAGCAACTTTCTCTCCACGCGGTTATGGTTTATATCATTGATTCCCAAAGTGGTCCAGGTGGACCCCATGGGGTCCTCGGGAGCCAGATAGGGGTTAACGGGGGTCTATAAAAATTAGGTGACCCGATTTGACTTCTCCTATGAATATAGGCAGACAATATTATATTAATAGCAGATTAAATGTTACAGGGCGAGGAGATTTAGAAATAAGTATAAGTGTGCTAATTTTTGTGTTTAATAGCTACAAAACAAGAAAATATTTGCGTTATTTTTTTTTTGTTTGTTTTTTTACACGTTTTTTGTTACGCGTCATTCAATTGATGCTAATGTAAGATAACATTGTAAACACTTGCTTATATACTGAGTCTTCAGTTGATGTACCTCTTAAAATTATAAAATCAAGGAGTTCAGGTGCTGCGAAAACTTCTGCCAGCAGACCACTAGCAGAAATAAATTACACAAACTTAGCCAAAGACGCCGGTAAACAAGAACCTTTTTACGAAATGATTTTCGGCTCCATAGGCTCATCCGATGATGAAATATTCTGGGAATAGTAAAATGCTGCCAAGTAACGGAAGTGAGAAGTCATCCACGAGATACAGTCGTCCAATTGCATTTAAATTGAAAAAAGAAAACAATAATAATATGAAAGAAGAGTATGCGGAAGTGGAAAATCAAATTGTGCTATTGAAGCCAACAAACTGTTAGGAGACAACGAAATAAAATTTGTACATATCCCCATAATATGCTGGATGGAAAAACAGTTAATGTTTTGACTGACACATCAAGTACGCAAGTATGCAATGTTTGTAAATCTACTCCAAAAATTATGACCAATCTTCAAGAAATTAAGAAAAGATTTTGAAAAGAAAGTACATATATATAGGGTAAGGCCGAGAATTTTTACACTTTTTGAAAGTCCCAGTTTCGAAGTGTCCCAATTTTTGTCTGCATATTATAAAAAAACTAACCAGTATTTTTTAATTCAGTAACTTTTACTGTATTTTGCAGGGATCTAAATCATACAATTTCATATCAAAGTTAAAATACTCTTTATGGTTTAATAACTACAGTGAGTTCAATTCGTCCGTTACCCCAAATATTGCAAAAAAACTCGCTGTCTTTTTCAAGTATCCATATACTTGAAACTAAAATTTTGTATTTTTTTCCATTGAAAGACAAATTCTCAAGAACTGACTTAAATACTCTGATAATTAGCAATTTAATCATAGTGGTTGATCTTTTTAAATAAGCAGATTTCATGACTTTATCGCAATTTAAATGTTTGTCCCCGTATTTTCGCTTCTATGTTACTATTTTGTATGTTGCCGTAATATCACCTCTAAACAATGTTAATCTTTTGTGGCACTATTTTGTATTAACACTGGCAACACTAAGTATCTATGCGAATAATTAAATTTAAAAAAATACGCTTATTTGTTGTCTGTACAGTCGAGCAAAAGTGCACGCATGTGTTTGGTCGGAGTTTTTTTTAATGAATTTAGACAATTTCAAAGGTAAATAACAGTTTTTATTACACCTGTTTTGAATAGAAATATGCATAAGCGGAGAAGCAATGCGTGGCGTGTGTTTTTGGTCCAAATTGAGCTCAAATTATCGATTAATGGTCAATTAAAGCCTAAAAAATCTCGCTTCTATGTTACTTCTATGTTACCGGTAACGTTTATTTGTTGTTTGCGGGACGCTGTCCCTTACACCCCGAATAAGGCATAAAGTTTTACATAAAATGTGCACTATAAAATCGGCCTTACATACTTTACTCGTTACTTTTGCATTACTTTTACGTAACTGTAACATTTCTCGGCCTTACCCATAAATATGGTACATATTTCAGTGCTTCATGCATTCCTTAGATGCTATATTTATTGCATATTTCTTATAAATTAGAACTTAGAAAATGGCAAGCTTAGAGGCGCAGAAGCGAAAAAAAAGTCAAAGAAAGAAAACACAAAATAAGAAACGATTTCTACAAACGAATGGGCCTTGTCCTAGATCAGCAACACAGAAACAAGGAGGAGGAAACAGTATAATTGGAGAGCAAGCTGTGTTTTGAGATTCTAAACATAGAATTCCATTATCTGCAAGTTCCGACACGTCTAAACCAATATACACATGTTTACTATTATAATTCATAACATAATTATTATTGTAACTGAAATTTATAATTTTCAGCATACTGAGGCCGAAACACTAGGAGAATCCAACGATGTACTTCCTGTGAGCAAGTTGCGGTTCCTCTTGGCATGTCTATAATATAGTCTTTAATTTATGACAATTACTTTAAAATGTTACAGAATACGAGGTAGACATCATACCAATAGCAATATCTGTTGTGAGTAAATAAATAGAATATCTTAATAGTTGTTTATTTTGTACAATCTCATAGACATCCATAATTTTATAATTATATTTTCAGATACATGTAACTCAACAAATCAGAATATATCATTTCAAACACAGCCAGCACCACAGGACTACTACTCAAAATTTGTTTTAATTGCATTTAGATATTTTTATCATTTAATTTATTTTTGTAAAAGTACTCATTGTTGTTTTAGGTTCATCTAGAATCACCCCATAGTGGGTCAAGGAATCAGAGTTGAAGCAGAGGCCAAGCTTGCCAATGCTACTTTGCTAATGGCGTCTAGGATGCAAGCAGATACAGCACAGACACTAGCTGGCAGTTGGCACGATGCGCGAACTTGTTGGGCTAGTTCATCAGCAATCTGAAGACATACGAGCACTGTTGGAGATGACGAGAGCTATGAAGAATCGCCAATAGTTGTGGTATTTATATCAATAGTTATCTATTTAAATTTAAATTAGTATTAGGGATCCCTAGAACATTTTTATACCCTGCTAAAGCAAACGATACAAGCTATAAATGTCCTCCAAAATCAGGAAGACCTTTTGTTACACCTCAGTAAACACAGAGGTGTGTTTACTGAGGAACAAGATGCCATTCTAGCTTAGCATCTTCTTAAAATGTGCAATTAATACTGGGAATGCAATTAGGACTGAAGAGAGCTCAGTTTTGTAAGGTCGATTTTGTAGTGTCGCAGATCGATTTAATGAAGCTAAGAAGTCTGCTGGTAGAGACTTTCTAGCGGACTTTTTCCAAAGACATCCTGAACTCAGTATAAGGAAGCCAGAAGCGACAAGCATCAAGATACTCGGATAAAATAAAGTGGAAGCGGATCGATTCTTTGAAAATCTGAAAAATGACATGACAAAGTTCCACTTTCAGTCGTCTCATATTTACAATATGGATGAGACTGCTGTAACAACGGTCCGGGAAACTGAAAAAATTATAGCACCTAAGTGTTGGCAATTATATTATTTTACTTTAAAAGTATGTTTAAAAACTTATTGTACATAAAAAAATTACAAAGTCGGTTACAGAAATCACATTACTTGAGGAACCCTGAAAAATTTAAACATCTTAATCTTTGACAAGGAACATTAGAATTATGGTATTTTACGCCAAGTGCTATGACTTATGAGGAACACCAACTGTTCGCGCCAAACCTTGACGCCACGAATGTGGCAGTTGGCAACACTGCGCATGAGTCGCTGTCAGATGTCATACGTCCTTTGACAAGTGACTCAGCACGTCTCTGCCCACGACACGAGCGCGATCGTTATATACGAAATTCTCTCGGCTAGCCGTATTCCGTGTATCGTGATTATCAGCTCATTATTATTAGCGTCTGAACCGGATAACAAATTTTGGAAAACAATCTCTTGCCCGAAATTTCCGATTCCTGATCACAAACCAAAATTTAGAAAAGAAAAATCTGCTAATGATAGTGCTCTTAACGCGATAATTGAAATTAGAGAGTTGTGGAAAACCAGTGTTGGTATTGCTCATAGAACGTACGATGATGTTTATATGAAATTGTCGAATCCACTTTCCATGGACATTAAAAGGTTCATGATGACTCATAAAGAAAAATTTTCTGTATACGATAGATTCGAATCGAAATGGTTACTTAAACAAGATGGAGATTGCATGTACGATCAATGTTACAACGGTGAAGATTTCGTGTCTATGGAAGAAACGATGCATCAAAATTGTTTAGCTGGTGATAAATCTAGATTATTATTGTGCGGGAAAAGTACTGTTTTATTACAAGAACCTAGACTACTTATGAGTACTTCAAATTATGAGGAATTTACGAAACAATTTTCGTTACCAATTATAGATATGGTTGTCGGTGTTCCCGGTTGTGGGAAAACGACTTTTATTTTGAATAATCACGAGAGTGAATCACTCGTGTTGACATCTTCTTCGGAAGGAGCGAGTGATATTAGAGATAGAATGGCTAAGAAATTTGGTCGTGATAGTAGTGACTTTAAAGAAGATTATAGAACTATCGATTCTTATTTGTTGAATAGTAGAAAACCTTATGAAACTGTGTGGATCGATGAGGCTTTAATGCGACATCCTGGAGAAATATTTTTAGTATGTTTGTATACTGGGTGTAGAACATTACATTTATTAGGTGATCCAAATCAGATCGGTTATATAAATCGTGTTGGTTCGGTCAGTGTGTGTTACGGGAGTTTTAAAAATTTTTTTAAACCATCTAGAGTGTTAAATATATCGTACCGGTGTCCCGTCGATGTAATGGCATTATTATATCAGAAATATGAAGGTGGTACTAATTCTGCTTCTAACGTTATTAAAAGTTTATCTGTTAAAACCTTTACTTCTTTAGCTAACGTACCGCTTGATAACGAAATTTATAAATATTTAGGGCCTGTTTCACCGCTTCCTGATAAGGCTATCCACCACTTATTTTGACAGATAGAGTATGGAAAATCTGTCAAATAACCCTATCGGGCACCTTATCAGGAAGCGGTGAAACAGGCCATTAGTATTTAAACAATCTGATAAGGATGTATTAAAAAGAGCGGGTTACAATGTATCGACTATTCATGAATTTCAAGGAAAACAACATAAAAATATAATAATTGTAAGATTATCCACTAAAGTAAAGGAAGAAATTTATAATTCTAAACCTCATATATTAGTTGCGATTAGTAGACATACTCATTCTCTTGTGTATTATACACCAGTGCGTGATGATTTGAGGTTTCTACTCGAATCACATATTGATTCAAATTTGTTGAACAAAGTTAAGGTAGATTTATCTGGTGGAACTTTAGATATAATTAAACCGAGACCCGCCGAAATTAGTGAATGTGAGTACGTGAGTAACATAATTTCAAAAACATTGTCCAATGATCACATTATGATCGACTTTGAAACTAGTGAAGTAGAAGAACATCAATTATATTCACAGAAGGTTGTTAACACCTGCGGTGGTGATTTAAATACTCTAATTTATTATCACGATTTATTATTACCTGGTAATGCATATCATTATCATTATTTGGATAGTGTGAATCTATTAAATAATGAAATAGATGTTAGGTTAGACGACATCACTATTATTGAAGCAAAAAGACACCCGAAAATTGGAGGTTTTGATAAATTAAGACCAATGTTGCCAACATTAATTAAGGTTCGTTTACACCAACATGCCTACGAAATCTCAGGCTGCCGTCTTCAGAGAGGCTATTAAAGCTCTTAGTAGACTCAAAGAAATTACTATGGCGATTATAATTTATTAAGAAAGGAGCTTAATGCGCGTTTCAAGAAAGTTAACTATCAAAAAACAAAACTCGAAAACATTTATTACGAGATACTAGACGACCCGAACTTATTCCAAGACAACGAAAAACTTTACACATCACACTACGACAATGCAATTTCCGATTATTATTTTATTTTAACGGCGGCCGAAAACACGCAATTACTTCGGATTCTGCTCAGCTCTTGTCTTCCGTTTTACCTAAAATTGAGCTTCCGAAGTTTGACTCGTTAGTTGAAAACCGGCCTTCGTTTATTACCATTTTCCGTAGTCTGATGGACGACATGGCTACGTTGTGAGACGCGGTAAAATTACATAATTTGCTCTCATGTTTGTATATAGGCGGTTTCGGGGGCGATAAATCGATCTAGCTAGTAATCATTTTTATAAAATGTCATTTTAGGTGTGTTTTTTTAATTTTTCGAATACCAAGCGAAGCTCGGTCATATAGCTAGTTAATTATAAAATTGACTTAGGAGTTCCTATAAGCGTAATTAAACAAGGTGTATTCCGCAACATCAGAGTTTGGTACATCACACAACTTAAACAGTACAGCGCACCTTATGTTTATTTCGAGAAAGGAGTTTCTGTGGAATTATATAAACTTTACAAAATATATTGAAAAAGGTGCCAATAAAGCCAGGAATCAACCAGTCTATGACAAATCATTTGAAAATTATTTCTGGCGATTTAGATGAAAAAGACAGAGTTTGTAGTTTGGATTTTTGCCAAAAACGTGTTAGTGGAAGGCTTTGAAGATATTGGTGAAATGGGACGGACAAGTGAACTTACAGATCATTTTGATCCTACGCTGTGCGCTATCGAGGCAATCTACAAAACAATGACTGGTAATAAGAAGCTAATAAAGAAGATCTCTCCAGGTTATCGAGAACGGCCAGAGGATTTCAACCCGGATCTCGTTGGAAAAGTGAAACGAGGTAAGAAACCATCGGGAGAACGTCCAAAACAAAACAAACCACGAGGACCAACGGCGAATACGCTACCGCCACCGAAGAAACTAAGGCGGTGTAGCGGTGACATAGTTAGAGTAAGCGGAATGCTGACACGAATGTAAGGCGATGTGGCGTGGGGCCACAGTCCGCAGTTGCGTCCGAGCTGGGCAGTAGGGAACACTGTAGTTTTAATTATCAGAATATATAAAGTGCAAGTACTCTTTCTTTGATTTATCTCCAAATTAGGTTTAGGGACAGTACCATACCCCAGGACACCTAAAGCGGCTTAAAAGCCAACTCCACAACAACGGAACACGTCCATGCTTGAAGATGCAATCTTCAGCCCGGAGTCACCGTGCGTGTAGAGAACTTCAGGTGCATGAGAGTATTACACCGAGTTTTGCGAGACTACCCAACAAAGTCGAGAGAACCTACGCAAATAATTATGTCCCAGATTCAGCCCAACTCAATAAAACGATGAACAAAGAGATGCTGATGTATTACGCAACGGCACTACTGTGGACACGTTTAATTGATGTTAAAGGCAAAAACGCGAGAGTTCTACTCACACAGACTGAGGTTGACTACTTGCCGTTATTTAAAGGATAAAGAGTTTAATGTACCTTATCCGATTGCAGCTTACATATGTAGAATAGGCAACTATAAAGATAAGACGGGCAAGACCAACCATCTTGAATCTAGATGACCATACGCTACCAGTAACAACTGCTCTTAATAAAACAGCCCACCATTCAGCACAGATCACAGTTGCGACTCGCACACTGTACAAAAAGATTCCTTCGTTAGGAATCGTGGGCGACACACTGATGGCAATGACTGAAAGCAAACAGGAGCATTACCGGTACCAGTACCTACTTTCGGACCAGTACCAGCAGCCAGACAGGCAACGACTGCGATAAACGGCTATTTAGGACAGTGCATTGCACGTAAAGAAGAGATTGTAGTTCTACTGAACTCCCAGGGGGTTACAGGAAACGCATTCTTTGAAAACGTCACAAACACTCGTCTGAATACAGGCTTACTTGATGCAATCAATTCTAGGCACGCTTCCAACTTTAAGAGTTGAGAAAATATCTTTGACTACTTTTTTCAATTTAAATCAACATTAGATCAGTGGCTTAAAGACTTTAAATCGAAGAATACTAAATTCAAGACTAAGAGTTATAAGTATGTAAAAATTACAAACATACGACCTACTTCGACATGGGATGTAATAAATACACAACAAATAACAGAACATTTACCATATCTAAATATTGAATAGGAAAATACTGCGTATTGACTACAAAAATAAAATGAACATTAACTTAAATCCTGACAAATGGGCCATAGAATCACCAGGATATCAAACTAAGAGAAAACGTCTGTACTAAGTCAAACCACATATTGTACCGATGGGCTCAATTCATCAAAATTCTCAAAAACGTTTCATTTTCCGTCTTCCACATTCCACAAGTTCGGCGCGTACATACACGTGCATGCGCAGCAATCGTAATAGCGAGTGGACGACGGAACGTAAAACCTGTGCATTTATTTTAATCAATCAACAACCGATCTGGAACCCCGACTTACATCAAAAGTGTGGGATTATTTTGAATTAATAAATACGGATGGGCAAAAAATCTGCAAGGTTTAATTTTTGTCGAAAAAATTATGGAATAAATGCAACAAAATTAAAGTCTCGCCGTGTATAGGTATGTAAGTAGTGTCCGGAAGATGTTAAAAAGGCTTTCCAATATAAACTTGTCACAGAAACATTGCAAGCAGCCACTTCAAAATGAAATGTTTTAATTTCGTCTCCGGTGGCATCAACATCAATGCATGGACACGCTTCGATAACTTTTGTACAGTGATGTCTAGTCACATACAAGAAACCATCTCATCGTGTTTCCTTTTTTTTTTTTTTTTTTGATATCGCAGGGGAAACCCATCATGGGTGCCCCGGGTTGGGTGGCCCGGGGGTATGTGAGACTCCTACTCACTAAAACCAGAGGAGAGGGTCTGTGGAGCATGATGCCGAAATGACAGAATAATGATTGGTCATCTCGGTGTCTTACAGGCTAATGTGAACCACTGTGCCGCGGCTCAGGACCTCCTCCTGCAGTCGATGGCGGAGTGGTTAATTGATGTGGCGGTCGTATCGGAGCTCTACTTCGTTCCTCCCTTGCCGCAATGGGCAGGAGACAATTTGGGCTCTGTGGCAATAGTGGAGAGACCTGGCACTAGTCCCTCCCTCATACCCAGAATGAGGGGCGATGGATACGTAGTAGCCGCTCGAGGAGACGTGTACATCGTCGGGGTATACTTTTCCCCTAATCGCAACCTGGCTGCCCTTGAACAATTTCTAGATGTTCTGGGGCCGCTGGTCAGGAGGCTGGCCCCATTTCCCGTCATTGTGGCAGGAGACTTCAATGCCAAGTCCTCGGCGTGGGGCTCATCTGTCACTGATCCGAAAGGAAGGGAAGTAGAGGAGTGGGCCTTAGCCACGGGATTGTCTCTTCTCAATACAGGAACAGCCCTGACATGCGTGCGGCTGTCGCGCGCAGGGTGGAGGGGTGGAGGGTATTGACGGAGGTGGAGACGCTCTCGGACCACCGCTATATCATCGTGTTTCCTAAATCAAGATACATTATCTAATCAACATTTACCATTTAAATATTCTATCACACCAGAGAAGAAGAAAGAGATAGACATCAGTTTTGCACGTGTCATTTATGCTACAGTCAATCAGTATTATTAATCAAGCGGAAGCTCTTGCGCTAGTAATGGATGGTTGGAGCAACATCAAAGGAAAGGGTACCATCAACTTCATGGTTACTACACCTAAACCCTTTTTTATAAATGTGTTGGTGCAAGTCATGAGACTGCCAACTATTTATTTACATTTTACACAATTGAAAGTGAAGAAATTTTTAGCGTAGCATAAATGCTGTCTGCAGGGCGAAATCTAAAAAATTTTTTACCTAACATGAAACATGAGACATGTTTGGCGCATTCTCTGCATCGTGTATATAAGCAAATTAGATTAGAATATAATGATGTGGATATTTGAATCGCTAATGTCAAAATAGTATTTTTAAAATCCCCAGCAAGAGTTAAAAAAAAGAAAAATAACCCGATTTGCCGCTACCTCCCCAACCAATAATTACAAGATGGGGCACTTGGTTGGAGGCGGCGGCTTACTTTGCTCAGCACTTTGACAAAATTAAAGATTAAACAGGATATAAAATCTGTGTGTGTGTATAAAATCTTGCTGTGTTCTTTGAAAGGATTACGAAAAACATAATTTATATTTGGCCGATTCTCTTTTAGCCTATGACCAGGTCAGAGCTGCTATAAATGAGTGCGATTCCCAAGTAATTAAAAATAAAATAGAGTCTGTCATGGAACGAAACTCAGATTTACATACAATTATAGAATATAGTGAAAGCATTGAAAAAAATTAGGCTTCAGCAGGCTAGTATAGGTCTACCAGAATCTGGGGGCGATACCGGTTCGTCCACGTTCGTGTCCCTGGGCGCCTGGGTGCGCCGCCCCGCCCTTTACACGAGGCGACGCACAGTGTTCGCAATTATTATATTACGAGCTACTTTACAATTCGTTCTCCCTCTAAACTTGCTGATTCCTATAAATGCTCACCGTTCCGCACTGCACTAATCCCACGCGGTGAATAAACCGGTCAGTCGCTTTTATGAGCCGGCAACGACGCACGTGTTTACGCTTTGTTCTTACAACTTTGTTTTGTTATCGGATTTTTGGTTCATCATGGGCTCTACATGCACTGGTAAGATACACACTAATTTGTCAATCAAATATTAATTCATTTTATGAGTAATTTAATAAAATATGACCTAAAAAAATAACCTAATTTGCAAAAAGTTTAAACATTTAATAGAGTGCAACTTTTTCCCAGCCCCTTCCAGCCATCCACATTTTTTTGTTAAAGTGGAATATTTATCTAGCTTTCGAATGAATCTAGTCTCAATATTCGACTCGCCTCGATTTTGGAGTGATGTAATTTTTTCGTTCACCAGGTGTCACACGAGGAATAACACGCCTTCACCTTTTCGATCTTTTATGTCGTGATAAACTGGTGAATCAAGCTAATAAAGGATCGTCTATTGCTCGGATGGTGGACTATGTCTCTTTAGAGATTCCAGGACTACCAGAAGAAGCTATTAAAAATAAAATAAAGGTATTTTCTGCTGTGTTAACTAAGAAATGGAGTGCTATCAGGAACAAAGAGAAGTTTGTTTTAAAATTCAACGACTGGCTGCAAGAACTGCTTTGGTCAAGTCTAAATCAAGATGCCGGACAACCTGTTCCTTCTGGACAACCTAAATGTACACCTGCTCGATCTGCTGTAGTCCGACCAAGGAAGGATTTTGTTGGGCTAAGTGCATCAGGAAAGAAAAAGCGGACTAAGGTGTTGGTGAAAAGTCATTCGCCGGAAGAGCTCTCCTTTGCCACTCAAACAAGTTTCGCAAAATCTGGTAAGCGCAATTTGGCTACCGCCATAAAGGCAGTAACTGTGTCGTCACCTAAAAGTAGAAGAAAACCTAACCTAAAAGAAGAAGTAGAGAAAAAATTTACTCCTTGTGACTTATCACTTATGACTTTCTTGAGTTTAATAATCGTATTTCGCAAAGTATTTTGTTAATAATTATCCTTAAAAAAGTCTGGAATGCTTCAAACTTGTGTATTATATGCATTACAACAATATAGTTTACGTCATGTTTACGTACGTAAGTTGAACTTGAACTACGTTTTTTGAGCTTTCAAATAGGTACTATCGTAAAATAAACAGGCAAATTATAAGTATTCGCTATCGCTATTATTCGCTTATTCATGCCTTGTCCTTGCCCTGTTGTAAGGCATTTTTACAAATTGTAAGGCATTTTATTATATTATATTAGTAAGTACTGTGTACGCTGAACCAAATATTTTTCAGGTTGCTATTTGCTCCTAAAGAAGAAACCAATAATTGCAAGTGGGACGATAATGACAAAATCCTAAAAGGAAGATATTAATACATTCACTCAAAAGCTTAAAAACTAGAATAAATTTAATAAAAACTTGTTTTTAAATGTTTTTCATTTATTGTCTAATTCAAATATACCTACATATACTTAATATTATATTCATATATTTATTCATAATTATAAAATATATTTATAAACCAAATTAAACTAGTTTATTATGTGAAATCTTTTTATAAGTTAGGATGAAGCCAAACGAGCGTAATTTGTGAGTTGTGAGTCGCAGAATTTCGGTCGCGTAAATATCTTTTAATACAAAAATATATTATAACTCACAAAATAACGGAATTCTGCCAAACCGAAATTCTGCGACTCACAACTCACAAATTACGCTCGTTTGGCTTCGCCTTTAAGAGGCCGGGTGCCATCGAAATTCTCATACGTAATACCAAAATCACTTTATAATACGAAAATGTTTAATACATATTGTGTTGCTACCATTTTTACTACCAAATATGTACAAAATATACATGTTGTGTTTGTACATACATATTTTATAGTAAATATTTAAACACTAAAAAATATTCTTTAGTGTTTAAATATTTTGTACTTTTTTGTGCAGGAACCTAGGTAATTACTTACTATTTTAAGCTGAAAAATAACTCAAACATGTTAAATATTTTAAATTATTTTGGTATTACGTATGTATGATAATAATTTCGATGGCACCCGGCCCCTTAAGGCAGGGATCAATCTCAATCCAAAACGATAACCTTGCACACAACCAAAGACCAAGCGTATACGCATCGCAATAAGATTCATTTTAGCTTAGCATAAAACTTTAGTTACTAGGGGCGGATCTTCTCTATTTTTCATGTTTTTTTTAAATATCTTTGGAAATAAATATTAAGAAACAAAATTGTTCGGTTAAAGATATTTTAATATAGATTTACTAACAATTTATTCAAATAAAATGTATAATTATCCTAGTTAATACCTATATTTCGATGAATTAGATTTTTTTCAGAGGTGAGTTTGTAAATTAATTACAGCCAAAGTATTACGTTTTATAAAAATGTTTATGGTTAAACGTCTTTTAAATATTGTGCTTTATATCTCATATTTTTTACATTTCGTTATTATATGGGAACTAGGTAAACTGGGAGTCACGGAATAACAAATTGGCGTTGATCCTCGCCTTAAGTTAAATAATTGTGTTTTGGCTGTAAAAATAATGCAGCAAATGTACAAAAAATGAGAAGAGAGCTGTTTGAATGAAAAAGAATATATTATTCGGGACTTAACGCGACTTATATATATTGCCGAATGATAAGTTTTAATTATAATGCAACGCGAAAGTTTCAAAGGAAGATATTGTTCACTATGGTTGTTCAGCACACATCTTGAATCAGCTTGCAAAAGATTTGGAAATGCCGTCAGTGACATCGTCGATTATGAAAGTAATCAAATATTTTCGAAATAAACAGGGTGCCATTTGCTCTTTACAAACAAGCAGGGGGTAAAAAATTGGTAATTCCTCTAGATCTAGAAGATGGAATACTATGAATGATTCACTGCAATTGTTTAGAATGTTTATTCTTCTAATATGTACTCGTATTAAAAAAAAAGTGTTTGAATATGACACATGACATTCCCGGCTTCCAGCTTTTTCTCTCTGGCCGCCGCCCCCCTGAATAATATTACGAAAAGTGTAAAAGTTAACTAAAAACTATTGTAAAATTTGTGAAAGTGAGTAAAATAAATCCAAACTTAACACAACTCTCTACTGTTTTATTCATGGTGCCGAAACCTGAGACAATCTACAGTCGAGCTATTGAGATTCACATACAATTTACGCAGTGTTGAGTGAAGTGAGTACTGACCACGTTGCCATTGAAGAACTTTTCAACTTCAAAAACCGCTAATATACAGCTAAAGAATGGCTAATGAAATGATAATCATACAGAAAGAACTATACTCCTACGACGGGTATGCTTCTCATGTCGATCTAAATGTCATACAATATGCGGCCTCTGAAGGTATCACAATTTTAAAGCTTCCACCACACTCGTCCGATGTTCTCCAACCCTTGGACGGCAGCACAATGAAACCTCTAAGACCGATGGGAGGATGAAATAATAAGATGGCAAAGACTTCACAGAGGTTCGAAATTGCCGAAGTCAGAATTTGCCAGGATTTTGACAAAAATATGGAACAAACTAGATTGAATTATTTTAAGAAACGGATTCCACAAAACAGGTATTTATCCTCTTATAAGGGGGCGTCCACAAATTACGTGAGGTGTTTAGGGGGAGAGGGGGTCGAGTCAAATCTCACCTAATCTCACATTGGGGAGTCGCGGAAAATCTCACGTAATTTTTTTCTCAAAAAATAATAGGTACTAATTTAGTATTTTGGTCCATTTCCGAGGTTGTTAGGCGCAGGGCGCCGAGGAGGAAGAAGGCACAAGATGCTCCGGTGCCACCTGTCTCCCAAAAGAAAAAAGGGGCAAAGCTGGTCCTTCCCAAATCTT